>KQ481946.1:427409-448886 GCA_001430745.1 Auxenochlorella pyrenoidosa
TCGTCTTTAGCGGCTCTCCTCGCAGCATGCAACCGCGGGCATGGCCCGGCCTCCTTGGTGACCAAGGTCCTGCTACCGCCCAACCGCCCCGGCCTCGTTGCCCCCGCCAGCACAAGCTGTGCAGGGCGGCGAGGGTAGCACCACTGGCGGCACCGCCAGGGGCAGGCGCAGCAGCGCGGGCGCGGGGCACTCGAGGAGCGCGGCAGCGGAGCGGCCAAGATTTTTCAAATCACGTGAAAACAAATTATCCTTTCTGTTCTTCACTCTGTGCTCACCCGACGTCTCCCCCAGCACGTACACCTTGAACAGGCAGCCGCCGTGGTCCACGTACTGCTGCAGCATCACCGGCAGCGGCAGGTAGGGCGCCTGCCCCGCCACCAGGCGCCCCAGCCCCCGCGGCGTGTGCACCACTGCGGCGGCGCCGCGGGCGGCACGGGGCCGGCATTCTCAGCGGGGCCGGCAAGCACATTGGCGCGCTGGTGCCGCATGCAAGGCACGCGCGAGCCTGACCAGGCGGGCAGAACGGCAACGCTCGAGAGCGCCGCCGGTCTCCCCCACGCCCCCTCCCCCAGGGCAGCCCACCGGCGCTCCCGCCAGTCCCGCCGCGCCACACCTGCCAGCGCATGTGAGCCCTCGCGCCCGTCGGCCCACAGCGGCTTGGCCAGCACGGGGAAGCGCAGCCCCGCCGCCGCCATCTGCGCCAGCGCCGCCTCCAGCCCAGTGCCCTCGGCCAGCGTGGTGTTGGTGGGCACGTTGCAGCGGCAGCGCTGCGGCGCGCGGCCGGGGCCCACCAGCTCTGCCGGCTCCTGTGGATTGGTGCGGAGGCAGCGGCGGCGGGCTGAGCAGGCAGTGTGGGCACTTTGCGCAACAGCGCAGGGGTTCGCAGAAGGATGCAGTGCCCTGCTGACGTTGAGCGGCCCTGGCGTGGCCGTTTCTGCATGCCACCCAACCACGCATCCCCCTGCGCACCTGCCAGGCTGCATTCAAACCCAGCACTTGCGTCGCACTGCTAGCGCTCGCCACCCACCCCCAGCACCCACCTCAAACTCCCAGCCATCGCCGTCCAAAAAGGACACCATGGTGCCGCGGTTGCGCAGCGGGTACGTCGCCTCGGGCATGTCAAAGATCTGGCGGGGAGGGGCCTGAGGGCGGCAGCGGCTCGGCATGTGGCAAGGTGGTTGGCCCCTGCAACGCCTGGGGTAAGCGCCCGTACCGCAGGGCGGGCGCCACACCCGCCCGCCATACCTGGACTTCAGGGTGCGCCGCCGCATACTCAACCAGCATTTGCTCCCAGTCTGCAAGCGGCCAGGCAGCAGAGGGTGGGCCGTTATGCATGAGGTGCAGCTGCAGTTGTGGCAGCAGCCGCCTGTGGCGGGCGGCTGCAGCGGCAGCGCAGGCCTCAGGGCTGTGCTGCAGGCTCGGGTGCTGCACCGTTGGTGTCGGGGATCGTACCTGGCTTGCGTACTTTCTGCAAGATGGCCGCAAAGGGGCCCTGCTCCTCCAGCGGCACGTCCTTGTCAATGAAGCGCAGCTCGATCCCGTTTTGCGCTGCCATCTCAAGCAGCTTCTGATTGAAGTGCTTATAGCGCTTGGCGCGCTTCAGGGCCACGCCCACAACGCACGGGCTTTGCGCCATGTTTGATCGCAGTTTGGCGCCTGGCGCCCGCCTCCCCCCTCTTCCGTGCTCGTGTGCTGAGCAAAGCCAATACGCCTCCCGCCTATACACGCAGCAGGCTATTCATGCCAGGGTTCTCAATGCTCAAAGCGCCCGGGCCGTTGCATGCGTCTTTGAAGACCTGACGAAACTCAAGCAGCTGGCAGTGTTCTGTTTCTTTATGGAAATTGATGCAGAGTATGCAGCCGCCGTGCTTGAGGGCAGGGTGGCGACTCGGGGTCCCTGGCGCGCCTCTGGGCCCGAGGGCCAGCGGACACACAGGAAACAAGGCAGTCAAGGCCGCGGCCCGGGGCGCAGCGGCGCCAGGCAGCACGGTGGTGCGGGCACCGTCGCCGCCAGCGGCGGCAAGCGGGCGCGGCACGGCAGGCACGAGCGTCATGAGCAACAGCAGGGGCGAACACAGGGCCATGGCAGAAACAGTGCAGCTGCAGCTGGTAGCTGTGCCGGCAGTGCCGACCCGCTGTCGGCCCACAGCCAGCCAGGGCCCCGCTCCACCACCCGCGTCGCCCACTGCACCGCCTGCGACGTCTTTGTGCCTCGGAGGCCTGGCGACTGGGAGGTGCGACGTGGAACAGTACGACACTGACACAGTATGGAGCGACCGCCTGCAGCTGCTCTTGGCTGCCACCAAGACGAAGGGCAAGTGTTTGCAGTGGCGCCCCTGCCTGCCGCAATGTGCCTGCCTGCACCCACATGCACCGCCCGCCTCTGCAGGTGCACGTGGCGGGCATCCGGCACCGCCGCCAGCTGCTCAGCCTGCGGACGTATGGCGAGCGCAACCGGCTGGTGCTGTCGGCGTTTGAGAGCCCGCCAGGTGAGTGCTGGGGTGTGAGGCGGGGCAGCAAGCGTCGCGCGCCACTGCCCGAGGGTGGGCGCCGAAGCAGGCCCCACAGCGGCAGGCCCGGGATGCTGCGCAGCCCCTGTTGTGAGGTGCGCTGCCGGCCGGCCTGCTCCCCGGGCGCAGAGTCTGCAGACGCAGCCCAGCGGCTGGTGGGGCCCAAGGCGGCGCGGGACTTTGGCCTGCTGCCAGCAGGACGGCCAGAGGGCAGCGGGCAGCAGGCAGCTGCGGCGCCGCCCTCGGAGCTGCTGCAGGCGGCGCGCCAGCTGCGCACAGAGGTGCTCAAGCAGCTGCTCAACTTGTTTGGAGTGGGGCAGAGTGAGTGGGGGCAGGCGGAAGGGGGCAGGGGCTGAGTGGGGGCAGGCGGCGCTGCTGGGGCTGCCGCTGCTGTTGCCAGGCTTAATGTGGTTTGTCTAGCTGCCCTTAGTGTGGCACGTGGCCTCGGGCCGCCAGCTGTCTTGCCATTCAGGCGTGCGTCAGGTGTGTGATGTGTGTCCTTGCTTGTTGCCCTCGGATGTCTGGCTCTCTGCAGTCTACAACTCAGCAGCAGCAGGGTTTGAAGAGCGCCAGCTGGCGGCAAGCCTGCAGCAGGCAACGTTGCGGTCGGAGCAGCAGCGAAGGCAGCGGCGGCATGGCGGCAGCACCGCTGCCGACTGGGCTGTCAGCACAGGAGCTGAGCTGGCGGCGCTGGCCCACCTGGCGCTGACCGGGCAGCTGGATGCCGCTGAGCTGGCGGTCACCTGTGAGCACCCCTTCTGTTCTTACCTTATCTTCCTGTCGCCGCTGGCTCGTGGCTGGCTCGTGGCTGGCTCAAATGCTGGCCCGCAACTCTGGCCTGCGGCAGCGCCATCCACTCCATGCTGGCATGGTGCTCTCATCCTGCTCTCGTGCTGAGTGCCCCCATGCTTGTCGCCTCTGCGCCCTGCCTCCCTGGCCCACGAGGCTCACCCCACTGCCCCCGCGCTGCAGTGGCGCCCCAGCCCGCCGACGCGCCACGCTCGCAGCATGCTGGGCTGGCCGCCGCGCTGCCGCTACTGCTGGCGCCGCTGCGGCGCAGCGCCGGCCTGGCAACGCTGCGGCTGGCGCTTCCCACGCCTGCTGGGCCGGATGCTGCGCGGCTGGCGGAGCTCTGGCAGCAGGCGTGGCAGGGCACGCTGCCCGTGCTGAGGGCCCTGTTGGAGAGCAGCGCCCCGCTGCGCACGCTGCGCCTGCAACTGCCGGCCTGCCTGCACCAGGCGACCGCCGCGTACCTGCCGCAGCTGCAGGAGGCGGCGGGGGCGGCGCCGCTGGCGCTGCGGCAGCACGTGCTGCTGGCGCTGCACCCGCGCGCGGGGCGGTGCAGCCTGCTGCAGCTGCTGCCGCTGGGTGTGCTGCAAGAGGTGCTGGACCTGGCAGCCCCACTGGAGCCGTGCTTGGTGCAGGTGACAGAGGCGGCAGCTGCGGCGGCGGCAGCAGGGCATGTGGCGGGGTGATGCCGTTCCAGGCACGTCTGGTCCTCTCACGGCCAGTGTGGCACCTCTGCAGCTGCTTGCTGCCAATGTGCAGTGCTGGAATTTCTGCGCGGAACTGCCCGTCTTTATCCTGGCAACTCCGTGGGTTAACCTCATTGAGACCTTGGTCACAGCAGTGATGGCATGGCGTGCAAGGATAGGCTTAAACTGGATGGAGATATGCCGCGTGGAAGCAATGGAGGAGTGCAGTTCTTAATGACTGAATTGGCATTGGCTTGGCAAGGCAATACGTAGTGCGCATGCAGATCGAGCTTTGGCAACACGTAGCAAAGATGGTGTCTTGGGGCTTGATTCGGTGAGCGCCGTCAGCGCAATTGGAAGGCAGGCCTGAACTTCGTTGAGGATGTAGCAGATGCAGTGACACTGCCAGTACCAGGACAGCGATTTCTTGACAATAGAAGCAGACAAGTAGAGTGTGCTAATGAGCAGGTGGGCCACCAGAGATGGGAAGCCTTGGCTCAAGTCCTGCACACGTTGGCGGCACGGGATTCTACTGGGCAGGGAAGAAGCAGGCAATGGCTTCCAGACCAGCCCACAGCACCATGCTGACATGCCACAGAAACACTGTTAAATGCAGGAGGTGAGGCCAGAACGGTTGGCATCCTTTCAAGGGCAAAGTGTGATTGGGGCTGTCTGTTTGCGTAAACGAGACGCTCTGCTGCTGCTGCTGCTGCTGGTGCTGCTGCTGCTGGTGCTGCTGCTGCTGCTGCTGCGCTTGAGTCTCCTGTGCATGCGATTGCCGCTGCAGCTGCCGCTGCCTGTGGCCCTGCTGCCTCCGGTCCTGCTGGCCTGCAGCCAGGGCTGCCTGCAGAAACGTCGGCAGCGCAAGACCAACCATCACGACCGTCCAGGTGTGGGACAGCCAACAGCTGTCCATGGCAGAGGGGCTGGGCTGCTGTGCAGCCCCGGGAGCCACTGCCTCGACCGTTGCCAGCCGTGCCCAGCGCACAAAGCGGACGCAGGCGGCTGCATGCAGCGGATGAGTCGCACGCAGCGCTGCAAGGCGCTGCATGTGCGGCAGCACTGAGCGCAGCGCCAGCAGCTGCGTCCAGAGGTGGTGCTTGAGGGGCAAGGGCACAAGGATGGGGAGCAGCAGGAGGAGGAGGGCCTGCGGACGGGGGTGCACGAGGCGGCATTTCGGCGGTTTTCAGGCGTACGCAGGCCAGGCCTTCGGTGTAGTGCGTAGGTGCAGCAGTAGATGTGCAGCACTCGTGCCATGCAGCACCTCAGGGACGGTGCGTGTGTTGATAGAACCTGCCTGCCTGCTCCCCTCTGCGCTCACCATCGCCACGGGCACCAGCTCCGCGAGACCCAACCCAGCAGCAGCTGTGCTGATGAAGAGTCGCAGCACGATGCTGCAGCGCTGGGCCCAGGGGCCGCTGGTTTCCGCATTCCGCAGGCGCTGCATGCCCAGCCGTACGGCCAGCATGCCTGCCACTACCAGCAGAAGCGCCACGAGCGCCAGATGTGCCACTGGCGGCGGCAGGCTGGTTGTGGCGGCGCCGTCGCTGGCAGCGCAGGCGGACTCCACTGCGCCGCCGCATGCATCCCCTACCATTTCAACCACTCATAATTCATTGTGCGCCCTGCATCTAGAAAGACGAAACCCAAGCTAGGAGGGCTTGGCAGAAGCTGACCGGAACAGCGGCAAAAATGCATGAGGGCCGCTTTTGTGCTGAGTTTGCACGTCATTTGGAGAGATGCGAAACGAATTGAGGCCGACACCTGAGCCCCCGACTGGGCTCGGTCGTGAACGCCTCAGAGCCCGGGGCTTACCTTAAAGGGATGGGTTTCAATGGCAATTCCAGCCCTGTAGGAGAACAGGCAAGTAAGAAATGCGATGGACCGAACTTAAGTTGGCAGCATGTGTTGCCAACCCACCTGACCTTGTACTTGACTTGTACTACGGCTCTGTGACAGCTCCAGGCGACAACTCCAGGCAAGGGTTATGACTTGGTGGGCAGTTCCCCAAACTGGCCTGGAAGCGGACCAAGAAACCTCCTTGGAACAATGCAACCGTCATGTCATCAAGCATTGGAGAAAACCCAACCAGCCAGCTTGGAAAAGGCAAGCACGCGACCTGTCGGCACAGGCAGGCCTGCAGCTTCCTATGTGTGCGCAACCAGTCGTACAGCGCTGCTTCCAGCACTGGAGGTTACACTCCATGCAACCGTCCTGTCGGCAGCTCTGACAGCAAAGTCTGTCTCACCGTGCTGGCCAGTCGGCACGACACATGCAGGTGCAAGGCAGAGGGGGGCAGTGCAGGCTGCAACGCCAGAAGTGCACCCACGTGTC
Organism: Auxenochlorella pyrenoidosa; assembly: GCA_001430745.1. NCBI lineage: Eukaryota > Viridiplantae > Chlorophyta > Trebouxiophyceae > Chlorellales > Chlorellaceae > Auxenochlorella > Auxenochlorella pyrenoidosa. The sequence continues at coordinate 433,729 of KQ481946.1, forward strand.
ATGCGCAGCAAGCGCCGGGCCGAGGGGCCTGCTGCCAGAGCCGCGCTGGCGCCAGCCGAACCGGGCCGGGCCACCTTTCAGCCTGCCGCTCAGTGCCTGCGCCGCTGCAGCGCCGCCTGCAGCGCCTCCTCCCCAAGCAGGGCTGCCAGCAGCGGGCGGTAGACCAGGGGGTGCGCCACAGCGGCGCTCACGGCGGCCACCCTGTCCAGCGCAGCCGCCAGGCGGTGCACCTCGGGCCCCAGCAGCTCTGCGCCGATACCGCGGAGCGTGACGCGCCAGCTGGCGCCGCCGCCGGCGTCGGCGGGCGCAGCGGCGGAGCGCAGCAGCGCGGTGGCAGCGGCCACGATCCCGGCCTGCACCCGTCGGTATGCCGTGTGCTCAGTGGAGAAGATCTGCTGCACCATGCGGCGCACCAGCTCCAGCTCAATGCCCGGCTGCTCCTGCTGTGCCCGCTGTGCTCCCTGCGCAGCGCCCGCCGCGGACGCGCCGCCCTGGGTGTCCGCAGCAGCGCCGCTGCCCCCTCCCGCCGCTGCCTCGCCACCTGCTGCCTCACTCTCCGCGGCGGCATGCTGTGCATGCTGCGCCAGAGCCTGCTCTGCCTGCTGGTGGAGCTCCAGCACGAGCGCCTCGAGCGGCGGGCCCGACGACAGCAGGGGCCCCATGCGGCGCAGCACGCGCTGCGCCAGCGCCTGCGCCGTGGGCGAGCCAGCGGGCGGCAGCGCGCGCTTGTGCGCCAGGATCTGCACACAGCAGGGCCACAAAGGGCAGCGGGCAGCAACTGTCCATCAGCGGGCAGTCGGAGCCAGGTGTACAGGACGATTGCAGGGCGCACCCGCAAAACATCGAGGTGGCGGCGAACGCCGTCAGATGTCGCAGGCAGAGGCAGAGCCCACAGGCCAGCAGGGGCTGCTCCGCCAAACGCACATGCAGCTGCCCCGCCCCGCCCTGCCAGCGTGCCCAGCGCCGCACCTGCCGGGTGATGAGCAGGGAGGCGGCCAGCAGGGACAGGCGCTGCAGCTCGTTCTGCAGGGCCACAATGGCGGGCAGGTCCAGCAGCAGCGTCTCTGCAGGCAGAGGATGGCAAGAGGAAAGAGAAGAGAGGAGTTCACGCCCTGGGTCAACCGCCGGCAGCACAAGACACATGCAGGTGCTCAGACTGCCATCCGGGCTGGCCACTGGCTGCGCGGGCTTTGCACCTCGAGCACCCCAACCAGCCCCAGGTAGTGGCCACTGTACATGCGCCGCACGCACCCAGCCCAGCAGGCTTGCCTGGGCAGTCCACAGTGCTGACAGCCTGCGGGCGTTGCAGCAGTAGCAGCAGGCCGGATGCCAGACAGGCCCTGGCGAAGGCGGGGTCGGGCCTCTGGGGGCTGTCGGGGGCTGGCGGCGGAGCCTGCGCGGGGGGAGGTGTGTGCGAGAAGCTGTGGGCACACCGCGGCCACGCTGGGGCTGAAAACGACGAGTGGTTGGCTGCTTGAGCCAGCGGGGACCGCACGGAGAGCGGGCCGGGGGGACTGTGCAACTTGAAAAGGGCAAGGCAGATGTGTACATTCTTAAGGAAAAAGAGGGCCAAACACGCAGTGCGCCTGAGAAGAGGTGGGAAGGCCAGGCACGCGGTGGATGGCAGCCGCACCTCCAGCAGCGTCTGGCGCAGCCAGGCAGCCGTGATGGGCAGCGCCTCGGCCACCACTGCAGCAGCCGCATCCTCAGCCTCGGAGGCGGCACCAGCAGCGCCGCCCTCGCCAGCGGCAGCGGCAGCGGCGGCGCTGGCAGCCTGCAGCGCGCGGGCGTAGCGCTGTCGCTCGTATTCGATGCCGCTGCCGCTGCCCAAGATGGCTTCTGCAGAGGGCGGGGTGGATGCCACAGGAGCTTATGCAGGGGGGGATGCCCACAGGTGCCGCAGGCAGCGGAGGATCCACCATCTGATCAGGACCGCGGTGCACTGCACCAGAGCAAGAGGCAGAGGGAGTGGCACATCAAAGCAGGCCTGCCCCGCGTGCGCAGAGAGCTGTGGCCAAGCCCTAGAATGATGTATGGTGGACATGAGACATGTGGGCACCGCCTGGGTGGGCGCCCTGCCCGCAGCTGCACCTTTCAGCAGCGCCAGGTGGGCGGCTGCAACGTCGGCCTTGAGCTCGTTCAGCTGGCGGTGCATGAACCGAGCGGCAGCAACCACTGCCGCGATGCTGGCCTCGCTCACGGCGCTGCTGCCGGGCCCTGCTGCTGCCTCTGGTGCGCCCGGCTGCGAGTGCTCTGTCGCAGCGTCCGGGGTTGGCGGGGGGTGCAATGGCGCCATGATAACGGCCACGCTGCCGTCGCCGGAGGGGTTCGGTGCCAGGCGGAGCCCCCAGCGGAGAGGCTCCCCCGCACCTGCTGCTCCCTCACTGCCGGCTTGAGCTGGCTGCCCGCTGCCGCCGCTGCTGGTCTCGGCGTGCGCTGCCGCTGCGGCTGCGCTTGCAGGTGTGAGGATGGCAGCCACGCTGTCGCCCGTGCCTCGCGGCTGCAGGTGCAGCTGCACACCCTCTGCCTCTGCTGCTGGTGCAGCAGGTGTGGCAGGAGCCAAAGTCTCTGCATCGGCACAAGCTGGCGCCGCCTCTGCAGCAGCTAGCAGCAAGCGCACTGCCATGCGACCTCCGGCCCCCTTTTCCAGATGCAGCTGCACCTGCTGCTCGCCATCGTGCTGCCCGGCAGGCACGCATGCTGTGCCCCCAGAGCCAGGCTCGGCTTTGCTGCGCGCGCTGCCTGAGACTGCCACGCCGCCCGCCGGCGCCGCCTCTGCTGCGGCGGCAGCGCCTGCGTCGTCATCGGCGGCCGCCGCAAAGAGCTCTGCAACCTTTGCGTACTGGCGCTGCGTTGCATCACGGCGGGCGGGTGCCTGAAGGCGGCCAATGGTGTGCACCAGCAGGTTGAATGCCTGGGCGCAGTAGGGGGCGTCGTAGCGCTGCAGGCGCTGCGACACATAGTCCTGCGTGGAGCGCAACGCCAGCCCAGCAGCGCGAGGAAGGGTGATGAGGGCTGGGGACGGGCAGCGGGGACAGGGCACCTGCAAGCCGCGCGCCGCCCCTTGGCAAACCGCGCCGCAACGGGCAGGCTGCGACGCGGACAAGACGGTCCAAGGCTGACGTGCAATGCGCGTCGTTGCCTAGCGCGCACGGCACGTGCAGCGAGGGCGGCTTTGCAACCTACGGAGGCAGCTGGGCACCTGTGTCGTGGCCCTGCGTGATCCGCCCCCACCTGCACCTCCCCCTCTCACCGCATCCATCTTCTCCATGAGCTCTGCCAGCAGCGCCTGGCCTTCCCCGCCGCCGCCCTGGCCGCCGCGCTGCTGTGCCGCAGCGGCCCTCTGTGGCAGCAACGCGGCCAGCTGGTCCCTGGCATCCAGCAGCAGCGCTGCCAGGCGGTCGGTCTCGCCACGCCGCAGCCCCTCAGCCAGGGAGTCGAAGAAAGCCCGCTCGATCGTCCCTGCCACCGCCTGCTGCATGTCTTGCAGGGCTTCTGCCTCCTCCGCCGGCGGTGCCGCCAGCGCGGCCAGGCTGTCCCCGGGAAGCGCCGCGCTGCTGGGTGCTGGCGCCGCCCCGCGTCCAGCAGCCAGGCGGGCGGGTGCTGCGCCAGGCGGCGCCGCGGCGCCCTCTGCCTCCAGTGGAGTCAGGAAGGGCACGTCGCCCTCCTGGCCAGCCAGCAGCATGTCGTGCACGAGGAGCTCGTTGCGGGTGGCACGAGCAAGGGCCTGCCGCGCTGCCTGAGCCACGGCCGCGGCCGCCCTGCGGGCATGCTCAGCCTGGGCTGCCGCCGCCACCTGCGCCTCCTCCGCCTCCACGGCCGTAGCCGCAGCTCTAGTCTGGTCCAATTTTCTTCCTGGTGCCTTGTCTATTGCCGGAGCTGCGTCTCTGCTTGAGGCGGCGCTGGCCGCCGCCTCGCTCGCTGCTGCCTCACCGCCGCCGCCGTCAGCGCCATCGTCGCCATCGCGGTCTCTGCTGGCGTGATGCTGCATAAACCACCATAGCGCAGCAGCGGCCGCGGCTCCAAGGGCCCACCCTGCGGCGCTGACTCTCTGCATGTTGCACGGGTCAAGTCTGGAGTCCAGGCCTTTTTAATCGACGAGCCCGGCACTTCAGGAGTGAGAAAGTGTGGATCAATCGCAAGCAGAAGGCAAGCATGGGTTGCATGCCTTGACCACTGCCGCTGCCTGTCCACCTGCCGCCTCATCAAGCCTCATGCAGGTGCAGGGCAAGCTGCAGTCGGCCAGCATGTCAGATAACTGTTATTTCTGAGATCTCACTAGCCTGCTCGGAAGATCGATTCCGCGTGGCACCTTACTGACGCAGCTTCCCGGTTCACACGGAGTAGTGCTGCACCCACTCCGTGGCACGCACAAGCCTTCAGTGCTGCACATGCGTGCCATGACCGTGGCGAGGGCGTGGAGTGCGTTGCATTGCCTCAATGCAGAGATTAAGTTGGCTCAGTTGGCTTATATGCTGAATTCATGCAGCAATGAGCTGAGCTCGCTGCAAACAGGCAAACACACAGACTGAGGGCCGCAGGTGCTCATTGCCGCTGGTGCTGCTGCAGGAGCGTCAGCGTGGCCTGGCGCTGCTGGGGTTTCAGGTTTGCCAGCACAGCCTGCTGCTGCTCAGGGGGCATAGACAGCAAGGCAGTCAGCTGAGAGCCCAGGGGAGGGGGCGCCGGCTTCGGAGCCTTGGGCTTTGCTGCCTGCGGCTGCGGCTGCTGCTGCGCCAGCTGCGCCTGCGCCTGAATGGCAGCTTGCTGCTGGGCCTGACGCTGGGCCTGCAGGGCAGCCTGCTGCTGCGCCTGCAGCGCGGCCTGTTGTTGGGCCTGCAGGGCTGCGGCCTGCTGCTGCTGCTGTGGCAGCACCTGCGGCGCTTGCTGCTGCTGCTGCTGCTGCGCTGCCAACGCAGCAGGCGGCAGGCTCTGCGCAGCAGCGCTTGCATCCACCGGGCGGCCGGGCTGCTGCTGCAGCGACATGGCCAGCATTTGCTGCAGGGCGGCGGGGTTCTGCATGAGGGAGGCCAGCAGCTGCTGCTGGGCACGGGCCGCGACCTGCGAGGCAGGCATGGCAAACGGAACAAGAGCTTGTCAAACCGAGTGGAGTATGTCGGGAAAGGCACACATTTCGGGGCATGCCAAGAGCAGGAACGCAGAGCAACCATTGCATTGAGGCAGCAGCGGCAGGCGCGAACTCACGTTGGCAGCCTCTGCTGGCGCCGCAGCTGGCGGCTGCACTACAGGTGCGGGCGCGGCCGGCGCCACCGCTGCGCCCTGCTGCGCTTGCTGTGACTGCTGCTGCTGCAGTGCTGCCAGGGCGGCGGGCGTCATGCCGTGACCTTGCGGCTGCTGGGCGTGCTGCGGGACTTGCGGCTGCTGCGCCTCCTGCTGCTGAAGCACAGCAGGCACCACAGCCGTGGGCTGTGGCGCCGCAGATTGCACTGCGGCTGCAGGTGTCGGCTGGGCTGCTGCCACAGGTGCTGCTGCTAGAGTTGGTGCTGCTGTCACTGGCGGTGCGGGCGCTGCCGTCACCGGCGGGGCGGGTGCAGCGACCACTTGCGGCTGCTGCAGGAACATCTGCATGACGTCTGGAGGGGGGGCCACTGCGGCGGCCACAGCAGGTGGCACAGGCCGGGAGCTGGCGGTGGCGGTGCGCTTGAGGGCGGCCATGTGAGGCGGAAGCGCCGAGGGCCTGCGACGGGCACCGAGGGGGGGGGAGAGGTGAATTGCTTGCAGGCACTGGGAAGAGCCAGTGGGGCAGCGGGCGGCTGTCCCCAGTTTGAATATGCTGCAGAGCACGCGCCCGTGTCCAGGCTGGGCAGCTCACTTGCGCTTGCGCCCGGCCGTGGCCACGTCGCGTGGCGACTTGGGCAGCAGAAAGAAGAAGGAAAGGTCTTCCCCAATCTGCAAGGGACCAGATTGCAAGGGAGGCACGGAAAGGTGCTCGATTCAGATTGATTTAGGTTGAAAGCGTGTGCCGTTCCTGCTGAAGTTCTGGCTGAAGACGAGGGCATCAGGGCAACGTCGCAGCACTTTGCTGCTGCCACGGCGCAGTGACTGCAAGCCTGGTCTGCACCTGCAGCATCGCGCCAGAGGCGAGCGGCACAGGCGGCGGCGGGTCGCCGTCGGCTGCTGGGCGGTGGTCAACCCCATTGACGCGCACGCCATTCTTGCCCACCACATGCAGCTCAAACACCTCTGCACGGTGGGTGCGAGTAGGTGGCAAACAAGCTGATGCAGGGGGACTGCAGCTTGTGCGTTGTCGACCGAGCACCCGCCGCCTGCTGCTCCCACCCAAGTGATCGCGGTGGCTCGCCACCCGCACCAGCTTTCCACAAGCTGCTCACTCTTGTCAAAGTTGTATCGGATGTGGGCGTGCTCGCGGGAGACGGCCTTGTGGTCGGCCAGCGGCACGTCTACGGCCTTGCCCTTGCTGGGCCGGCCCAGCGACACCTCATACTTGCGCATGATGAAGTCCAAGCGGCCGGCGTCGCCAAAAAGCTTGGCAAAGCCACACCGCGCCAATCGGGGGTCGTCTGGCTGCACAGGCATGGCTGGCGGGCCCAGATGTGACCTTCGAAGTGATCGAGCACAACTGAGATGGTCTGCAGTCCAAATCGGTGTGCTCTGAAAGATGCAGGTGGAAGGAGGCCCCCCCCCCCTTGTGCTGCGTGGCGCCCAGTCTATCGCATTCACAAACCATCACGAACAGTGTTCTGTTATCCACAAAGTTCCTCCACCCTCCCGTGCCACTTGCACTGAAAGGCGACATCTTCCGGCGTTGTTTTCCCTCCAGCCTAGGCTTCCACCCGCTCAAAGCTAGCAGTCATGGCAGATGAGGACATGCCTGATCTCGACCTGCTGGCCGGCGTGCTGCCAGCAGAGGCGGCGCCCTCCGCCGCCGCCGCCGCCGGCCCTGCCGCCTCCGATGAAGCTCTGGACGAGGAGGATGAGCTTGAGCTAGCGCTGGAGGCAGAACTTGAAGCAGAGGGCGATGGCCAACACGGAGCAGTGCAGCAGGCAGCGCAGCCGCCGCCACCGGTGCAGCAGCAGCAGGCAGCATTGGCGGCGCCAGCGCCGGCGTTGGGGACGCTGCAGGATGCGGCGCGGGCTGGGGCGGCAGCAGCAGCGGTGCTGCAGCAGGAGGAGGAGGAGGCGCTTCCGCTCACAGCAGACGGCTTCATTGATCTGGACCGCCTCACGTCAAAGCAGCACCAGCGCTACAACACGTGGGTGGGCGGCGGGTGCCCTGCCGCATGCAGACATGTTATGCTGCACCGAGTGTCGAGCTTGGCATTCCTCATTGGAATCTTCCTCTCTCCCCCACTAACTGGCGGGCTGCCAACTTTAGAGAAAGAATTTTCCATGCACTTGCGGTGCGGCTGCTTGCCTCCTGTATGCTCAGCCCCGGCTTGCCGTTCATCCAACCCTCCCTGCAGGCTGGTGAACGACATTCTGAGCGAGCAGCAGCTTGATCGCTACTCGGCCTTCCGGCGGTCAAATCTGAGGAAGCCAATGCAGGTGCGGATACAGGGGGCAGGTGTGAGAGAGAACTGGTGCAGAGGCTGTGTTTTGCATAAACACCCCCGTACGGGAAGCTCTCGTGCCTCGCGACATACCGCATCTTCTGTGCCGGAGCCTTCAAGGTGCCCCGGCTGCCCCACGCCCCTGCGGCGCCCACGTCTTGTCTCTGCCTGCACAGCGCGCCCGTCTAGCATGCCCTTCCGGCCCCCCCCGCAGCTGCTCATGTCAAAGACCCTGGGCGGCGCGCCCAACAATAAGGCCCTCATCGCGCTCAGCTCTGTCACAAAGAGCTTTGTGGACGACCTTGTGGCCACGGGTGCGCGGGGGTGGGCCTGGGGGGGCGCCCGTGCCAAGCTGGGTCGAGGGTGCTATGCACAGTGGAGCGTGGTGCAACCTGGCGCTTGGGTTGCCAGCTGGTGGCGGCGGCCCGGCATTGGCAGGCGGCCCGCCCGTGGAACTGCTGTGCTTGGGACGGCCTGCCCGGTTTGGTGCCGCCGTGTGGCAAGGCAGGGCTTTGGGTGGAGGCGAGGGTGGCGTGGCAGGAAGGGCTGAGGGAGGCGAGGCAGGGCATGTTACAGGGGCCCACAGGATCACAGGATTGAGGCTCATTTGGGACTCCTGGCTCGTCTGTTGGCCTGGCCACCCCCTCCCACGCCGTGTGCTTTCTCGCACTGCATGCTCCGGGCCAGATGTGGATGCCTGCCCGCCTCCCATCCCCAGCACCCCATCCTGGCCTCCCCTGCAGCCATGGCGGTGGCTGAGGAGCGAGGGGAAAGCACGCCGCTGCAGCCAGCGCACATACACGCGGCGTATCAGCGGCTGATTGAGCAGGACAAGGTGCCGGGCAAGGCGGCGCGGAGGCGAGCCTTCCTGTGATCCCCCCTGCCGCACAGCTTGCCTCGCCCAGCCTCGCCCCGCATCTTGGACTGCACAGCCTTGCACCTGTGTGACACGAAGCTGAAAGGATGATGGGATGGTGAAATGACAGTTCATGGTGGCCCAGGCACTATTAGCTGCAGCAGCGGCAGTTGAGCGGTTGGAGTGGGGGGTGTTGGGAGTGTGTCTAGCCCGCATCAGGCAGGTCAGCTGCCATCTTGATGTAGCCTGTTTGCACTTAAACATGGTTTTTGGAGGCAGTTTCAAGCTTCGGACAGCTGCCAGAAGGCCAGGGCTGTCCACATTTTCGTGCCCGGCACTCGGCACAGCACGCCGGCCGCGCACTGCCCTCACACTTGGAGAGCCCCTCTGGCCTGCGTTCGCAAGTCCCCACACTTTCTACGTTGCAGTTGATCGCCTTTGCCACTCCCTCCGCGCCAGCAGCTTGCGCTTCCGTGCCGTCCGCAGTTCAAGCAGCCTTGCGCCTCTCCTGCGCGCCGCCCGCTCGCCTAAACCCTGCCTGGCCTGCTTTTAGATCTCAGTTCACGCGACCAGCCCTCCAGCAGCCCACCCGCAGCACAGAGCCAGCCGGCGAAGGCCGGTGCTCGCGATGACGGCGATTTCGGTCACCAGCGTGAACGTGCTGGACAATCCCTCCAAGGTCACCAACCCGCTGCAGTTCGAGATACAGTATGAGTGCATGTTCGACCTCGCCGACGGTGAGCGCCGCCGCCCGCCGCGCGACAGCGTTGCGATTGAGCCCAACCGCCCGCCATGCCCTTCAGCCACCATGCCGTCTGCACACCCTGCGTTGGTGTGGCACCAGGCCCTACGCCTGGCCCTGCCGCAGCCCTGCGCCGCCCGCCGCCTTTGCCGCGGGATGTGCCGCGTCCACCCTGCACCCAGCAGCCCCATTCAAACGTGCCCGCGCTCCCCGCCCTCCCCCGCCAGACCTGGAGTGGAAGCTGACGTACGTGGGCAGCGCAGACAGCGAGAAGTACGACCAGGTGCTGGACACGGTGTTTGTGGGGCCCGTGGCGCCCGGCCAGTACCGCTTTGTCTTCCAGGTGCGCCAGCCAGGCGCACGTGCCGCGGGCGCTTAAGCACAGGGTCCGGAGGGGGCAGCGCTGCGCGGGCAGTGAAAGCACACGGCGCGTGGGGGTAGTGCAGAGCATTTGAGGCGGGGCCGCTGCGTTGCCACCTGTTCAGGGATGGCTCCGCCTCAACTGCCTCCGATCTGGCCAGACGGGCTGTCGGCAGTCGTTACGCCATGACCACCAGGCAGCACCAGCGACTGCATGCACGCTCCTTCTTCTAGCAGGCAGGCCCTCCCTGCAGTCGGAAGCCCCCTGGTGGGCCATGCAATGCAGCTCCCATGCATCGCGATGCGTTGCCGAGCCCTGCCCGCCGCCCTCCCCCCGCAGGCGGACCCCCCAGAGTTCAGCAAGATCCCCCCCGACGATGTGGTGGGCGTGACGGTCATCCTGCTCACCTGCAGCTACAAGAACCAGGTGGGGCGCGCAAAGGGGCGGGCTGGCTGATGAGATGAAAGGGGTGTGTGTTGGCCGAGGATGGGGGCACCGCCCCCCCCCCCACCCCCACCACCACCACCACCCACCACCACCACCACCACCACCACCTCCCCCACCCCGCCCTGCAGGAGTTCATCCGCGTGGGGTACTACGTGAACAACGAGTACCTGGAGGAGGAGCTGCGGGACAACCCGCCAGAGGTGCCGCTCATCGACAGGCAAGCGCTGGTGGCGGCTGGTGGCGGGTGGGGTACGTGGGGGTGCGTGCGCGGGGGAGGGCTCCCCGAGGAGCCTGCTCGCCAGGCCGGCGTGCTGCCCGACCGGGGGCGTGCCTGGTGGGTGGGTGTCCCTCGCCAGGCAGGCGGCCACCCGGCCTCCTTTGGCCCCATTCCCCTCCACCTGCATCCCACCCTCAACCCCGGCCCCGCACCCGCCCCCCCCCACCACCCCCACCACCCCCACCCCACCCCCCAACCCCCCACCCGCCCCGCAGGCTGCACCGCAACATCCTGGCCGACAAGCCGCGCGTCACCAAGTTCAACATCGACTGGGATGGCGGGTCGGCGGCGCAGCAGCAGGTGTCGGGTCTGGCCTCGGGCATGGAGGTGGACAGCTAGAGCTCGCGCCACGGCTGCGCGGCCCCGCCCGCAAAAGCACACCTCTCTCTTCTCTTTAGGTAGAGCCCGCCGACCCCCTGCCCCCCACCCCTGTGGCCCACAGCTCCATTCCCTTGCCCCGCCACCTCGCCCGCCCCTCGTGCTCCACTGCTGTTCGCCCCCTCCCCGCCTGTACCCTTTCTCTTTCCCTCCACTCTCCGCCACCTCCCCTCCTCGAAGCATGCTCTCCCTAAAGCTGCCTGCCACCAGGTTTGGGCCGCACAGGCTCGCCCCTCGCCCTCCATGCAAAGAAGTTTTACAGAACAGGCATGCCAGCCTGGGCGGAAGGCTGTGGGAGGCGGCGCAAGGGCAGCAGAGCGCCCGGGATGGCGGTGTGAACCCCCGGGGGGGCCTCGGTTTGCTGGCCATGCACTTCTGCTGGGTGGAAGGAGAAACATGTCGACACAACAGCCAGCCTTGTACCCCCCCCACCTACAAGCGCGCATAGGCAGGCACGCCTGCCCTCCACCCATTCTCCTTGCTACTGGCTGGACTGAGGCGAACCCCAGCTTGGCAGCATGCACTGCCTTGGAGCCCGCCGCGCTCGCCAGCTCTCCTTTGCCCGTGTCAACCCCTGGGCGATGCCTGTGTGTGCCATGTGTGATGCTCCTTTGACATGTTGCAGGCGCGCAAAGAGGCCATCCCGTCAGCTGGCAGTCTGACTGGCATGCTGCTGCGCCGCGGCTGCCTAGGAGGACCCATGCCCGCGCCCACGAGCAAAGCCGCCATCTGAGCAGCTGCCGCTGCCACGACCGCTGCTGCGCCCGCTGCCGCGGCCGCTGCCGCCATATGCCTGCCTGCCTCTGCCGCTGTCTGGGCCGGCGATGCCATCCCTGCGAGGCCTCTGGGGGTGATGCCGCTGCTGCCGCTGCTGCGTCTGCTGTGCCTGCTGCTGCTCCCGGTGCTGCTGCGGGCCTGGTGCCGCCCCCTGCTGGTCCTTCTGCAGCTGGCCATCCTGCGGGTGCGAGGCACCCGCTGCAGGCTTGGCCGCTGTCGCAGCGCCTCTACCGTTTGTCGTCAGCTGCCCGCCCTCCCCGCCTCTGCCATAGCCTCTGCCTCTGCCGCGCCCATGCCCGCCAAATCTGCCTGCAGGCCTGACGCTCCTGCCGCCGCCGTGCCTGCCGGTGCCCTGGGACCCTGGCGCGCCTGCTTGGCGCTGCTCCCGCACTGTCTCTGTCGCTGCTGCTGCTGCTGCTTCCGGCGCCGCATCCGCCGCAGCGGTGGCTGCGGCGGCCGCCGCTGCCTGCAAGTCTAGGAGCGACACGGAGTGGGTGGCTTCCACCAGGCCGCCACAGGCGGCCTGCCGCTCTTTGACCGCCGCGTGCCGCTGCTGCATGGCCGCCAGGGCCTCGCGCTGCTGCGCCGACAGCGCCTGCACCGCCGCGCCGTCCTGCGGGTCTCCGTTGCCGCTCCACATGTCGGCGCTGGCGGCCTGCAGCGGGGCAGGGGATCAAGGTGCCAAGTACATCAAGCACGCCCATTCTTTCCTTCTGGTTTATTATCAATTTTTTGAGGAGGAGGTGAGGGCGGTGGTGGCATGCAGGCCTGGAGGGTGCCTAGGGCACCAGCTTGCCATGCATGCTCCTGCAGGGCACAAATCAGCCTGCCACACAGAGCCTGAAGCAGCCAACCCTCAAATTTATGCTGCATGACGTCACACCCACTGCTCTGCACCGAGTGCGAGCCCACCTGCAGCTGGCGCCAGGCGAATGCCAGGCTCGACGGTGGCACCTCCGCGCGGCACGCAGGGCACGCAAGCACGTACGCCTGCCGCAGCTCCTTGGCTGTCGCTGGTGCGCCCTCTGCCGCGCCCGCTGCACCCTCGCAGCCCGCGCCCGGCGGTGTGCTGGCGCCGGCAGCGCCGCCGCTGCTCCTGGCTGGCGCCGCCTCCTGCCGGATGCCCTCTTGCTGCAGCTTCAGAGGGGCCATGGCCCTATACTCGCGGTGCAGCTGCGCCTCGCGCGCCGCCAGCTGCTGCTGCTGCCACTGCCACCAGGGCGCAAAGCAGGCGCTGCGTGGGGGACAGGCGGGCGGCGGGGTGGTCACAGGGCAGGCGGTACACCGGAAATGAGGGCGCTGCATGCTTCCGGCATGCCGGCAGGTCAACAACAGAGGCAGGCGTGCCCGAGCAGCACGCACAGGGGGCACACAGGCAGGCAGGCGTGGGCGTATGGGCGCAGGCGCCCAGGCGTGCTGGCAGCCCAGCATGCAGGAGGGGGGGCGGCCCTGTCGACTCACAAGTGGAAGCAGTGGTAGCACTGCAGCCGCAGCAGCGCGTGCTGCTGCCCCTGCCCCGGCGCCGCGGGGTTGGCTGGGGGCGGCAGCGGCTCCAGGCAAAAGGCGCAGAGGCCCTCTGGCCGGTTGTGCTCAGTCAGCAGGTCCAGGGCAGTCTCCACAAGGTGCCCCAAGGAAAGCTCGCCAGCCAGCGCTGCCGCCTCTGCCGCCAGCGCCGCCTGCAGCTGCGCCACGCGTGCGTCCCCCAGGCCCCGCGCATCAGCCAGCGCTGCTGCGGGGGCATCGCCTGGGTAGCTCGGCGGCACGCGCAGCTGCAGGCGCGCCGCAACGAACTGCTGCTCAGGCGAACAGCCGCGCGGAGCCACGGGCACTGTCACCACTGCTGCCGCTGCCGCCGCCGCGCCTGTCTTGTCGCTTGAGCGGCTGCCATCGCCGCCAGCCTCAGATCCTACAGCAACCTCAACATCGTCGTAGGTGGCCCGCAAGGCCTCCAGCTCAAACTCCAGCTCCTCGGGCAGCCCAGTCATGGAGGACGCCCCGCCAGCGGTCTTGCTCTAACGAGAATCACAAACAGCAATGCACGCTGTGATGACGCACCAGGCTAGCGCGAATGCTACAGGTGCTGAATGTGCTGCCACTGCCGGGAGCGGCAGCACAGCGCAGTGCCCCTACTTTGTTGTGAACCCAGTGGAGAGCTGATCAGCCTCAGCATCAACTTGCCTTCCTTGCGCAAAAGCAAACCTTGTTACAAGGGTGCCCCACGTGGTTCTAGAAGGCAACAAACATCCCCAAAGCAGAAGGCTTGGCAAAGGCAGGTGGCGTGTCGATGGACGGCATGCAACAGTTCGAGCAAAGGATTTAGGCGTGTGGCACAAGTGCCAGCGCATGCATACATGCGCTAGTGCGGTGTGGAAAAGAAGTGCGCAAGGCAGGGGTTTCAGCGGCAAACGCATGGGAAAAAGCGTCCAGGAGGAATACACGGGGGCACAGGCTTGCACAGTCGACGGATCACTCACAGGCAGGGTGGAGAGAGGGTCGGGGCGCCAAAGAGGGAGCATGCATTGTGCGCAGGTGATATGGCAGGCTTGGAACACAGGTGAAAGACAGGTGGAAGCTTGGGCGGTTCAAAAAGAAAAGGGGGTGCAGCGCTGGCAGGCAGGCAGCAGAGGCATCCATCGCCTTAGCTCCTGCCCTGGCGCACAACGCGCGACTGCTACATGAATACTAAGGTGCCGTGCAGGGACGCGCGCCCTGGGCATGAAGTATCGAGGGACGCCCAGCGGGGGCGCTTCTGCAATGCCCGGCGGGGCTGTCCTCAGCTCGGCACCTCTCGTGGGCCCTCAGCTGCGTGGGGCGCTCACGCCAGAGAGTGGCATGAGCTCCCTAGCACAGGGCTTGGCCCCCACTACTGGGGCGGGGTGGCAAGACCCGGCACTGACTGGGCGGCAGCCAAGGCCTTGGCAGCGGCAGCCGCCTCCCCAACGGCGCGGCAGGGCCCGGTGTGGTGCGCCGGCGGTGGCGGCGCCACGGTCGCCTCCTCCACATTCGCCAGCAGCCCGTCGATGCTGCCCACCAGCTCGGCGAAGCTGCAGTTGGAGGGGGGGGGGGGGGCACCCCGGGGGTGAGGTGACAAGCAGGAGGGCTGGCGCAGAGGCAGCAGTGCACCGGCAGAAGAGCAGCGGCAGGGCCGACGGGGAGCGGGCGAATCTGACTGGCCCATGGCAGGTATCACGCATGTGGGTGGCCCGGGGGCCGCGGGGGGCCAAGGCGCGGCGCACCTTGGGCGCTGGGTCTGGTCGGTGTTAAGGCACGACTGCATCAGCGCCTGCAGTTGGTCAGGAGGGGAAGGCGCAGGGCAGCAAGGGGGGCGGTGAGAGGCGCGCGCAGCCGGGATGTGCGCTGGCAGCGCGAGGTACACACGGCCAAAGAGCCACATGCCTGGGCAGCACGATGCCAGGCAGCCAGGCAGGCGGCCGAGCTCACGTTGAAGCCGGCGGGCGCGCCGTCTGGCAGCCTGAGCGCGCCGCGCCCGCTGGTCACCAGGAACACGATGTGGGGCATGCGGTGGCCCACATACGCGCGCACGCCGCTGCAGACATGGGCAGGCGGGCGGGCAGGCGGCAGGGCAGGCCGTCAGCGGCGGCAAGCCAACGCGCCGGCGGGCGCTGCCGGCTGGGCGCCGGCGCCGGGCGCTTCACGCGCATGGGTAGCGCTGCTCAGGCTCGGTCCTGGCACGCAACCAGGGCCCCCACGCCATCCCTCCCGGCCCCCATGCCAGCCCCCAACAGGCCGACCTCCCGACCTCACCAACACCATGCACGCACGCGCCCCCC
>KQ481946.1:467681-478448 GCA_001430745.1 Auxenochlorella pyrenoidosa
ACCGCAGGGAGCGCAGCGAGCGGCATGACAAGGCTGGGGCTGACAAGATGGAGGTGGACGCCCCCGCCCCGGCAGCAGCGGCTGAGGAGAAGAAGGCGGAGCAGCCTGCGGATGAGCTGGAGGCTCTGCTGGAGGAGCTGGGGGACTGAGGGGCCGTTGCGTGCCCCCCTGCCCTGCCGAACAGCCTGCGCCCTTCTGGTCTAGGCCGGCATCTGCTTCCTCCTGCCATGTTACCCCATGTCCTCCACCGCCACCCATAACGCTCTGACTTGATGTGCTGCCCCTGCTTGCACTCGTCTTGTGCTGGCCACTCTATGCTGGGCGTGTCCCGCAGACCTCATTGCATGCTATCCTCTCGCACGAACGCCCCTCCTCTTCTTTCTCTTAAAACGACAGTGACGTTTAACAAACTGTGGACACAGCCTATTTGATGGGAACCTGACAAGACAACGGGCCTAGGGCAGCAAGTGGGAAACCACCCTGCATGAGGTGAAGTCGCCACCACGCATGAGGTGTAGTTGCGGGCGGAGGCATGGCCGGGGAAGGATGCTGCCCACAAAAGGGCTGCACAGGCGCATGCCCCGTTGTCAGCGCAGTGCCCATGGCTTGCTGCAGCTCCCGCTGAATCAATCAGCGGAAGTTGAACTCCTTGCAGCCCTCAACCTCCACCGTCCGCAGCGGCACGGTGTTGGCGGGCAGGTAGTCAGTAGCAATGCCCTGCAGGGTGCGGCGCAGGAACAGCAGGGCCATGGGAGCAGAGCGCGGCCCTGCGGTGCACACCAACAGCAGCGGTTGTGCCTCTCTTCGCACATGCCCCTGCGGCCCCCCCTCGTGCATTCTGTTGGCTCAACATGGCACACCTTGTACCCCATTGTGGCTGTGGCTGTGCTCTTGATTGTGGGGTTGGGCTCAGGCCAGCGTGCAGGGGAGCGTGCATACACTGGCGGCACTGGGGTGAAGGCTGCCGGCTTCTTGCCGCCCCGCACAATGTGGCCCTGGATAGCAATGAAAACGTGGGGATTTTTAATCGGGCATGCACCTGCAAGTAATTTGGTGCAGCAAGGGGGGCTGTGGTGTTGACATGGACAGTCGAGCCCTGTGTAGAAGGCAGCCAGCTGCTCTTGCATTCCTGCAGCCCACCGCACAAACAGCTTATCCCAATGAGAATCACCTTCTCGTTGACGATGGGGATGGTGCGCCCGTCCTCCGTCTTCAGGGCTGCTGCTGCGGCTGCCTCGCCCGGGCGCACCGTCTGCAAGGGGAGAGCGGCAGGCAGCGGCGCAGGTGCAGGATGGTCGAACGATCGACCGCGGCGAAAACTATCCCTGCTTCCTTCAGCCCTCGACATTGTGGCCAAGACTGTCTTGCCCGCGCCGGGTCCTCCTCTGTGAACTCGTGTTCAAGCCCACCTTGCTCTCGTCGGGCTCCTCCCAGTTGCCCAGTGCCTTTGGCCGATATCCGCCATCGAATTGAGAGGCAAAATAATTTCGGCTCATACTTCGCCCGCCTCGACAAGCACTTGAGTCAGTTGGGAACCTTCCGGTCCGGCGCCCTGAATTTGGTTGAAAGATCTTGCTAATAGCCTGAGGAGGAAGTTTGGCGCTGCAAATTGCATTGCCTGGAGAGCAACCACCCCAGCACTGCCACGCTGGCGCTGTCGGGCGCAGCACATGGCGAACTGGCCTTGTTGTGCCTTGACTTCAACGCAGACAGCTGTTCAGTACACAGACGTACGACTAGCGAAGAATGAGCGCAAGCAGTGAGGACGCGCAAAGAATCAGGGGGCTGCCAAGTGCTCAGAAGCGCGTTCGGGACGCATCGTTCATTCGGGGGTTCGTCCAGCGTGCTGCGGGGTGTGCATGCTGCACCGAGCCTGGGCCAGGGGCGCCGCAGCGGTCAGTGGAACCTGGCCGTGCCGGCGCGGCCGGGCGCGGGCGGTGCCGCGCGGATGCCGCCGGGCGGGGCGCGGTCGTACTCGTGGACCCACGCCCGCAGCTGCGCCTGCTCCTCGCGCAGCTGGCGCCAGACGTCGCTGCCGCCCACGCGCCACGTCCAGTTGCCTGCCGCCCGGCCCGGGGTGTTCATGCGCGCGGTGTCGTCCAGCCGCATGATGTCCTGCAGGGCAGGGCCGGGGGTGGCGGGGCGGGGGTGGAGGGGTGAAGAGCAAGCACGATGGGTGTGCGGTGTCCGTGAGGCGCGGTGCCTGTGCACAGCCTCCAGAAGCCTGACCCTTAGCCTCGCCAGGCCCTTCAACGCGCGTGCCCCCTGCCGCCCCACCTGCATCGTCACCACCGCCGTCTGCGCGCACGACTTGAATGCCTCGCGGATGAAGCAGTAGGCCACGTCGTCGTCGGTCATGCCGGTGTACCGCCGGATCAGCGCCTTCTCCTCCACCTGCGCCCCCTGCTTCCACCAGCCCACTGCCGTCTGGTTGTCGTGCGTGCCTGCAGGGTGAGCCGGGCCAGAATAGGTTGCAACAATAGCAGCAGCACAGGCACCCAGACTCCCAACCAACACCTCCTTGACAGAGGTTGTAACACAGCTGAAGGGGCGTCTCGAAGCGAGAAGATTGTGCACTGTGCACAGCGCGCCAAGCGTGCCAGCTCAGCGGCCATCCCAACCAGCGATGGCACACCAGCGGCCACACGTAGCGCAGGCAACACAGCAGCGGGGACGTGCAGCGGGGGCTGCGTGCCGGTGCCCGCGCCGGCGGGGTGACGCACGCACCCGGGTACACGAAGCAGTTCTCGTAGATGTTGTGCGGCAGGTGGGTGTTGGTGGGGCCGCCGCCCCAGGCAAACTGCAGCACCACCATGCCGGGGGCGCCGATGGCCTGGCGCAGGTCCACCACATCGCGGGTGATCACGCCCAGGTCCTCTGGAGGGTGGGGGTTGGAGGTG
The DNA here is from genome assembly GCA_001430745.1 of Auxenochlorella pyrenoidosa. Taxonomy (NCBI): domain Eukaryota; kingdom Viridiplantae; phylum Chlorophyta; class Trebouxiophyceae; order Chlorellales; family Chlorellaceae; genus Auxenochlorella; species Auxenochlorella pyrenoidosa. Next base: position 470,582 of record KQ481946.1, read on the forward strand.
GGGGGTGGTGTGTGTGTGTGTGTGTGTGTGTAGGCATGTAGGAGGGCAGGAGAAGGGGAAGGGAAGCTTTTCCCGTTGGTTGAGGGTAGAGCCGAGGGGAGAACGACGCCGGCCGAGGCGGGAGGCAGAGGCAAGTGAGCAGCCAGCAGCGCGGGCGCCGCATGCCGCTGCATCTATGCACCATGCAGCGGGGGCCGGCCAGCGCCGGGCCTTTGGTCCATGACCGCACATCTGGGCACCGGCACCTGCGCTGTGAGCTTCCAGGCAGGCGGGGCAATGGCAGCAGCCGGCGCGCAAGCGTTGGGGAGGCCCTCCCGTGGCCCACCCGCCAGGATGGGCACCGAGCCCAGAGAGTCCTCCAGAGCCTGAAACAGATCCACCCCCGGGCCCTTCTTCCAGGTGCCCACCATGGCTGCAGGGGGGGCCAAAAGGGGGGGGGTTAAGCAGGGATGGGGGCGAATGGATGGGCAAAGGTCTGCGTATGCGCAGTGAGGAAGTAAGGTCAGGGGATGGCCAGGCCTACAGCTAGCAGCCCTGGCAGAGCGTGGGTCCCTCATGGTGTACGCAGCCAGCATGCCCGCGTGTGCCTGCGAGCGGGCAGGTGCCCGCAAGCCTCTGCACTCCTGCAGAGCACAGCTGCCGGGTGGGTGGAGCCCCTGCCGCGCCTTGCGCTGCGGCGGGGGGAATGCGCCGCCGGCCTCAACCCACCCGTCTCAGCGTCTGCCGCCACCGCCCAGTAGCCGGCAAAGGCGCGGAAGTGGTCGATGCGCGTCTCGTCATACAGCTGCGGCAGCAGAGGAGCAGCAGGGGGCGTTTGCGGCTTCACCTCCTTTGTTCGGGCACCGGCCACTGGCTGGCCAGCCACGCAGCTGCTGGCGGGGCTGCCCAGCCCAGCATGCACAGCGCCTCCATGGTCGGGAACCACAAAGCCTGCCGGCTGCTGCAGGGCGCGTGCCGAGGGCCCAGCGCTTGCGCGCCACCAGAGGGTGGCGGAGCGGGCCTGCGCCTGCGCGCCCCGGCCTCGCCTGCATGCTGCGCGCGATGCGCTGGCGCCACCAGGCAAAGCCCTCTGCTGCGTGCGCCTTCCAGTCGTACAGAGGGCTGCCCCACAGCTGGCCGGTGGCGCTGAAGGCATCCGGGGGCACGCCGCTGCGGGGGCGTGTGGGTGGGGGTGGGGTGGGGGTGAAGGGCAGGGGCGCAGGTAAGGTCGGGCAGGGTACGCGGCAGCCAGGCAGGGTTGCAGGGCCAGCGCGGCTGCAGCAATGGATGCAGCCACGCCTCTCCACCAGCGTGGAGGCTTGCCGGCCGCATCCCCGCAGCCCCCCAGCCGCCGACCCTGGCGGCGCACCTGACAAGCGCGGGGGTGCCGTCGGGCTGCAGCTCAAACAGGCCGCGGTTGGCCCACACATCGGCGCTCTGCCCGCCCACATAGATGGGCATGTCGCCCACCAGGCCGATGCCGCGGGCGTTGGCGTAGGCCTGGGGGGCAGCGCAGAGGGGGGGGCAGCGGGGGGCGACGCTGGGCAACAGGAGCGCTCCTTTCCGTGGCACGCAGGCGCCGGCGCCGGGCCGGGTTGGTCAGCGCGCCAGGCTGCTGTCTCCGGCTGCGCCAGGTCCCTGTCCTGCCCCCACCCTCCATGGCAGCTGGTCACCACCTTGAGGGACTTCCAGAAGTGGTCGAACAGGAACTGGAGGGCGATGAAAGTGTTGATGCGCTCGGCGTTCTCGGCGCGCACCCTGCGGGCGGTGACAAGTGGGGCGGCGGGCGGGATGGCGGGCGGGCAAGGGCAGAGTTGGGCGGGTGGCAGCTGCGCGTGACGCGTGCCTGGCGCAGCTTTACGCGGGGGCAAAATGCACGGCATGCCGGGCACAAGGGCAGGGCGGCGCCGCAGCCAAGTGCCTTCCTTCCTTCCCGGGCTCACTTGGCCATGGTGTCGGGGTCGCGGTCACGGAAGGCGGCGGGCCAGTCCCACCACGCCTCGCCCTCCAGCTCGGGCTGCTCGGTCAGCACGCTGCGTGTGCGTGTGTGTGGGGGTGGGGGGTTGGAGGGGGGGGCGGGGGCTAGGGCACAGGCCAAGGCATGGGCTGAAAGCAGCCATGTGCCGCAGCAGGGCGCATGCACTCCAGCGGGGCGGCGGAGAGGGGGGCAGAGCACAGCTAGTCCATGCAGGGCACCCTGGGCAGCACAGAGGCAGCAGGGCTTTGCGCCGCATGCAGCCAGGGAGCGCATCCTGCAGGCTTGTCTGGCTGCCTGGCCAGCACCCGCCCGGAAGGGGTGGGGAGGGCAGCGGAGGCACGCAGTGGAGCCCAGCGGAAGGCTAGCCCCCCCCCCCCCACACCCCACCCACCCACCCACCCACCCCCTCAGCGCCCACCTGAACAGCGCCGACTGCTCCACCCAGGGGTTGTCGGTGCGGAACTGCTGCATCTGGGCGCGCAGCCCCTCAAACTCGGGCCCCTGCAGCAGCCGCAGCGCCGCCTTGTCCAGCAGAGGCACCTGCCCGGGGGGGAGAAGGTGGAGGGCCGGGCAGAGAGGCAGGGGTTGTGAGCAGCTGCAGCTGTGGTGCATCCCGTGCAGTGGCGGCAGAACTGACAGAGGGCAGGCACCTGGCCTCGCACAGTGTCAGAATCGCAGCACACAGGCTGCGTGCTGTGAGCCTCTGCAGGCTGGCTCGCCGTCAAAAGTCCAGGCCTGCGCTGCAGGGCACGGCCACTGCGGAGCTGCACAGCCTGAATGCCCGCCCCGTGCAGCGCTGCCAGCACCCACACAGAACTCTTGGCAGCTGCCGCACGCTCCCCTAGGCCCCGTGGCCACCAGCCCGTTATCATCCAGCCTGCTGCGGCAGGCAGGCGCGCAGGCGCGCGGCAGCACCCACCTTCCACTCGGCTACGGCCGTGAAGTCGGCATGCAGCGCCACCGGCTGCTCCTCTGGCAGCTCCTCCCGCGCCAGCAGGCCCATCCCTACCAGCTCTTCCAGCGGGATGAGCAGGGTGCTGCCGCACAGGGCGTCCAGGCCGCTGTAGGGCGACCAGTAGGTGGTCTCCGGGGGCACCAGGGGCAGCAACTGCAGGGTTGCCGGGGGCGGGGCGGGGCGGGGCGGGGGCCAGTCAGCGGCCCTGCCGTGAGCAAGCACGCCATCCGTGAGGTGCCGGGCCCCCTGCCGTCGCGCTGCCGACCCCTTTCCCTGGCTCCCTGGCTCCCTGGCAAGCTGGCGCCTTGCACGGCCTGCCCCGCAGCACGGGCATGCCCCGCCTGCGCGCAGGTGCTGCCCGCGCCGTCGCGATCCTGCCACAGCTTCCCCCAGCTGCGCCCCCCCGCCCACCTGCCACAGCTGCATGCCCGTCTCCGCCAGCCAGTCCACAAAGCGCAGCGCCTCGCCGCCGATCTCGCCCATGCCGTACTTGCCGGGCAGCGAGGTGGGGTGCAGCACAACGCCCGCCCGGCGGCTCTTGGGGGGGTTGGGCCCCGGGTTGCCGTAATCCTCGGGCAGGTCATCCCCCGGCTGCAGCCCCGGGAAGGGGTCTGGCATCGGCTGCACCGAGGCCGCTGCCAGCGGGGAGGTGAAGGAATGGGCGGCTGCCAGGCTGCCGCGGCGGGCGGGCGCGCGTACTGGCGCCGCTGCCGGCATGGCAGCGCGACGCCCGCTGGTGCTGCAGATGCCAGCTGCGGCGGGGCTGCCGCATTGCAGGGCCGCCGAGAGCGCCATTTGACCTGCCAAGAGAGGATTTCAGGGCAGTGGCAAGCCAGTCGAGCAGGGCTTGCTGATGCGAGTGGGCAGCAGCAGGAGGCGGCAACTTGAGCCGAGGCGGCGGCAGCGACGGTGCGTGGGGCAGCCTTTCGAGCATCCCAACGCAGCCTGATTAATCATTCAACATTGTCAATATGCAGGAAGCGGCCAAAGCCTCGCAGAGAGGACGGATCGAGTCAGGGAAACTTGCACCGGCACACCTGCGACGCCTTACGGCAATGTGTCGAGTTTCAGCACACCCCAAATCGCACTGATCGGGCGAGAATGCCGTTGCAGGGCCGGTCGAAGGTCGGGAAGCGCTGCGAGGCGGGCACCCTGCGACACCTTGCGACTAGCTTGCCTTGCACGAACACAAAGTGCGCACTGTGCAGCGTTGCTGCATCCCGATGGCACGATTGGTAGCAGCACGAGCATGCTGGCGGCGCTGTGCCCATGCAGCAGACACCCGCCTGCCCGCCAGTCGCAAGGCAGCTGCCAAACTCTCATCATTCTCTGAGTTCAAGTGCTCTCCTCTATCACATGGGAATGCATGCATTGAAGAGCGCTTCTCAGTCTTAAGTGAGGTCGCATGGCAGCTCAGGATGGTATGCATGGGGGCCAAGGCTCATGACATGTACACCTTTCCATGCAGCACGAATGCTGCTGCTTGCATGCGTGCAACTCATACAAATCTTCGCATCAGATAAGCGCCAGCAGCTTGTACAGCCGCTGGCAGCACGGGTCCACCTTGCAGGTGCCCATGCCCACAGCACGACGTGTTGAAAGGCGAGGCATGCGTGCGTTGGGCCTGCAACTGTTGCCCTTGAGAGAGCACACCCACATGACAGCTTCTATAATGTCATTCAGCCAGTCCGAGAAGCATTGAAACTGACTAGGCGGCCGTAGTGGCCTCTGAGCGTCCACCTCGTGCTCCCGCCAGGCCTTGGCAGAGGCAGCAGCGGGCGGCATCTTGCACTGCGCCAATTTGCACACAGCTGCAGCCCAGGCTGTGCAACATTTTGTGTCGTACAGTTACAAAGATAATTGAGCAGGGCTCCCAGCAACACCAGAAAGTGGTGCAGAGGGAGAGAGTGGCTGGAGCGGAGCTAGCCCTGCAAGGCTTGCGCTTGCTCACAGACCTCCGGATTATCATACTATAGGCAGCAGTGATGCGGGATTGCGATGCCAAGGCCTAAGCGGAGAAAAAAAGGCAGCATGCTGTGCTGGGCCATGGAGGCAGCACGAGCAGCAGCGGCGGCCAAACTGGGCAGGCAAGCCTGCTACACCCTCTCTGGCCAAGCCTGTGGTCTGGCTAGCTAGCACCCATGGCCAAGTTCGTCGCGCAGGGCGTGGAGGCCCAGGGCCGCTCCAAGGCCTATCACAGGCGGTGAGTTGGGGCGGCAACCCGTTTCATGGAACTTGCAGGACACCTGGAAGGATCGGAAGGCGGCACAGGGCAGCTGGCAGCCATGCAGCGCGGGTCCATGCAGCCAGGCGGCAGCATGCGGGCGGCCGGCTGGAGTCTTGCAGTCTATCCAGCGTTATTACCCCGTCAGCAGCTCGCACTCGGGAGGGCTGGGCCCCTTGGCGGCGGCCATGCCGATGTGCCGCTGGGCGGAGCTGTGGACGCGCCGGCCGTGTGTCACTGCCGAATGCGCAGCACAGATCGTTGTGCTGGGCGCGGAGGGAGGCCCAGCCCAGCTGGAGTGCAGTCGGCGGCGGCTGCACCGGCAGTCGGCACTCTGCTCTGCCGCCCACACGTCTTCGCCTGGCAAGCTACCGCCCAGCCCGCAGCCTGGCAGCGCTGGTGAGCAGCGCGGGGGTATCCGCCCCGGGCCGCCTGAGCGTGCCGGCCCCGGCCCCGTCTGTCCTGCAGCGGCCTGTGGGCCATCAAGAAGAAGAACGGCGGCAAGTTCCCCACCCACGCCAAGAAGGAGGCGGCCGCCGCCGAGGCTTCCAAGAAGCCCGCCAAGTTCTACGCCGCTGGTGAGCGCAGCGCGCGGGGCGGGCGACAGGGCCGCACAGTGGCCTTCACGCGAAAAACCCTCGGCGCATGTGTGTGCTCGCATGTGTGTGCTCGCGCCGCGTGCATGCGAAGAGCCGCGCGGCCTGGCCTGTGGCTCCGCTGCCTTGCATGGGCAGCACGGGAAGAACGCGATCACTGCACAGCAGCAGGGCTACGCGCAAGCAAGCGGCGATGCTGGCAGCTGGCGCTTGGCAGCGCGGCAAGGCGGGACATGTGGGCCAGCATGTTGGAAGGCTCAGGCAGCGTCAGCAGCTCGGAGCATCTGCGCACGGCGTCACTATTCAATGGTGGCAGCGCTGGAGCTGTGCAGCAGCTGGCAGGCCTCCTGGCGGCATGGCACAGCTCTGGCCTCCTGGCGGCATGGCACAGCTCTGGGACCTGTCGACACACGGGACCAGTTCACCAGCACGGTGCAGGCTGCCACGGCAGTCGCAGCCCACATCACAACCTCGCAGCCAGCACGGCCCCGGGGCTTGCAGGCCAGGGCAGCGTCTGCAAGCTGCTGCCGCAGCTGCCTCATTAGACTTCGTGCCGAGCCCGACGCCCGCCGAAGCGCACGCCCCCCGCCTGCTCGCCGCTGCAGAGGATGCGCCCAAGCCCCTGGCTCGCCGCGTGATCCGCCGCGCCACCAAGCTGCGGCCCAGCATCACCCCCGGCACCGTGCTCATCCTGCTGGCGGGCCGCTTCAAGGGCAAGGTGCGTGGCCCCGGCTGTCTGACATGTGGCAACGCCTATCTCGGCTGTGGTACGCGCCGCTCTGCAGCCGCAGGAGTGCATGCCGCGCCCTCCCATGCAGCTTTTCACGACGCAACGCCCCTCACGCGCTTTCCGACCCCACCCCACCCCCCCCGCAGCGCGTGGTCTTCCTGGGCCAGCTGCCCTCTGGCCTGCTGCTGGTGACCGGCCCCTTCAAGCTCAACGGCGTGCCGCTGCGCCGTGTGAACCAGGCCTACGTCATCGCCACCTCCACCAAGGTGTGTGCGTGTGTGTGTGTGTGTGTGTGTGCGCGGTGGTTCGGAGCGCTCCGAGAGCATGAGGGGCTGTGATGAGGGGTGGGCTCGGGGGCGGTGCAGCGCGAGCCGATGCGCCCGCAGCACCGGCGGCGCCGGGGGAGCACGCGCGCCCTCCATGGCTGGGGGGGGGCAGGCCTTGCTGCGTGGAAATTGGGCTGCAGCCTGGGGTGCATTCGCGAGCACAGCCACAGCCACAGCCGCCTGCGGGGTCTAGCGACCGCAGGGGCAGCACCGGCGCTGGCGGTGGCCGAGCAGGAGCACCTGCGGGGGCTCGCAGCGCAGGCACGGCGCAGAGCGCCAGCAACGCAGCGGCAGTTGCCCCTCGGCGAGCCCAGATGAGCAGCTGTGCGTTTCAGCCGCAGCTAGGGGCGCATTAGGGCATGGCAGAGTCCCGATGGCAATGCGGATCGGCCTCAGAAGGCCCGTTGTGGCCGCAGCGGGGCTGGCCAGCAGCTCGCGGCACTGGTCATGGTGCTGGCAGCACAGACGCGACGCGACAGGGTGGCAGCACAAGGCAGCCAGGGTCGACAGACGGCCAGTGCAGCCGGCCAGGGCAGTGCAGGCCCCCTGCTGGAGCATGGCCAGTCAGTGGCGGCCGCCAGCGTGGTGCCAAACCGCGCTGCACGGCCCGCCCTCAGCTGCAGCAGCAGCGCTGGCCGCGCACGGGCTGCGGCCGATCAGACACAACCCAGCCCCTGGTTGAGGGGCCCATCACGCCTGGCACCGTGCATGCGGCTCACCCGAGCTGTGTCCCGCCCCGCCCCGCCCCGCCTGCTGCCCGCCAGGTGGACGTGGCCGGCGTGGACACCGCCAAGTTTGACGACGCCTACTTCAAGTCTGCCGAGAAGAAGGCCAAGAAGCAGGTGGGCCGTGTGTGCGTGGGTGTGGTGGTGGTGATGGTGGTGGTGTGTGGGGGGGGTGGGGTGTGGTGGGGGGGGGGCTGGCAGGACGACGGCCTGGGCTGGTGGGCGGGGCCTCGTTCCAGCCTGGCGGCAGTGGCGGCCGCTGCGGAGGCGTGGCGTACAACCCTGCCCGCCGCTGCCCGCCCACGCTGCCTGCCCGACCGGCGGCTGATGCGGGCTGTCGCGGCGCCCTGCATG
>KQ481946.1:498008-510685 GCA_001430745.1 Auxenochlorella pyrenoidosa
GCCCTGCAGACGACGCCCCCGCCTTCCAGCGCGCGCTCGGTGCTGCCGGAGCGGCCGCCACTGCGGCCAGCGGCAGAGCGGTGACGGTGCCGCCAGGCAACTTCACGCTCAGGTCTGACATCTTCATTGACCACAGCTACGTCGCGCTGCGCGGCGCTGGGGTGAGCAACTCCGGAGCAGCAGGAGGATGTGCTGTGGGCAGACGGTGCATGCGCTTGCAAGCTGTTGCATGCAGCAGGCCAAGCCGCTGGACTGGCAGACCAACTGCACAGCTGCTGTTCAGTGATCCATCCAGCGTTGGCCGCACTGAACTTGCTCCAAGCTGTTCTTGCCCTGTCCACATGCAGGTCAACAAGACCATTCTCTACATCCCCCTGGGACTGGAAGAGCTGTACGACACTGGGGACGGCAACCAGCATGCCCGGTCCTGGGCTTTTGCCGGCGGCTTTGTGGGGTGGGCGGGCTGGGCAGGGTGGGCAGGGTGGGCGGGGGGTGGGGGGGAACCTAGGAGCATGCATGCCCGAGTTGCTGTACTGTGCGGTGTTTCCTTGGCCAGCCTTGGCACCAACAGCACTGCCCTATCGGCCGGTTGTGGGCATGCCTGGGGGAGCGGCACGAGGGGAGCTACCACTGACAACAACTGTGGCACCCACACCCACACCCGGTCTGCAGCATCGTGGGCGCCAATCCCAGCAGCAGCGAGCAGGCTGCTGTGACGGCCATCGTGGCAGCAGCGAGGCGCGGTGCCCGGCGCTTGCAGGTCGGCAGCACCTCCCAGCTGACCGTTGGACGCTGGTACAAGCTTGCCCTTCGTCAAAACCCCTCCTCTGTGGGGGCTACCACAGCAGGCATGGCAGCGCAGGCAAGCGCAGCGCAGTGCGGGCTGTGCTCCATGCTGGGCGCCCTGTTTGGTTCCAACCGGGCGCTGCAGAGCGTCGCAAACGCCGCAGCCATGCAAAAGTGGAGAGTGGCCCCGCTGGGCAGCCTGCCCACGGGGGGCGGCGGGGCGACAGCTGCTGCCAGCCTGTCGCCCCTGGCCAGGGCAGCCGCCCGCTACGCAGTGGCTGGCGCTTACTCTCATTGGCTTGATGAGCAGCCCGTTGGCGGAGGTGGGGGAGTGACAGCCGCCATGGCCAAGGCAGGAAGCCTGGACGCCTACCTGTGTGAGTGCAGGCTCTGGTTGGTTGGCACACAGTGCAGCGCTGTGTGATATCAGGGACCGTGACACAAGTTCTGCTTTATCGCATTGCTGCCTCCCCTGCGTCATGTGCCTGCCACATTGCTGCCTCCCCTGCGTCATGTCCCTGCCACAGACGGCGACAACCTTGTGGACAGTGGCACCCCCCCCGACATGTTTCCCGATGTGGACCGCCTCCGCATGCCCTTCAGGTGAGCGCCGCCTGCAGATGCCGCCGATGCAAACCTGCTGGCAGGGGTGCAGCCTGGCGCTGATGTTCCGATGTGGTGTGGCTGCCTGACAACCGCAAGCGGGGGCTGTGCAGCTCACTTCCTGGCGTGCTGCAAAGCTCTGGCCACACCCTGCATACTCGCCATGACTGCCTCCCTGGCAGGGTGGTCGCCAAGGGCAGCGGCTGGGTTGAGATGGACCGACCGCTGCCCATCGACCTGCGCCTGGGCTGGAAGGTGAGGAGGAGGAGGAGTCCCGTATGGCTGCGCCTGGCAGGCTGGCTGCGTGACCTGCAGGGTTGCGGTGCAGCCCTCGATCCCAAGGCGCAGGCAGTGCCAGGCACGCCGCACGTGCTTCACCCCCCACCCCCACCCCCACCCCCACCCTCATCCTGCACAGCCTGCCATCTACCCGTGGGCTCCCACGGTGCAGCATAGCGGCATTGAAGACATGACCATCCAATTTGTGTGGGGTGGGTGGGACGAGCCGCTGACGGCACACTGTCGCAAGGGCTGCATGCTCAACAGGCTCAGCAGCGGTGCTCAGCAGCGCTGTGAGGCGCTCGCGCGTGAGCCCACCACACCCCTGCCCTGCCGCGCATGGCCGCGTTGGAGCGAGCCGCACCTGCCTAAAGAATGGTTTGTACCCTCCCAATCCCCGCATTGGCACCGGTGCACTTCTCCCCCTGGGAGCAGACACTTATGATGAGCACGAGGACAGCAAGGGCTACAACGCCATTGCCCTGTACGACGCCGCCAACCTGTGGGTGAAGAACGTGAGAAGGACCGGAAAGAATGGTACAGCAGCACAGCCCCGGGGCCACAGCGCATCGCAGCATCAGCAGGGGGTGCACGTCATACACCCTCAAACATGCGCTGTTGTCCAGACGCTGTTCTGCAAGCCACCCGGCCTGGGTTGATGGCTCCCGCAGGTGCACATCATTGACTCCACAAACGGAGTGTTTGTGTCCGGCACCGAGTTTGTCACCGTGCAGAACGTCAGCTTCCAGACAACCAAGCCCAGGTGGGCAGGGGGATGGGCGCTGGTTGGGGTCGATTGGATTGGGGCACCTTGCCAATGCCAGCAGGCTGCTGCACACTGAGACAGCAGAAAGACGGCTTGCCAGATCCATGCGTTCCAAAAGGGCAGCGACTGCTCGCTGGCAGAGCAGCAGAGACCTTTGACCTGCATTGTAGAAGACTGCCTGCTGGCAGCAGAAGAAGATCAACTTCTGTACCGCTGCAGGGGCCGTGGCGATATGGCGACCCGAGGACCCGGCGGGGTGGATGGGCACCACGCGGTGGCGTTTGGGCACGGCGCATGTGTGTGACCCATGCACTGCGCATCCCCCCCGCACCACAGGCCCTGGAATCGCGCCTGCCTGCCTGCACACGTGCCTGTGCACAGCCTCAATGCAGAACCCAATGCACAGTGGCCTCACACACTGTTACGCACTGCCACCTTAACTGCCACTGCCCCTGCCAGCAGCCGCCACCCCCGCCCTGCCACCCCCACCCCTAAACCCCAAACCCCAACCTGCATCCCCACCTACCGCAGACAATCTGGCCACCAGGTTCCGCCTGCCCGCCACGCGCTTCTACCACGACCTCACTATGGACCAGCTGGCGCACCTGTCGGTGGCCCGCGCCGGCTCGGGGCTGGACCTGAACCTGGATGTGCACCGGGCAGGTGTGCACTGTTGGTCCGAGTGTGCAGGGCTGCTGGGTATTGTTTGCGTGCTGGGAGTTGTTACGCGAGTGTGAGAGCGTGAGAGTGCAAAGTGGTGGGTGAAGGGGCTGAACACGGCTGGAGCAGCGGTGCTGCCGCCAGCAACAGCCAGCCTGCAGGTGTTGGGCGCAGGAGCAGGGATAGCCCAGTGCCTGGTTGTGTCCTCGGCTGCACATTGCTGTCTGTCAGCCTGCATGCGCTGGCCGCAAGCCTCCCCGGTGTGCAGCCACGCACAACAACCTGTTCACGGGCATCGACTTTGGCATGGGCACCCGGCCCTGGCAGAGCGGTGGGCTCAAGTCTCGAGGTGCACAGAGCGGTGAGCGTCAGCCTCCCTAATGCCGTGCCTGGTCCTGCCATGCCTGCCCCCATCACAGCAGACGCTGTGCCGTGCAGAGGGCCGCACGTGCCCTGCGCAGTGCATGCCCGCACACCCACCCTCTCCCGTGCTGCCCGGCCGCTTCCAGGTGCCAACACGACGTGGTGGGGCATGTTCTCGTCGAATGCGTTGGCCCCGCTGCCTCCCCTGCCCGACTGCCCCTTTGGCCCCTACCTCAACTGGGTGGGCCGCTTCCGCAGCAACGTGACGGCGGGGCTGTGCGGCACGACCCGGTGGACCGTGCAGCCGGCGCCCGCTGGGGGGGGCCAGCTGGAGCCCGGAGACCTGTTTGCGGCGCAGCGCGCAAAGCGTGGCCTGCGCCGGCCCTGAGCATGCCCGGCTCGGCAGCCGTGCACTGCCGAGAGGCGCCCGTTTATTTCGAAAGGAACCCTCGACTGATCAAAGAATCTGCCCAGCATGTGCAGCGTGCTGACAGCTGACACGTCAACCCACCTGATTGACCAATGTTCATTCCAAAAGAACTGCCTGACGGCAGATCCCCGTTCATCCTCATATCTTACTGACAGGTGCTCCTTTACAGCTTTGATAAAGCCCTGGTGTGCAGAAGAACTGCTACGGAAGCTGCTCAAACGAGTGCACGCAACTTCAGCTGGGTCTGCAAGGTGGGCAAGAATAGGTCTGCGCTTGGTAATTCTGCTTCAGCCGGGACAACAGGATGGCACACAAAGAGGGCTTGTGGGTGGCGTCACAAGCTCGTGCAAGCACATGTGCAGCGGCAGCCCCTCTGCCAGACCGTCTGCTCAAACTGCCTCGCGGGCTGCAGCTTTCTGGCACCTGGCGCACCTAACTGTGCCCTGCACTGCTAGCGGCTGCAGATGCCGAAGCAGGCTCCACGGTCACGGCGGGCGCAGGCGGTGCCGGCTGCGTCAGGTTGCGCACGATCGCCGCCAGCTCGGCATCCGTCAGGCCCAGCGCCTGCAGTTGCGAGGAACAGTGGAGTAATCTTGGCCAGCTGCCGGGGCGACCTGAGGATGCCGGCGGGGGCTGCTGTCGAAGGTGCCTGTGTGGCCAGGCAGGACTGCCCAAGGGCCCGGGGCCCTCGGCCCATGAGGCATGCAGCGGGCTCGGCCCAGCACCAGAGGCCCAGTCCCCCCGCCGTCCAGCAAGGCCTCGCCTTCATGTAGTTGCGGGCGGAGCCGTATCGGCCCTCCAGGTGCCCGATCGTCTGCTCCATCACCTGCGCCGCCGCCGCAATGATCTGCCGCAACCAAGGCAGAAAGATGGCAAGGCTGGGTGCGGACACAGCGCGGCCAGGCTCTTGGGCAGGCCGTCCCCAACACCGCAAGCTGCTGCGTGCTGCCGGGCCATCGCGTGTTGAGTTCTGTTTACGCTACCACACAGCAGAGGGAGCAACACAGCATAGGGAGCCGGCCCCAGCAGGCCGCAGCGGGCGTTGCAGCGGCCAGCGACTAGCAGGCAGGCGGCGGCCCTGCCCCCGGGCCCGCCTGGTCTGTTGTCAGGTGCTCAGCCAGCCCCAGCAGCTCCCGCTTCTCGCGGCTCTCCCGCAACAGCACCTCGGACAGGGCATAGTCGCGCACCACAGCCTGCAGCAGCTTGCCCGCCAGGCATGCCGGTGTTAGTGATGTAAATTTGAGCGCAGGGGCAGGGTGGGCGGCTTCTGCCCCTGGGCGGCGCCATGGCTGGTGGCTGGAACCGTGCTGCGCTGCCCCACCCAGCCACCCAACCAACGGCCAGGCAGCCAGGCAGCTGACGCCCCGGGCTTGCCTCGTGCTCCGCCCCGCAGAGCAGCAGCAGGAGCATGGCCACCAGCCCTGTGCGGTCCTTGCCTGCACAGGGGTGGGGTGGGGTGGGGTGGGGGAGCAGGGCGGGGGGCAGCACGTTGGACGCAAAGAATTGAAGGCGGCAACACGCAGGTGCACCGGGAGCACTTGCCAATGCCAAGCACGTGTTGAGTGTGCAATTTGCACACCCTCTGCGGCAATTGCGGGCGCAGCGGACGCGGCGGCGGCGGCGGCGGCGCCCACCGTGTATGCAGTGCACCAGCAGCGGCAGGTTGCCGCGGTGCGCGCACAGCCGCAGCGCGGTCGCCAGCCGTCGCTTGGCACGCTCAAGCAGCAGGATGTAGAGCTGCAGGTAGCCCATGACCTGGGGGTCGGCCACAGCGCCTGCAGGCAGGGGGATGAAGGGAGGGGTTTCGAGGGGCCGGGGGCAGGCGGCTTGCGTGGTGAGCAGCCAGAGCGGCAGGCCAGCGGCAGCGCGGGCAGGCACCCAGGGGCTGCGCCCGCAGACTCGCCCGCCGCCCGCCGGCTCACCCGCCACGATTGGCTCGGGGTGCCGCCGCCGCGCCACGGCCCACAGCACGCGCGCCTGCAGGCCGCGCGGCAGCTTCCACAGGATGCGCAGCGACACGTGGGTGGGCAGCAGGTCGACTGCATGGGGGGATGGGGGAAGGGGTTGGGGTTCGAGGGGTGATGGGGTGGGGAAAGCAGATGCGGCAGTGAAATTTCACCGATTCTTCGCAGCTCTGGACCTGGCACTCGCAGTCCCTGGTGGCTGACGGACCAGCAGCAATCACACCTCGCCTAATGCCTGGGCTGGCAGGGCAGCAGCCGGTACCTTGCCAGCTGGCCACCGTCACCCTCTGAGCAAAGGTCACCGGAGGGCCCCATCCAGCACACACACGCCTGCCTTGCCCACTCCCCATACATGCACACCCACCATGGTACACTCGAGCCTTCACCCCGTAGTGCTCGCATGTGTCCTGGGTGCAGCGGTAGCAGGGCTCCTGCTGCATCGCCGCCTCGCCGTCGCTGCTGCTGCCGCCGCTGCTGCGCACGCCGCGCGCGTAGCGCCTGCCGCCCAGCAGCCCGGCCAGCCGGCCCACGCACCGCCAGCAGCCCTGCCTGCGGGCTTGCCGGGTGGAGTTTACAGCGGCAGCCTGAAGCGGGCAGTTGCGTCGTCACGTTCAACTTCATGGCTGCCCCGCCTCCCTGCCCGTGCCCACCGGAGGGACGCCCGCAGGTTGCGCCGCTCCGTCTTGCAGCCCACCGGCGGCTGCCGCAGGTCCAGCACAGCACCGATGCCAAGCCCCTCCAGCTCCCGGGCGCTGACAATCTGCTGGGCAGGGGGCAGGGAGCGGGGCGCTGGATGCAGAGAGCTTGGGGGAGCGGGTCAGGGGGCTTCGGAGTCGGCGCGCACTCCCAGTGTCTTGCAAAATGCATGCGCTGGTGAGTGAAGGGACGCTAGGATCTGCTAGACAGGGGCAAGCAGCGTCCCAGCCCGCCCTATCACACGGCGCCTGCTCACACAGCTACGCAAAAGCTGCCCTGATACAAGCTGGGACCTTGCAAGCGCTGACCCGCGGCCTGCAGGGGCACCGCGCCCACATGCCCATCAACGCCCCCGAGCCCCCCCCCCCGCCCCCCCCCCCCCGCCCCCGTGCCTGGCTGCTGCGGTAGACGCGGCCCGGCTGGATAAGCGGCGACACCGAGTTGAGGTCTCGGAAGTTCACCCCCCTGGCGGACTCCTGCGCCCGCTGCAGAGGAGAGGGGGAGGGAGGGCGGCGGGGGGCGTCGGCGGGCCACTCAAGAGTGTGCTAGTGGTCTGGCAGACAGCCAGGTGGCGCACCAGCTGGAGGCACCCAGCCAGGCAGCTGCAGCGCCGGGCTGAGGCGAGCCGGCAGGAGTCAGGGCGGGGCGGCGCACCGCTGCCAGCGCGCCAACCGAGGGCGCCACTGCTGCTGCTGCCGAGGCGGCTGCCTCGTGGTATGGCATGTCTGGGCCGGTGGAGGGGCTCCCTGGCTCCGCCGCTGGTGCCGCCATGGGAGGAAGCTGGTGTGTGAGCTGCGCCGCGGTGGAAGAGCAGGAGTGGGCAGTGGTAGAGGAGCAGGCCTGTCTGGGAGGCTGTCGGCTGCTTGCCAGTTGTGACGAGGTTGTGGGTTTGGACACCTCACAAAGACACCGCGGGCTCACCTGATGCTGAGGTTGCCGCCCGCGCTGCCGCTGCCGTGCGCTGACCATGTTCGACATGCACAGAGGTCCTACCGCAGAACGTGGCGCTCGGCCCATTGATGCATTCGTTCCCGAGTTCTTTACAGCGCTTCGAGCGATGAAATATTCGGGCGGAACAGTGGACGAGCGAGGTGCGGGTTTTGAACACATCTGGCATGCCGCGATCGATTGATCTGGCCATTTACGGGCTCGTGACCGACAGGGAGCTGCGATGGCAAGTAAAACCGGTTTGTGAACTCGAGCTTCCCTTGCTCGCTCCCTGCAGCCGTCAAGGCGGCGGGGGGCTCAATATTGGAGGGCGGCAACGGCGTTCGAGTGGGAGGATGGTTGATCAGCAGCCACAAGGGCCCAATCACAAGTGCGGCACTGTGGGCGCCGCCGCTGCGCACCGCCGGCGCTGGATGCCTTTTCCCAAAGCTACCTGTGATTGATTGGCGCTAGTATATCCAGCATGCTGCTGACTGTCCTGATTTATCATTCATGCTTTGCCACCGAGCCAAATGATGTCAACAGGGGAGACGAGCTCCGCCTGCCGGCCCGTGTCGTCTCTGCCCCTGCCATGCTGGGCCCCAGCCCACACGTCGCTTGAACTGTACAGCTGCCTGCGCTCTGGACACCTACCCTCTTTGGATGCGCACCAACCATGCCTGCAGCCGATGCCGAGCTGGAGGCCCTCAAGGCAGAGCTGGGCACCCTGGCGGCCCCGGAGCAGTTCTATGGCGAAAACGGCCTGCACCTGACGCACGAGGCCAGCGGCACCTGCCTCAGGCACGCCCTTTTGAGTGTGCTCCACGCGCAGTTGCGTGGGGAGCGGCGTGCGTATGGGCTGCTCTGCCGAGCGGGGGCGCCGCCCGCATGGGGTGATATGGGCGCGGGCGGGGCCTGACCCTGCTGCGACTGGTGCCCTGGTGGCCACACGCGGCCCTTGCCTGCCCCTCCGCGCCCTCTGCCTGCAGCTTCACTGCGGTAGATGCCCTCAAAAGCTGGCTCTGCGACAAGTCTGGTGAGCCACACGCGGGTGCAACGGCTGGGCCTGCAGGGTGCACGCACAAACATGCCACGCCAGAGCCGCCTTGGCTGCGTCGCTCCAAGCTCTCCTGCTCAATGCTCGCCAGCGCTCTCCTGCCTTGCGTGCTCCCCCGGCTGTTGCTTGACCCCCTTGCTCCTGTGTTCCACCACTGGCTCAAACTTGCACTGTCTTGCCACTTGCGCTGCTTGCAGAGCCTGTGCGGGTGGGGGCGGCAGAGGACTGGCTGCGCTCGCGGCAGCAGGATGTGCAGGCGCACGCGGCGCAGACGCTGGAGTACGACTGGTGGGCAGGGGGCAGGGGGCGCCGCAGCGCTGGGCTGGCGGCAGGGCCGGAAAGTGTGCGTGCCTGCGCGGCGACTCGAATGGCGGCTGCTGGGCTCAGCTGCAGTGCAGGCTTGCTTCGCGAGCGGCTGCCGGCGCCCCTTGGGCCCTTTTGTGGAAGGCAGGAGCTGCACCAAAGTCATCTGACCTTCCGCCTTGAGCTCTGCAGGACCTTCACAACCTCGTACACAGGCACAGTGGGCACAGCCGGCAGCGCGGGCGGGGACGACAGCAGTAGCAGCGCCGGCGGCAGCGCAGCAGACCCGGTGGCAGCGGGGCCGGCAGCGGCCGGCTCGGAAGGGGGGCAAGATCAAGGGCGGCAGCAGCAGGCGTGCGGCTCGGCGCGGTGGGAGGGCGGCGCTGAGGCCATCCCCAGGGCCCTGCTGACCAGCCGGGACCCCATCCTGTACTATGATGAGCTGCCGCTGTACGAGTCTGAGCTGGACGACCACGGCTTGTCGCGCGTGACGCTCAAGGCGAGGCTTCCCGAGGCTGCCGGGCTGGGCTGCGGTGGCGCCGTGGGTCATTGTTGTTTGGCCTGTTGCTGCGAACCGTTGATAAGGGTCATGTTGCTGTGATGAGCCGACCCTGCGCCGGCGAGGGCTGGAGTTCCCAGGTCGCCTCACCAGCGCTGGTCAGGCCAGGGCTCGCCAGCTGCGCAGCTGCTGCGCCTGCCGGGTGGCTCAGCGATGGTGGGATACCCCCAAGCGCACACCGCCAAGCCCTGCTTGCAAACAAGCCGCGCCCAGCTGTTCCCACCCTGCTCAACATCCCTGGCACCGGCTCCCCCGCCTGCCCCCCTGCAGGTGCGCGTCATGCCGCGCTGCTGGTACGTGCTGCTGCGCTTCTGGCTGCGGGTGGACCGGGTGATGGTGCGGCTGCGGGAGGTGAGCTGGGAAGGGTGTGGTGTTGGTGTTGGTGGTGGGTGGGTGGGTGGGGGGTGGGCGGGTAGATGGGTGGGGGCCGGGGCCAGGGATGCTTGGAGAAACTTAAATCATCCTGGCACTGCTGCGCTGCTTGCGCTGCACCGTGCGCCTCTTGAGCGCTATGCTTGAGTGTTCGTGGCATGCCCCATCTTGCTTATCCCTGCAGACCCGACTGTTCTGCCAGTTTGACTCGCCGCCGCCGCCAGCTGCCCGCGTGTTGCGGGAGGTGAGAAGGGCCCGTCGGTCTGAATGTGATCGCAATGTCCTCATTGTCAAGAAACCCCTGGGCAGCAGCATCAGCGCAAGTCTGTGAGGGCATGCAGCCTAACGCAGCTTCCTTTGGACTACCTCCGCACTTAAAAACCCCTGTCCTGCGCATGCTGCACCGCCCCCGCAGGTGCGGCATCATGAAGGCACGTTTGCAGACCTGCGGGCGGCGGGGGCGCCGGCAGAGGGGCCGGCCTACGCCGATGCAGGTGGGGGCTGGTGCTGGGACAGAGAGCGCGGGGCTGCCGGTGCCTGCTGCACGCGTCCCTGGCTTGCGCGCACCCCGGGCTGTGCGCCCCCGAGGACTGGCCAGCAAAACAGCCAGGCACCTGGTGCTTTCCACCACGGCTCGACGTGGTGAAATCTGCCTAGCACATGTTGCTTGGCGGGCCGTGCTCTCCAGGCGCGCCCGTGCGTGCACCGCCCGACTGCCCCCTCTGCTTCCCCCCTTCCTGCAGACACGGCGGCTGCTGCCCTCATGGCGGTGGCCCCTGTGGGGGTGGCGCACTACCGGCAGGAGCAGCTGCTGCTGTGAGCGCGCTGTACTGCGCGCAACCGAGCTGCACTGGCGCAGGCCCAGCTCCGGTCTTGATACTGGCCCAGTGACGGCATGCTTGATACTGCCGCCATGTGCAGTGCCGCAGCCTGTGTAACTCGCGAAAGCAAGCATAGCAGAATCACGCGTACAAGCATGCGCTGACGGCTGGGAAAGGCTGGCCCGATTCTGCTTTGGGGGGGTTACACAGGCTGCGCATCGGGGGTGCGCACAGCTGCAGGAGGGTCAGGGAGCTGGGCAGGCAGTGCATAGTGGTAAGGCGGCTGGGTCACGTTGGATTGATGCATCAGGAACACGCCTTCAATTAGGGATTGCTAGCAGCAACTACCACGGGGGCGAGGTGGAGAGGGATAAACACAGGCGGGGGGTCGAGGGTGGGCCATGCCAGTTTAATCGGCCAGCTGGGGCAGCAGGCAACGGCGGCGGCCTGCCATCGGGCACAAGAGGTGCATGGAGCTCATTGCTGCCGGATGCCTTGCCGGGTGTGGGGCAAGCGGCTGATGCCATGCATGCGCTGCGCGCGCTGTGGTCTGGCCTGCTGCACCTCCCCCAACACTCCGTCTCCCCTCCTCCCCCACTCCCGCACCCCGATCCCTCCTTGAGCACCTCCTTTCTTCCCTGCCGTCTATACTCGCCTTCTCTTTGGCCTGCATCCACAGTTCATGGCGCCGCCGATCTGGGTCGGTCTCGCACTCAACATCCTGCCGGTGCCGCCTCCATCCCCAGCTGCGCACAGCCGACCCAAGCCCCTGAGCGCCGACAATACCTGCGTCCCACTGCCACTAAGACCTCCCAGTCACGCCTGGGTGCGCATCAATGCTGCGACGCAGCGGCAGCACCTCCTTCAAGCCACGGCGCTGTGTGCCCGTCGCGGCGCTGTGTGCCCACAGAGGCAGGGGGGGGGAGGCAGGCGCCCGCCACCGCCGCCGCGCGCTCCCGGGCGCAAGCAATCCTTCGCTTTCTGAGAAGCTCAACTGCACCTGAAAAGATAAGCCGAATAGCTACCCGCATTACACATTCCAGGCAGGGCGCTCGGCTCAAAACACCGGCATGTAGCAAGTGTGCACGTGAATGACAGGCATCCCCTCGACACCATGAAATCAGCTTCAGAGCCCTGCCAGCGAGTCGATGATGATTTGGAAGCCCTCTGGCACTGGCGACTTGTCCCGCGCCGCATCCGCCAAGACTCCAATCTGCAGGGACGTTGTAAGGGTAACCAGGCAAGAGGACTGCTAGCTGAGGGCATACCGCAGGGCCGCCAACACAGGCCAGCAAGGAGGCATGAGCATCACAGCAGGCGCACGCAGCGCTGCATTTGTCAGGGCGGCCCTCCCGCACCACGTGCCTCTGTGAGCTCAAAGTTGGGCTGCCGCGCCAGGAAGAGCAGGAGGTGGAAGTCGGAGAGGCGCGCCCAGTAGGGCGCCGCCCGCCGCGCCTGCAGGTGCTGCTTCAGCTCCGCAATGCCTGTCAGGGGGCGGGGCACAAAGCGGGATGCGTTCACGGTTGTCAGCATTGTGTGCTTGTGAGCACTGATTGTAGGCTAGTCATGAAGCCGCATGTGCTGCCGGAGCCCATGAGGCATTTGCACAGCCGGCGCCTTCCCCTGGCGCCTGGCAGGCCCTTGCTGCACCCTCCAGAGCCGCCGTTGCGCGCGCATGCAAAGCACGCTTAACAAGTGCAACCTCCAGCCCGCTCTGCGGCGGCCCAAGGCAGCCCAAAGCAAGGCAGAAAGCATGCCCTGCAGCGACAACAGCAGCAGGAGGGGAGGCAGGCTGCAAGGGCGGCCCACCCTGCGGCAGCAGCCGGTTCTCCACCGGGAACTTGTTCTCCAGCGGGCCCTCGTGGTCCTTGACAGGCACCGGCACCTGGGGCGGCGGGAGGGTGGGGGATTGGAGGGGAAATGGGGGAGAGTGGGGGGGTTACACGTGCAGACGTAGGCAGAACGGCACTAGCTTGAGGATTAATGCAAGCGCCGTCCTTTTCCAAGTGCATTCCGAGCAGACTGGGCTGCCCAGCACTTCAGAATATGCGTTGGCCACTGCGCGTCTCCCCTTCACCCCCACCCCCCACC
>KQ481946.1:519817-530391 GCA_001430745.1 Auxenochlorella pyrenoidosa
CGCCCGCCGCGCCCGCCGCGCCCCCCGCCGACCAGTCTGCCGCATTGGCCACCCGCAGCAGCGGGCGGTTGGTGGGCAGGCCCAGCAGGCGGTGCAGCGCCTGGCGCCGCGCCAGCAGGGCCTCTTCCTCCGGCTCGGTGCTCCGCTGGGGCAGCGGGTACAGCTGCGGGGGCAGGGGCGTGGCAGAAGCAAGAGCCGGCGCTGTGTGCAGGCAGGCACGCTCCCAGCAAGAGAAGCAGCACTCCCGGCCAGCACCGATCAAGGCAGGGACACATCATGCACCGTGGTGGCATGTTGGTCCCTGCTGCTCTGCGCGTCTACTAGCAAGCATCCTGCTCCCGCTTCCACAGCATACGCCCAGCCAGCCTGCACACTCACCACAGTGATGTGATGCACAAAGCCGGGCGGGCGGAAATGCAGGGCGCGCTGCGGCGGCACTTTTGCGGCTTGCGGCCCTGCGCCGGCCGCCTCCACCACCTCCGCCTGCATCGCAGCCAGCTGTCGCTGCACCGCGGGCTGCACAAAGCTTGCGACCGCCTCGCTGGCGGGCATGCCCGTCGGCACGTAGCACAGCACATCCAGGCAGAGGCTGCTGTGCTGCTGCTCCTGGTGTCTAGGCTGCCACGCAAGGCGTGGCGCGGCAGCAGCGCCGCCGCTGCTGCCGCCGCTGGCGCGCTGCAACGGCCGTAGCAGTGCAGGACGCGCCCAGCTGGCACCCAGCTCTCCAAAGGGCGCAGCGCCCGGCAGCACAGGCGCCGCCGCCGCTGCATCGCCTGCCGCCGGCGGCACTTCAGCAACAAACACAGTACCGTCGCCGCACAGCTGATCTTCCAGCTCCTTGAAAGCTGACTCTAGCGTGTCAGTGCTGCCGCTGCGGTCGCTGACGCTCAGCACCAGTTCTGCTGTGCAGCGAACAGGGACATGGCCCTCTGCCAGCTGCCGCAGCAGGCCATCGGAAGAGCAGCAGTCGGCAGGCGCCACAAGCTCTGGCTGGCAGGGGGACAGTGTCCCGCCTTGCTTGATTGCAAACTGCACGCTGTCGCTGCTGCCGTCGCCGCTGCTGAGCGTAGTGTAGGTGGCTGCCACGCCGCCTGCCTCGGTGTGCAGCTGCAGGAACGAGGCGCCAGCAGGGCCATAGCAGCCGACCACTGCCACTGGTGGCGGCA
The DNA here is from genome assembly GCA_001430745.1 of Auxenochlorella pyrenoidosa. NCBI lineage: Eukaryota > Viridiplantae > Chlorophyta > Trebouxiophyceae > Chlorellales > Chlorellaceae > Auxenochlorella > Auxenochlorella pyrenoidosa. The sequence goes on from KQ481946.1 coordinate 520,984, forward strand.
GCAGGGCGCTGGCCAGCTCTGCAGCGGGAGGACGATCGCACATCGGCCATCGGCCATCTCGTGGTTCTCTTCTAGAGTGCTGCAAATTATGTGCACGGGATGGCATAGGCAGCACTTGCACGTCGCACCCTTTGTTGTCGGCAGGTCTTCCGCCTCGCAGTGCAGCGCCCCTACAACTATCGTGGAGCTGCCATCACGCAGTCCCACGAGCAGGCCGGCCGCTTGCTGCTGCTGTCGGTGCGCTGCTATTGCGGACGGCACATCGACCAGAACCCTCAGGACGGCCACCATGGGGCCTACACTAGTGCTACAGAGCCAGAGAGGCCGACCGATCAGTGTTGGGGATGGAGAACGTGCCTGTTGAGCTGCTGCCGCCTGCTGCTGCCCCACGCTTTGGCGGCAAGGCAGACGCACAGACAACGTTAGAGTTGCATCCTCATCACAGGGGCTAGGCAGTGAGTATTGCACCAGGACCTTTGTGCACAATGATGTGAGGGGATTTACAGTTTGCAGTCAAGCCCTTGTTGCCTGCCCGACTGCTTTGGTGGTCCTGCCAGAATGAAGCGCTGAAAGGTTCAGCTTGAATACAGGCGTCGCAAGTTGTACAATCGTATCCCATACAAATCGTGAATAAAACTGATACTACAGCGTTAAGCAGCTGACCAAAGCTTCTCTGCCGGGACACTGGCGGATTGCAGGCATCGGGCCCGCTGCGTCGGCCGCTTGCGGCTACGGCTTGCGGGCAAGCCGGGAAGGCCGTTGGCAGCTCTCGTAGGTGGGCACTTGGTACTTGATGTGATGGAAGGCGTCGGGGCCACCCGTGCGCTCCAGCAGGTTGAGGGCAGCGGTCACCTGCCCAGGGTAGCCGGGCACAGGAGCACAAAGCAGGGAAGCAAAGCGTTAGCAGCGGCGGTGGATGCAGCCAGCTGGTAGGCTGCTGCAATGCACCTGAGGCTGCCCCCCAGTGCCCAACACGTGGTAGGAAACTGCACTCGCAGCCTGGACGCGGCCCCCCTGCATCCCTGCCCAGCCCGGCCGCCTGCCGCCCGCACCAGGTCCCCCAGCGAGCCGCGGTGCTTGGCCTGGCCATAGTCAATGGCGTCGCCAATGTTCAGGTTGTCGTCAATGTGCCTGGGAACGGGGCGTAGCGCGGAGGTTGGCTTTGTGGCCAGGCGGCGGGCGAAGCTGCCAGGGGGCTGCCTCTGAATGCAACGCCCCGCGCCGGTCGCACGAGGCCACACCACGACTAGACGGCACCCACTGCAGCGCCCACCGATGCTCCTCCCCTGTGGCACCTGCCCACCATCCCGGGCCTGCAAAACCTTGAATCAGTCTCATGCGGCACCCACCTGCCGATGGGCGGCAGCAGCTGGCGGTAGTAGGGCCTCAGCGCGGCGCCGCCCTCGGGGCAGCACCCCGCCAGCAGCTCCAGCGCCCGCAGGCCGGCCTGCTGGGCAGCGACACAACAATGTCACAATGTCAGGGCTGTTATACAGTCGTGCAGGCTTCATGCGTGCAGGCCGACAATCTTGCCAGCAGGTCTCAGGTGTGCATCCACTGGCCCCAGCGGTCTGGCAGCTCCTTCTACGAGTCCGCTCAGCTGTTCCCGGTGTCTTCAGGCAGAGCACCATGCTGCAGCGGACTGCATGGATGGTGTGGCAGCCCAGCGCAGGCCCCACCTGGATGACCTCTGGCGAGCCCGACGTGAGCGAGCCGCGCAGGGGCATCACCAGCTGCGGGATGACGGGCAGCACGCGGGCACCGCCGGCGGCGGGCGAGCACAGCAGCTCATCAAACCCTCGCCGCGCCAGCATGCGGTACGGCTCCTGCGGCACGAGGATCATATTGAAATTGAACGTCCTTTGAGACAGCAGCAGGGCGTGCTGATGGGTTGCAAGAGCGCGAGCCAGGAGGGCAGCAGGCACGGCCCATGTGTTGGGTGGCCAATTTCCGAAACGAAGCCGCGCCGACGACAGCATCAGGCATGACCTGCCTGCGTCTCCTGCAGGCCGTCAGCAAAGACGGGCAGGTAGTAGTGAAGGTCTATGGTGGACAGGTCGGCGGTCCATCTGCACGCCAGAGCAGTAGTGGCGTCTTTGTCGATGACGTGGGTGAAGATCTGATAACATCGGTTGTACAAGCACAGCAATGGTCTTCACAGTGCACTTCCTGCGACAACTGCACATTTAGGGTGAAAACCTTGCATGCTGCGTCATGCCGTCACTTGTCCCCAACACCAGGCAGCCGGCCCATCGGCGTTTTTAACTCGCTTGATTGTGTTGTGCCCGGGGCGGCACTGGTCCACACGGATGGGCAGGTCGCCCCTGTCGTACAGCCTGCGGAAGTGGGTGCCAGTGGCGCCCTTGGGGCTGCCAACCGCAGCCTTGGGGCTGCCTGGCCCTGCGCGCGGGCTGCCGCCAGTGCCGCCCTGCCGCTGCTTCCGCGCTGGTTCAGGTTTGAGGCCACCCGGGCTGCCCTCCCGCTTGCGGAGGTAGCAGGACGGGTCCGGGAGATCAATGGGCTTTGTGTCAAAGGGCTGCGTCATCAGTGGGACCCTGCAGCAGGAGGGTGGCGACAGCTGCAGGCGGTGACAGCTGCTGGCGGTGGGCGGGCGGGCCACATGGTCAACATGTGTCGGCGGTTGTTCGTGAACGCCGGCTTGCCGCCGTGAACTCTTGCCGCAACCATACTAATCGTCCCATCTCGCCTGTAAAGCCCGCGTCGCAACAAATTCGGTTGGAACGGGGACCAGCCTCGCCGCCAGGCGCTGTTGATGAGCTTTCAAGGTACAATATGATTGTTGGCCTCGAACGACAGAAGGATGCCTGAGAGAAGAATGCCGCCACCATAAGCAGTCAGAAAAGTTGCGCGCAGACAGACGCCCCGAAGGCAACGTCGCCCAATACTGCTTCTGCGCCCTTGATCCCTATCACAATGCTGCGACGAGCTGCAGCGGCCCTTGTGCGGCAGCAGGTGCCAGGGTTTGCTTGCGGGGTTTCCTTTGCGGTCGCCGTGACCAGAAGTTGCGTGCAACAAGCGAATTGTATTCATCGCTGCGTGCAAAATGCGCTGCAGGACGCCCTGCTGGCGGGAGGCCCTTGGAGAGGGCTGTCGCAGGCCCGGGTGAGCCTTCCTGTCTGACGCTGGCAGTTCGCGATCAATGCGGTGGCCCCTGTATGCTGAAGGAGCCTACCGCCCTCGCCACCGCACGCTGCCGCCACCAGTGCCGCTGCTCAAAGAGCTGCCGCGGTGACCACCCCTGTGCTGTGCTCCGCCCATGCATTCAGACTTTGCACTCATCAGCAGCAGCTCAGCTGGCAGAGGCTGGCAAGCCGCCCGGCGGTGCAGCAGCCGCGGCCAGCAGCAGCGCTGAAAGTGATGCTGCGGAGGCGGCCCAGCAGGCGGCCGCAGCGCACCAGCAAGGCGCCACCGAGAGCGTGCTGTTTGGCTCGGTGGGACGAGCAGCAGCAGAGGCTCGGTCCAAGGGAGGGTCTGGTGTGCCCGCCATCACCAAGTTTCTCGGGTTCTCCGGTGAGCTTGTCCCTGCCTGGCTCTGGCTTGCCTGACAGCCCCAGCTGTGCTTGGCTGCCCTGGGGAGCTGCCTTCAGCTCTGGCCCCGAACTGCTGCTCTCGGTGGCAAGCAGCAGCCTTGCAGTTGGAACCGTGGGGCCGGTCTGCCGGGCCCTGATAGCACCTCTTGCTGCGGCCCGCCCCAATTCTTCCCTCCCGTCCACCCCCGCAGGCGCGCTCCCCTTCTGGGTCTTCTCTCCGGTGATCGCGCAGCACCTGCCGCTGGACCTACTCATGGACCCCGGGGTGAGTGCGGCCAGGGACTGAGGCCTGGGCCAGCGTCGTGTGTCGTGGAGGGCGTGCCGACCCGCCTGGCCAGTTGCTCTTTAGTGCCGTCGCTGCTCCTGTGACGAAGCTCAGCAGCGCTGCTCTCAAATACCCACCCTCCGGCCCACCCACGCCCTTCCCTCTCCAACCACCACCACCACGAACACCCAACCGCCGCCGCTGCCCCCACCCCCACCCCCACTCCACCCCCACCCCCGCCCGGTGTTCTTCCCGCAGATGCTGGCCAACCCGGGCCTGCTGCAGGTGGGTTATGGCGCCACGATCCTGTCCTTTCTGGGCGGCGTTCACTGGGGGCTGGCCATGACCAACGTGGGAGGTGAGCAGCCAGCTTGATGGCTTGTGAGGGGCGCATGGCTGCCTCGGTCGAGCGGGGGGTGTCGGGCTGGGTAGCAGAGCAGCTGGCTGCTGACACTCTAGATGGTGTTGCGCGGTCAGAGCAGGGTGTCAATGGGCACTTTTGCCTGTATCACAAAACGCCCTAGGATGGCAGGCCAGGATGTGAAGCAGCAACGCGGCGTCGGCGGGGACCGCAGAATCCAAGCTGTGCTTGGCTTGCCTGCCCTCCCTGCAGGCGAGCTGGGCTTCAAGATGGCCGAGCAGCGCTTCCTGTGGAGCGTGCTGCCCTGCCTCATGGCGTGGCCCACCGTGGCCATGCCCGTGCCGCACGCCGCAGGGCTGCAGGTGCGTGTGCAGCATCACGGGTGCATGTGTTGATGGCGGTGCATCGTCTGTGTCCCGCATTTCCTGGTGGGAAGTTCTCTGGTCGGAGGCCCTGCATTGGAGCCACCCGGGCGATGCGAGCCTGCTGCCGAGGCTACCTAGCCAAACTGCCTCTTGCCCTCCACAATCAGGCCTCCTCCTGCTGTCCCAAACCTTCTTGTCCTCTCTCTCCTGCCTTGCCAGGCGACGCTGCTTGCGGCTGTGTACTTTGTTGACCGCTCCTGGGCCAAGCGCGGCCTGCTGCCGCCCTGGTACATGAAGATGCGGCTGCCACTGACTGTGCTGGCAGCCAGCGGCTTGGCCATGACTGCGTCAACGGGCTGAGAGCCGGCGGCGGGCCAGCTGTGCCGCGCAGCACGCATGTCACTGCAGGAGCCCTTTTAAGCGCCTGATCTCTGCCACCTGTAAACACGGATCGAAACCCATGCTCGAGCGTGATCTGTGCAGCCTGTAGCTGCCTGGCTGTGTCTGCGGGGAGCCACCGGCCACTCCAGTTTGCGTCCTTTACGCGTCTTGATCTTCCGAACGACTTCAGCGATCGCTGAGTGCTGCAAATAGAGATGCTGGCCGGCATTCGGCCTCGCAGCGCCTCAGGCTGTGCAGGGCTCCAGCGGTCTCGGCGCCCCCTGCGGGCTCCTGGGCGGCAAGTGGTGCGCGTGACGGCATGGTGGTCGCCTCTGGGCAAGGGCAGGTGAGCCGATGCCCAGAGAGTAACCCCTCGGCCAGCGCTGGTGAAGTGCCGCCGCAAGCGTGCTGCTTACCGTGGCACGGGTTCTTCAGGGTGCGGCAACCTGTCAAGCTCCCATGGACCATGCAGTCTTGATGAGACCGACGACGAGATCCTCACAGCGGCAGCCGTGTCGAAGCAGAGCAAGGCGGCGCAGCGCCGCGAGCTGGGCGAGGCGAGGCATGGCATTGCGCAGCCAGGTCGGCCGCTGCCGCAGCTCCTGCTGCTCGTCCAGCATGCACTGCTGGCGGAAAACCCGTGTGGCATGCGCGACAAAGACTGCTTTGCTTTCGAATAAAGCTGGGCGGGATCGGCAATGCGGACGCACTCAACAGTCTGTTGCACAGCAGGGCACCCAGCGCAGCCCAGTCCTGCCGCGTACCGCCTACCAAGGGTGCCCGTGCCACCTGGCTCCCACCCCACCGCCACCCCGCCTGCCCCCACACCCGCATGCCGCAGGCGGCGAGGATGTGCCGCCCACGCGCCAGTCGCTGCTGTCCTTTGCCACCTCGCTCACCTTTATAACAGCCGGCGCCTTTTTCGTGGGCAGCATGACCCGCAAGTACATCCTGCAGCCGCCAGAGGGCCGCCCGCCCTATGCCGCTGCCGGCAGCGGCGCCGGCGGCAGCGGCAGCAAGGGCAAGGGGTCCAAGCGCGGCGGCGCCAAGCAGCAGGCCGCCCGCGGCAAGGGCAGCGCACCCAGCGTGCAGGAGCTGGTGGCACAGCATGGCGGCGGCTCGCTGCTGGCGTCTGACGACCCTCAGCTGGCCTCTGCAGCCCTGGTGACCAGCCAGAACCGGCAGCAGGCAGCAGCCGCAGCGCAAGCCCAGGCAGCGGCGTCGGCAGCAACGGCAGCGGGTGGCGCACCGTCACCAGAGGGAGCGCCACCGCCCGCCCGGAGCGTGCAGCCGGGTGAGGGCAAGGTGGAGCAGCATGCAGAGCTGCCGGCAGCAGGGCGCCCTCCCCCGGCAGGCGTGCAGCAGCAGGCAGCAGCAGCAGCAGCAGCAGCAGACCCGCGGCAGCAGGCAGGGGATCAGCAGGCGGGTGCGGCCCCGCCGTCAGAGGCGGCACAGCAGCAGGCGCAACAGGTGGTGCAGCCAACAGACAGCTGGTGCGAGGCCACGCTGGCGCCTGCTGTGGCCGCGGCCGACGCGGCGGCAGCCAGCGCGGCCGCGCTGGCCGCCGCCGCGCCCATCCTCGACTGCGGGAAGGTGTGGATCCTGAGCCGGCCCAGGGAGGGCGGCGGCTCGGTTGCGCTGCGCCTGCTGTTCCCCGTGGGGCCGCTGGGCGAGGAGCAGAACTGCGTGGCGCTGCTGGCGGCGCAGGCGGACGCCGAGGCGGCGCAGCGCCTGCTGGCGCGCCTGCTGGGCCTGCAGACGGAGCCACAGCGCGTGTCGGCGGAGCGCATTGCTGGCGAGGCGGGGCGGCGCCGCTGGGCGGCGGCCTTCTACCCCGCTGGCAGCCTGGCGGGCGTGCTCGCAGCGGTGGAGGACGCAGCTGCGCAGCAGGAAGCAGCCGAGGCCGAGGCCGAGGCCGCAGCAGCGCGGGGGGAGCAGGCAGCTGCCGGGCATCCGCCCAGCGACCCCGTGGAGCTACTGCAGGCGGTGCTGCAGCAGCAGGCGCTGCTGCTGAGCGGGGAGCAGATGCAGGCGGCGGCAGATGCGCTCGAGGCGGCGGCGGCAGGCAAGGCAGGGGAAGGCAACGGCGGCGGCGGCGGGGCTGGCAACAGCGGAGAAGCGGCAGCAACACGCGGCGCTGCCTCGCCGCCGCCCCAGCAGACCGCAGCACAGCAGGCAGTCGGATCGGTGGCGCAGCCCGACGCCCAGGCAGCGCCCTCCTCAACAACACCCGCCGCCGCCGCCCCCCCAGCAGCAGCAGCAGCAGAGCAGCAGGCGCGGGCGGCTTGGGACCCTGCCACCGAGCGGCTGCCCCGCCGGCACGAAGACCCCGGCTGGTGGCTGTCCCTGCCCGTGCTGCACGTCCCTCAGTTGGTCTATGCCGATGGCGCCAAGGGTCTGATGAGCGTGCCCCTCAGCCTCCCAGTGCTGTCTTCTGGCCAGGAGCCCGGCGGCGGCGGCAGCGATGCCGCAGAGGCGAGGCTGGAGCGGCGGCTTGTGGCGTTTGAGGGCCTGCGGGACGCAGAGGGCCTGCTGGAGTGCCCCCTCGAGGCAAGCGCCCCCTGGGGTGGTGTGCAGGGCAAAGGGGGGGTGGAGAGGGATTGGGCGGCAGTTGGGCTTGCCCAGGCTGGCATCGTGAGCGCATGCGGGACAGCGCTGGAGGAGGCTGCCTGCGCGCAAGGCACTGCTGTGGGTGCTGGGTCCAAGAGCAGGTCCGCTGCAAACCTTTCCACGCTAGCCACCCACCAGAGAGCTCGACCCCTGCCCCCCTGCAGGCGGGCACCGGCGCAGTGGCCGTGCAGATTGTGAGCGTGCCCCCCGCGCAGCTGGCGCAGCATGCCGCGACAAACGGCTGCGCGGTGGCCGCCCTGCCAGCCGGCGCGCTGTCGCTGCCGCCGGGCACCAGCTACGACGGCGCTGTGGCTGCTGTGGTTTCGGCGGTCGAGCGGCAGTTTTACCAGCAGCTTGCGCATGCGGCAGGCGCCGGCGGAGGCAGCAGCAGGAAGGCCTAAGAGCGGCGCTTCACTAGCGTCCCCTCGCGTACACTGACACACCTGCGAGCCTGCCCCCTGCAAGCTAGTTGAAATACCTGGCAACTCTTGCAGCAACCTCCAATGCCAGCCTGTGTTGCCGCAGGTTTGTCAGAGGGTGTTGTGTTATGGTCCTTCCAGTGGTGCTGTCGAGTTCGGTCGATCCCGTCTTTACAAAATGGGCAGCGCCGGTGCAAGAGGCTGAGGATCAGAGGGTGCATGCGACAGCTGGGATGCCTTGCAAGCCCCGGCTGGGGTGCCCCCGCTCCGGAGGGCGGGTGGCAAAACTGTTAGCAGGGTACAGGCAGCGGGGCGGGCAGCCGCTACAGTTTGGTAGCAAGTTGGGGACAAGACAGGGCGGGAAAAAGGGGCCGTGGTGCATCAAGCGCTCTCGCATCGAAGGGGAGGGGTCAGCAAGCCAAGGGAGTGGAGTGCTAGGGGAGCAGTAGAAAGACCTGCTGGGGGCAGGGCAAAGAATGGGTCGCTATATTGCAAGTGCGCGCCTGGTTGGGCGAGATTAGACGAGTGGATAGGATGCAGGGTCAAGAGCAGCAGCAGGGGGTGGTGAAAAAGCAGAGGGAGTTGGACAGGGAGGCGGTGCGGTGCTGGCCCCCCTCGCAGTGGTATGCCAGCACCGCCCAAGAGTTTACAGCGTGCACGCGCCCGCCCGCTACGCCTGGCCGCCCGCTTCGCCCTCGGGCCGCTGCTGCGCCGCCGCCGAGCGTGTGCTGCCGCTGCTGCCGCTGCCGCTGCTGCCGCTGCCGCTGCTGCCGCTGCTGCTGCCGCTGCTGCTGCGCTTTGACTTGGACATGCTGGCTGCCATGGCTGCAGGCAGAGGGTTCAGGGGGCGCCAGTCTGATGAGGCATTCGCGGGCGGCAGTCGCTCGGCTACTGCCCGCCCGCTCGGCGCCACGAAAACAGCAGGGCACCGTGCCCCCCGGCCTGAGGGAGGGCCGGCCCAGGCGGTGCCCAGCACTCACCCTCTGCGCCCGGCCCACCTGCAGCCACATCCACGGAGTGGTCGACAGCTAGGCTGGGCGGCTCGCCCGAGTCCGACTCCAGGCTGAAGGACTGGATCTGCGGCGGGCGGGCGGGTTGGTGGGTGAGAGTGGGGTGGGGGCAGGGGGTGTGCGTTGTCGGTTCAGGGCGCAGCAAACGGGGTGGGTGGGCCCTGCCATGCTGCCGCCCCGCCCTACCGGAGGGCTGCGGCTTGCGCACGCGGTGCACCCGCCAGCGCAGCCCTGGGATCAAGCTCCCCAGAGCAGTGCAGGGCCCTCAGTGCAGGTGGCGCAGGGTGCAGCCGCAGGAACGGGGGCAGTACACAGCAGCCCCAAGCGGCAGAGAGCAGCGCCCCACAGCCCCCCCCCCCCACCCACACACACACACCACCCAACCCCACCTCCTCCAGCGCCTCGTCCAGCTGGAAGTTGAGCTTGATGCGGGGGTCGTACTGGTT
>KQ481946.1:536217-554077 GCA_001430745.1 Auxenochlorella pyrenoidosa
CACCGAGAGAGCGGGCGGGCGGCGGCCGGGCCGCCCCGCCGCCGCGGGCGGCCGCCGCCGCTGCTGCCAGGGTGCTGCCGCATGCTGTGCCGCGAGGCAGGGCTGCACAGCCGGGCGCGCCGCCTTCAATGCAATGGGCGGTCGGTACGAGCAGTTGAGAGGGCTGGCGAGCAGGCAGCGGCCGCTCACCCGCAGCCCCTGTGTTGACATGCAGCACAGGTTGCTGCACCTGCAAGAACAGACCCCACAGCAACTCACCGGCCGCAGCGCCGTACGCAAGTTGCCCGCCGGGACCAGAGCAGCGGCAGGCGCCGCCGCCGGCCGTCCGCTCGTGCTGCAAGCGGGCTGCTGCCTCGCCGCAGCGGCGCCCAAGGCGGTGCACGCCACTGCGCCTAGGGTCGCCATCCTACAGGTCATGGGTGCAGGCCTGGACCTTGAGGCAGGAGGCGGCCAGCGGGCACTGCGGGCTCGAGAGCCAAACCGGGTGGGAGACCATCGCCCCACAGGCAGCGCACCTCTTGACAATAAGCGGCAAGGGTGCAGAAATGCAGGTCGGGGCGCAACAGGGCTTGCAAGGATCATCCCGCAAACCGTGAAACGTGCAACAAGGCCCTGGTCCGCTCACCCTGTGGCGCTGTCACGCGAGTGAGCTCTCAATGAACAGCAGGTGGCACAGGAAGCCCGTTCTCGGTGCCGCCTTGCAGGGTGGTCGGGAGCTGCAGGCTGTCTCAGGCGTATGAGCCTTGCTTGCAGATGTCGGAAGAGGCTGCGCAATCAAAAACGATTGCCTGCAAGCGAGATGGCGCTTTCTGTGCATGCTGCAGCATGCAGCAGCAGGTGCTCTGACCTTCCTGCTAACCCTCGTCTCGGCCTGCTGATACGATAGAACGTACCAAGTGTCAGACTGTTCCAATCGGCAGTCCCGACACACACCGAAGGCCCTATCCGGCCCCGAGAAGTCAGCCATTCTCTGCTCTCTCCTTTGGTGGAAGCTTGAGCGCAGCATCCCTTGCCCAATTCTAGGGTTTGCTGCACACGTTGCGTAGCGCGGCGTGAAGCACGTGGGGCAGCCTGCTGCGGCTGCGCAGCCGCCGCCACCGCTCCCGCTGCTACCTGCACGGCAGGCGACACGTTTGAGCGCTGCTTGCCCTTTCCCGCGGCCCTTGGCCCAGCCTTGCGGGCATGGCGCCGCGGCAGGCGCACCCCTTCTTCCGGGCGGGGCTGCCCCTGCTGGGGCTGACCATTGGCGGCTTCCTTGGCCTGCGCTTCTTCCTCCAAGGGCGCATCGATGTGCAGGTGCGAGGCTGCACAGCCCCTGCCTAGCTCCACAGCCCCTCGATAAGTGCTGCATTGCTGTCTACCGAGTGTGCTGGCACAAACAGGCCGCCAGGCCTCGCGTCGCTTGCCGCGAGACCGGTGCTGCCGGCATGCTGCACCTGGATGCGCCGCAGTGTGCCTGTTGGGAGGCCGCTGAACTGGAGCCCACTCTTGCACCAGCGAGGAGCAGGGCGTTCGGCGCCTGCCGGCCGGCCGGCCGGCCGACTCGGCAGCTGCAACCTGCCAGAAGCCAGAGCCGCCACCGCAGCGGCCAGCTGCAGGCAGGCTACCCCGCTGGCCGGTCCACCTGCCTGCAGGACGCGCAGCGCAAGGAGCTGGACCTGCGGGCGCCCGTCAACAAGCAGCGGGCCAAGAAGTTTGACCTACAGGAAGAGCTGGCGGTGAGCTGGCGGCGGCCTGCACTATATGCTCCCCTGGGCAGACCAGACCACCAGGCCCCTAGGCCCTGATGCGCAGCACGGACCGGCTGCCCTGCTCCCGGTGGCCGCGGTGCCGGCTGCCGTGCTGCGCCTCTTTGCAGCGGCGCGGCGGCGGCAAACCCGCCCTCGCTGCCGCCCTCACAATGCGTGCAGCGGCTCAAGGGCGAGGTGGACCTTGAGAACTACGAGAACGTGCCGGTGCCGCGCCCCAAGCAGCTGCCTGAGGGGGACGATTGACGCCGGCCTTGCACGAGCGGCAGGGCGCGCGGGGACCGCTGAGCCCCAGTGCTCGAGAGCTATGCTCTGCTCCCAGCTGCCTGCCGGCGGATCCTTCTGTTTCTGGCTCCCTCCTTTCTGCCTGTACACCACCCCTGCCTCTTGCCCGCTTCGCACTGCCACACACTGCCTATCATGCTATGTCCGCCCCTCTGTGCTGCTGGCCGTGCCCTGCACCACGCAGCATACTCTGCAGCCTTGTCAGCATTTGAACCAATGATGCATGTCGGTAAAAAAGTGTTACATGGAACAGAACCGACGGTTTAATGAAAGGAGGTTTGCGCGCTCGCCTTCAACAGAGTCCAGGTTCAATGGCAGTATAACTCAGCAATGTGCGACTGTGCAGTGTTGCGACACGACTTCACAGGATGCAGCAAAGAGCTGCCAAGCTTGTTTGCTCCTGACAGCAGAGCTGCAGGGGCTAGTTTGGGCAGGCGATAAATACAGGTGCCGAGGGCTCTTGGGGGGTGGGTGGGGGTGGGTGGGGGGTGGGGGCAGCCCTTGCGGCGGCACCGACAACTAGCAGCAGCTGCTCAAACAGCCTGTCAGTGCAGTCCTGCGCGCGGCCGGGGAGGCTGCGTGAGGGCGTGCCCCACGGCCAGGCCCAACCTTCAGGCCTGCTGCTGCCAGGGCCAGCGGAAGCCGCCGGCGCCGCCCGCGGCGGCGGCGGCGGCGCGCTGCTTCTTGGCGCGGTCGGTGTCAATCTTGGGGCACGGCTCCTTGAGGTTCTTGCGGCTCACGGTGCCCAGGTTGCACTGCATGGGGCCGGGGGCGGGGGAGGCAGTTGAGCAAGCAGTCACGAAGGCGGGCGTGAGTCCTGGCTCTGCAGGGACCCGCCACCGGCCGCTGAGATGCTGCAGCCGGGCAGCCCTTGACACCCCGTCTCGCCTGCGGAAACCTTGAAAAACTGGGCGTCGCAAGCTATTGTCTGGCAACATCCAGGAAGCCCCCACCCCCTACAAGAGCCCCGCCCACCTGCGTCGCGAAGCAGGGCTGCATGTAGACCTTGTCCTCCTCGATGGGGGGCGGCGCCTGGCCGAAAATCATCTCGCAAGAGCTGCGCAAGGCAGTGGAAGTTTGGCGGGTGGCGTGGTGGGAGGGCGGGTGGGTGGCTGCTGGGGGCGGGCGTGGCGGCAAAGGCAACCATGCCGGGGTTTGCTCCGGTCAGCGGTCAGCGGAGGGGGGCCCCAGCCCCCAGGCAGGCCTCGGGCGCCGCACAGGCACCAGCCTGCCCCCTCCCTCCCCCTTCCTGCGGCCCTCCCCTTCCGCTCACAGGTCTTCGAAGTTGGGGTTCATGGTCAGGGGCAGGCCTGCGCAGCAGGGAGGGGAGGAGGCTTGGAAACGGTCTGAGCATGCGGCAAGCCGGAGGGGTGCGCGGCCGCCCTTGGGCTAACATGCACATCAAGGCGCTGCCACATGCTGCCAGGCTGCCGGGTGGGTCGGGCAGCGGGCAGGGCGTACCGAATGTGTCTGTGAAGAAGCGCTGGGTGGGCAGCTTGCACATGTTGGTGCACATGCCCACGCAGCCGCTGCTCTCCAGGTACCGGCACTTCTTGATGGTCACCCCTGTGGGGGGCAACATGTCAAGGCAGCAACGCTCCTGTTGGGGGCGACATGTCCAGGCAGCAACGCCGTAGGTGCTCTGACCACAGGGGCTGCCGACAGTTGCAGCCACAGCGGCAGTGGCACACAGCGGGAGGGGCCGCAGGAGTGGCGCTGCTCCGAGAAGCAGCAGCCGCTGTCGTCCACTGGATTGCTGCAGGCCGGACAGGAGCTGCTGCCCCAAACATCCTAAAGCGGCAGGCCACCCCTCGCCCTGCTGGGCCCCTGCAGCCCCACCCACCACTCATCCACTTCTCCTTGCGCCCCTCAAACTCCACTTCCACCTGAGGGTAATTCAGAAGTGTGTGTGTGTGGGTGGGTGAAAGGTTTGGGAGTCAAGAGGAGGGCAGTCGAGGGCAGCCCAGAATCGCAGCCCTGTCGCCTCCAACGGCCGGCGCTCACGGGGTCTGCGGGCCGGTGTCGCAAGCCGGATCCTGGCCGCCACACTGACTGGAGCTTTCCAGAGGCTGAGGCCAGCCCAGTGGCGTGTCGAAGGCTGCAACTACTCACCGTGAGGCCATGAGGCCAGCCGCTGAGGTCCAGCCCCGAGAGAGCCAGCACCTGAGCACCCCAGCCCCCGCCCCCCCCCCGCCCCACGCCAGAACACCCACCTCCTTCAGCTGCGAGGGCCCCACCAGCCAGGCAAAGCCCAGCACCGTGATGAAGGCGTTGAACTCCGCGTTGCGCTTGTTCAGGGGGAACCAGCGGCGGAAGCGCTCCGGGGCCTGGGGAGGGGGGGGGGGCGAGGCGGGTGGGGGGTGTGGAGGGGGGACAGGCGTAGGAGGCAGCCTCACACCCGGGATGACGACGAGCAGCTGACACGAGTAGGCGGCCAGCGCAGGCGCCTTGATACAAACAAGCCCAGGACCAGCCACCCCCCTGCTCCAGCACACCTCCTGCACGTTTCCAAGTTTGAGCCCAGCAGCCTGGCACCGAGCGAGGCGCCCCGCAGAGCGCCCGCCCGCCCCACCTGCGGCGGTAGCAGCCCCGCCAGCACCCCCGCCACCGTCTCCTGCTGCTCCTTGGAGTTGCGGCCGCGCATGATCTCGCGCGACAGGTCGACGAAGCCGTCCCAGCTGCCATCAAAAGGCGCGCCTGCAGGCAGGGGGAGTGGGGGGTAGAAGCGGGGCCGCGTGGGCACAGGCCTCAGCCCGTATGGACTATGAGGGCGCGTACTCATTGCAGTGTGCCAGCACCAGGCGGTGCCGGCGGGCGGGGAGCCAGCCAGGCTGAAGTTTGCGCTAGGGTGGAGCCGTGGCTCTGATGCCGCTGTCGCTGGTTGGGCGAAACAGCATGCAGGGGGCTCCATTGCCTCATTTGTCTCTATTGCCGCCACACGAGTCAGGAGAAGGCGCAACAGCAGGCTTGCGGGTGCTGCTGCTGCGGCGCAAGGCCACGGGCCTCTCACCCTCGGCATGCACCCGCCCTCGCCCCTCACCCCCCAGCTGCTTGGACATGACGGAGCTGAAGTACCAGATCATGGCCCGGTCAAACAGGTTGTCCTTGTACGTGCTGCGCTCCGCAAAGGGGTCGGCAGCTGCGAGGCGGGGCGGGGCGGCAGCAAGGATGGCAGCGAGAGCGGGCGGTGGCTGGCACGCAGGGGCCGGGCCAGGAGACCTGGCACTCATGATCCATGGCCCCATAACCCATGGCCCTCATGGTCTGCCCATCATGACTGCGCGGTCCCCAGCAGCAGGCTCACGTGCACCGCCGGGAGCCGCAGCGCTCGTCCGAGCTGCTGCCGCCCGCCGCTCTGCCGCCAGGCTGCTGGCCTCCCGCCCGTCCAGCCAGGCATGTCGTTGCGTCCTTGCACACGGAATGGCTCGACGGGAGGCCGGCACACGCCGTTCCTGGGAGCAGGGGCCAGCAGGAGCCCTGGCCACAGCCCGACTGCAGGCGGTCGCCATCGGCGTTGCAGCAAGCTCGCAGGCCGGCGAACGAAGAAGGAACATATCGCGATGATGGGATTGCAAGGTGCAGCAGGGTGGGGGCGGCATGCTGCGGCATGCTGCCGGAGCCGCTTGGTCGAGGCATTGGCCAACTGCTGCAGTGCATCTGCCCTGAAGGCACAGGGGATCTCAGCCACAGCAATGCAGGGGCCATGCTGGCAACTCCCAAACCAGCTGTCGACCCCGCATTGAACTTTCGAACTCCGCTCTGCGGCTCATATTTCCCACGAGCTGCAACAATTCTTTACATGATTTGCGGCGTGCGCCTGTGTACAATGCTGCTGCCACTCTGGATGAAAGGGGTCAAGTGTGCGCAAGGGAGGGAGGGAGGGAGGAGGGGTAGCCCGAGGCCTCCGGGACAGGACGGTCAAAAAAGGGGGGGCCGGAGGCAATCGCCTGGCGGGCGGGCAAGCAGAAACGGGCAGTGCTTTAGCTTACGAGGGAAAGCACAGAAGGATGTAGTTGGGGTGGGCATGCACGCGGGGCGGTTAGAGCTGCATAGGCATCACACAGGGCAGCGTGCGGCAGGGGTAGGTACAGAGCTGCTGGAAATGGGGAGGCAAGAAGGGGACGTTGTTTTGGGCCAGAATGACAGCGGCATTGCTAGCAGGGCCGGCAAGCGGTGGTGGCAGGGGAGCGCAAGGGCGGCTGGAGAACGACAGCACGCTTGCCGAGGCCTCTGCCAGCGCCGCGCCGCGACTGCTGAACGCACCGGGGTACAAGCTCAAAGAATGGCACACGCGGGGGAGGGCTGCTGCAAAACGATTAAAATTACTTCGGTGTTACTGAATGCAGGTAGAGGAACGCGCGAGGAGGCGCTGGCATGCGGCAGCACGAGCGCGCCAGGCTCGCGCAACGTGCCGGCCACATGCAGCCGAGGACAGGATCGTTGGGGGACGGCACTCAGGCCTTGGGTGCGGTGATCGCCTTGTGGTGGCTGCCGCGGTGCTTGTGGTGCTTGCCCTTGGCCAGCGCGGCCGCCTTGATCTGTGCAATCTTGCTCTTGTCGGCGTGGCGCAGGCTCAGCTCAATCAGGTGATCCTGCTCCATGCCCTGCAGAGGCAGGGATGTGTGCACGTTAGGACGCATTTGACACGAGCAGCAGCGGAGGATGCACGAAACAATTTCAGCGAGCACCGCCAAGGAGGGTGGTCACACACTGAGGTGGCAGCCGAAAACAGCGGGAGTTGGCTTGCCAGATGCGCCTTTTGATGAGGATGAGGACTTCCCGCCTTGCCAGGAAACGACAAAAGCTCAACTGCCCACCCCGCGCGACTTTGGGCAAGGCGCTGCGAGCGGTGCGGCAGCACTCACTTCAAGCTCTGCCATCAGGTGGACCCAGCCCTCCACCTCCTCCAGCTCCTCCAGCTCTGCAGGCGACACACTCATCTGCAAACACCACAGAGAAAAACAAGTTTGTTTGAGCGACAACCGGAGGGTCAGCAGGCGGGCCTCAGCGGACCGCCGGAGCCGACGGCCGGAAGCTGCACTGGCAGAGCTGGCGCGGTTGGCGAGCACCCTTCGAGGGCAGCTTGCACTCGTCGATCGAGATTGCTGGCACCCGGGCCCGCTCTCAGGCTGCAGAGAGGATACTGGAGCCGAAGGCAGCCATGGCAAGAAGCTGCCCCCAGGTGGCACGGCGGCCGCGGCCGAGCAGCACCGAGGCCAGGCAGACTAGCGGATGAGGCTTCGAAGCACAAAACTGGCACGCGTGCAAGAAACCCTGATCTCGGAGCTTCGCTGAGAGGCTTCCGGCGGGCCCGCTGCGGCTTTAAGCAAACCGAGACAGAGCTGGGGATGGCAGGAGTCGGCCGGCGAAGGCCCAGGGAGGCCCACAGGAGCGGCGAGCTAGACCCGCGGCCCCCGAGAGCCCTTCCCGCTTGCCTCTTCAGCCCAGGGGTCTTCAGGCAGGCCGTGATCTTCGGCGGTCGCGGCTGGGACGGAGATGGGAGCGCTGGCGGGGCGGAAGGGCACGGCAGCGGGATTGAGGGGCGCCATCCTTGCGGCTGCGGCTGTGCGGGGGTGCAGGGTGATGATAGAGTGAAGATGGAGACTGAGCGATGGGAACGCAGGGCGGAAACGGTGGCCAGGAGCGGGGAAGAGCCTGAAGAGCCCTCAAGCTGACCATACCCAGCACATCCCCCAACCGCCGAATTTGAAAAGCCCGCCGGCTCTCCAGTCTTCCGATCAGCCTCACTAGAATTTCAGGAGACCCTTGTTGCACCGACAGCGAGACCCATTGCACCAACTTCCGTTGGCGAGCGGCCACACGGCCGCCGCGGCACCCTGCAGCACTGCGGTAGTCTGGCGGGCCAGCAGTCCTCATACTGCATGCTGTCCTGTCCACCTTGCATGCGCCCACAATCCCATTATGGGAACCAATCAACCTCCGGACCCAAAATTGTGCTTATCTGATTGCCCGGGCCGTCAACCGCTGCCCCGTCCGCTTCCAGGCCCGATTCTCACACGGGGCTGTGCATCGTGAGTTTTTCAAGTGGAAACAGACAGATGAGTGTCAGCTTGAAGTTGGCTGTTGAGGCACCTAGTGCATGGCGGCAGGGTTGGGACAGACTGCACCAACAGTGCTGCTGGTGCGCTCATTTGTGCCTGCCCACCGATTCTCTGTGCTCTGCTGCACGCACTCACGTGCTCCAGGCAACAATGATCTGTAAGATATAGCAGCATGACCGGCGACCCAAAGATGCAGCAGTAATGAAATGTAGCAACCAGTTCTGAGAAATGTGCGTTCACAGATGCTGCAGCCATCGCAGCATGAAGCCACCTTCCCAACAAGAGCAGCCCTCCCCAAGTCACGGCTCCTCTGCCCCCTCCATGTGACGCACAGCTGCGGTGCCGGACGCGCCAGCTGTTGCCACATCAGCCTCAAAAGCCACGACGGCAGCAGAGTGCTCTGCCGCCTTCTTCTGCTGGGCAAGGTACCATGAGACAGCTGCCAGCAGGACGGCGCACCCGCCCCACTGCGCCGCCCCCTGCAGGCCCTCGGACAGCAGGGGGTAGGAGGCAGCCAGGGAGCCCAGCAGGCGCACTGCAGGATGGGGAGTGGATGGGACAGGGGCCGGGCACGTGGTCAAGAGCGCTGGCTGCCGGTTCAGGGCCCAGTCCATGGGCAGGGAGCAGATCAATGCCCGTGCACACCAACAGCTGGGCGGGCAGCCGGCTCCCGCGCACCAATTTGGCACCCACAAGCAGACAAGTCTAGTCGCAGCGTCTGGCTCTCGAGTAGTAAATCGCAGGCAGCGCTGAGCCCACACCAGTGTGCCCCTGGAGTTGCTGCCCGTCGCGGTGCTCGGCCGACCGATGCTGCCACCCTAGCCCACCTGGCAGGAAGGCTGCGGTGGCGGGCGCCCCCAGCCGCTGGATGCACAGCTGCTGCACCAGGTTGGCGCCCCAGTTGATGCCGCCCGCCAGCGCCGCCACGGCGCCCAGCTCGGGCAGCCCCAGGCGCAGCAAGCGCTGCAGGCGGTCACGCTCAAAGCAGCACAGCAGCACAAAGGTGAGCGCCGACTGCGCCAGGAAGTTGGCCCACAGCACCTGCTGGTTGCTCACCACGCTGCCGCAGCGCTGCGGGAAGGGGGCGAGACGGGAAGGCGGCGAGCAACAGGGGGGCGCAGGGTGACGCAAGCATAAGGGGGCGCCGGCTGAGGCAGAGCCCGTGCCACAGAGCGTGGCAGGTGGCAGCCGTGGAGCTGCAGGGTGCTGCCCAATCCAGCCGGGAGCGGGCTCTACCAGGAGGAAGGCGCGTGGTGGAATGGGCAGGGGGCCCGGGCGTCAAAGCGCCTGCCTCAGTCGCCGCTGGCAGCCGCCTGGTCCCACCTGCACCACCAGCATGAAGCCCGCCAGGCAGCAGG
The DNA here is from genome assembly GCA_001430745.1 of Auxenochlorella pyrenoidosa. NCBI lineage: Eukaryota > Viridiplantae > Chlorophyta > Trebouxiophyceae > Chlorellales > Chlorellaceae > Auxenochlorella > Auxenochlorella pyrenoidosa. Next base: position 545,671 of record KQ481946.1, read on the forward strand.
CGCCCAGGAAGGAGAGGAAGATGCCGAAGGCGTCCCTCAGGCCCAGCCCCGGCGGGCCGGCGGGGGGCCCTGCCGGCGGCGGCGCGGCCGGCGGGGGCCTGCGCTTCTTCTGCAGGGCAGCCGCGGGCCCGCCTGCTGCGGCCTGGCCCGGCTCAGAGGCCTGCAGCAGATGCACGGTCGCCTCAGCTGGGTTGGGGCCTGCCAAATTCTGGCTCCCCCGCAGCTGGCTGCCTTGTGCAGCTGCACTCGCACTCCCTTCGCACAGCCGGTAGAGGGGTGTGCCGCCAAACGCGGCGGCGCACAGCCAAGCCTCCTCGCCGCGCCCAGCAAAGAGGCCGGCGCCCCGCGGCAGTGACCACGCGGCTGCACCCAACGCCCCGGCTGCGCGGTGAGGCGGCGCGGCATGCGGCCCGGCAGCGGCCGCTGCCTTGCTGCCAATCACCATGCCGCACCCCAGCAGCATGAGGGCGAGGGCGGGCCACAGGCCGGGCGGCAGCGGCTGCCTGCAGGACAAGCGGGCGGAGCACGCAGAGCTCAAGCCGAGGGCTACACAGCCCTCCGCCTGCCTCCCCTGGCCCAGCTGCTGCTCGGCAGCTCAGCCAGTGCAGCAGGGTGCGGCTCAGGTCTGGGCTAACCCTGGCAAAGCAACATGCCATGGGCCAGACAAAGCGCAACAGGGGGGCGGGCAGGGAGGAGGGGGCGCACCGGAACAGGGCACGTGCCAGCAGGGCCACGATGACGGGGGCCAGCAGGAAGACCATCTGGCTGAGGTAGGCCTGCAGGGGGTGCGGGGGCAGGGGCAGCGGCGCGTTGTGGATGCGGACAGCAGCCCTGCAGCCTGCTAAGGTGCAGTCGCCAGGTGCAAAGGGGCGCTGCAGGTCGCACGCCAGAGATGCATCCCCGGCAGGGCGTCACCGCACCAGTGCGACTCTGCCTGCCCGCTAACCAGCCCAGAAAAGGCAGCGACCCCTTTGCTCATTTATGCCAGTGGCAGGCTGCATTGCAGGCAGGGTGTTGAGCGCATTCAGCAGGCGCAGGACGTGCCTGCAAGGCAAACAAGGCGGCAGCGATTCCCAAAGCACCCACCGTGGTGAAGAGCAGGGAGAAGACCTGGGCCAGCAGCAGGCTGCTGAGGAAGAAGGTCGTGCCGGCCAGCACTGCGGCCTGGCGCTTCCAGCTCGGCGCCGCCGACGGCGCATCCGGGGCGCCCCGCCCTGCTGCGGGGCTGGACGGCTCGGGAGGGGAGGTGGCCATGCGAGGCAGGGCCGGGTCCGGTTTGGAGGCCGAGGCGGCTCCCTCCTGGCCTGTGGGCTCGGCAGCAGCCGGGGCAGATGGCGCAGCAGCGGCCGGGGCTGCCGGCTGTGGCTGCTCGAGATCCTCTGGTCCCAGCAGAGGCTCTGCCAGGGCAGAGTCTGTGATAGGGACTCGCACTTTGGCCGGGGGCGCCTCGCTGCCCGTGCTGGTGCCGCCTGGCAGCGGGGCATGTGGGTGCTGCGCATGTGGCGACGGGCCGCCCGCAGCCGCTGCATGCTGCGCTGCCAGCTGTCGCTGCCTCCTGCGCAGCAGCGCCTTGTGCACGGCAGCAGGGATGGTGGAGCCCAGCAGGAGCGCGGGGCAGGCCAGCAGATTGATGAGAAAGCTGCAGGGGGTTAGGCAGGGAGCGGTGCAGGCAAGGAGTTTGACATTTTTGGATCGGCAAGGGCCACAAGAGCGGTGGGCACGGTGAGCCAACTGCCTGAAATGCATCCTCTCCTACTGACAGTTTAACGGGCGGCCGCCCACCTGAGCTGCAGGCTGGTCAGCGGTTCAGCCGCCTTGGTCTGAAGGTAGCGCAGAGCTGCTGGGTAGATGCCCCACACAAACTGCACAGCAGTGAGGGAGGTACACTGGGCACCCCAGTGAGGAGGGCAGGCCACCTGGCAGAGCGGTAGGCGGCGGCGCGCTAGGGCATTGCCTCGTCCGCAGTCTGGGGTCGGAGCCGGTCTGTAGGCGATCGTGGTAGGTCTCAAGCATATTCAAAGGCAGCCTGAGCAGTACTTCAACGCCCGGAAGCCAACTCGAGGGTTAACCTGGCAAGCGACGGCTATCGCCAGCCACCAAACGCGCCCAGAGTCCGCCATTGTACACTTGAAACGAAAGAAATGCGCTGAGCGCCCAACAAACGACGTAAGAAATGATGTCGGGTGCAGGTTAGGGTTTGTGGCAGTGCACTGAGCCCGATCTGGGTGTGTATGGCATCTTGCTGAGCCTGAGCAAGAACAGCACTGGTTCTTCGGACCATCTGTCCAGGACCTGCACTTGCAGCCGAGAGAGCATCTGTTCGCGGCTGCATGGACCATCGCTCCGAGCTGGCTAGGAGCTCCAGGACCTAGCCGCTCCAGGTCGTGCCGGCTGTGCTGAAGGGGGCATGGGTGATACGACTGGCCACCGTGAAGGCCTCCCTTGGGCATAATGCTGGCCAAACCAGGAAACACGGCCACAACTCGGAATGCAGCGTGCCGGTGCGTCAGCACCAGCGTTGCATTGCAGCGGGTCATGCTGGGGGAAAGCGGCTTGTCCTTCAGCCCAGAGTCCGCTCAACCTGCAAGTGTGACATAAAGGCAAAACTCAGAAGCCAGCAAGCCGGGTGTGACGATTCGTCTGCAGAGCAGGCACTGGCACCAGCAGATGTGCCCCGCCTCTTGGCGCGGCCGAGCGCGCGGCGAGGCCACGCTGTGAGTGGTGTCGGGCCAATTGCAGGGTCTGTCGACTGCTCAAGGTTGTTCATTGCTGTCCCCAACACCTTGGTGCCACAATCTGGACTTGCGGAGGCGCCCTCCTGCCTAAGTCCCTGCCGCGGCCTCCGGTTTCGCCCTGACCCGCTTTGCGGCGCTGCGCTGCTCAACGTAATTGCAGCATTCTTAGCGGAACGCGACCAGCGAGCACCGCACAGCGAGCGCCGAATACTGCCGCCCCGGCACCAGCGGCTCCCGCCACCGCCCAGCAGCCAGCATCCCAGCCCCACCCAGCCGCATGCCGGCCCAATGTAAACGGCCATCGCTGCCTGCAGACGTGCCAGATACCAGGCTGCAGCAGCTGCGCCCAGACCTGTTCCCAGGCGAGCGGCGGCAGCTCCGCCAGCAGTGGTCCTTGGAGCAGCCGTTTCTTGTGCTGGCGGCTACGGCGGAGAGCATGCCGCCGCCGCCGTCCCGACCGCCGCAGCGCCAACGACAGCAGGGGGAGCAGCAGCCCAGCCAGCAGCAGCGACAGGCGCCGCCCGCACTGGGGCAAGGCTCTGGGAGCGGCGTGCTGGATGCCGCCGGCGCACAGGCCCAGCCCTCACGTCCGGTAGGTTCCCGGGATGGCGCTGGGCAAGCTGCAGCACTGGCCTTTGCACCGTCTGCTGCACAGGATTTCCTGCAAGTGCCTGGTTAGAATGCCTCTGTTCCGCCTGGTCCTTCCCGCATAAGGGCTAACCCGCCCTGGCACCATCTCTTTGTGCTCCCTCTTCTTGTGGCGTGTAGGCTGGTCAGTTGCGCCAGCCGCCGCCGCAGCAGCAGCAGCAGCGGGGCACGGCCAGGGCCAGCCCACGGGAGTTGCCTTCGACCATGCACATCTGCCCCCGGTGTGGCCGGCTGCCGCCTGACGGGCAGACCCTCGTGAATGCGCGGGTGAGGTGCCTGCTCGCCACCAGGCACATTGCCAGTTGTTGGTGGACATTGGGTGGCGTGCTGTGTGCAGCAATTGCCTAGCGCCTGCACCTGCCTGCGTGATTGCCGGTTCACCCGAGGAACCGCCAACTGCTCCGCTGCTGCCCGCTGCAGAGGCAGTCTGACCAGCACCTTCTGCGCCTGTGCATCAACTGCCGTGCCGCGGACTCCAACCTCCAGCACGCGGTGAGCCCCCCAGCTCGGCTGGGCACCCGCAGAAGGGTCACGTGCACGCCTTCTGTCACAGCGCACCCCGCCTGCAGCGCAAGCGTGCTGGGCGCTGCCGCCCGACCCTGCTTTCCAGCAGGGCTCGGCCGCTTGGCCGGTCGTTGGGGCGCCTGCGTGCCCCGTGCAAGGCTGCCTCCAGCCTGCCCACAGCTTCGTGCGCCGCGCCAACCCCTGCAGACCCCAACCACAACCATGTCGCCGACAGTCGAGCAAGGGAGCCACGACACATGCAGCCCGCTGTCCAGGCCTTGCGCCCAGCCGGCATGCGCCTCCCCGGCCAGCCCAGACCCGCGGCATGAGGCGTTGCCACTCCCGGAGACGTCAGACGGGAGCTTGGGCTCAGCAGGCGGCAAGCAGCAGCAGCGCCAGCAGGACGGGGAGCCACCCGGTGGGCAGCCGCCAGCCAGGCAGAAGCAAGGGGAGGAGCGTAGCGGGCGGCAGGAGGAGCGTGGTGCTCGGGATCGGGCTGGCACCAGGCGCGACGACGCCCAGCGTGGGCAGCGGGACGGGCAGGGCGCCTTGAAGCGCAGCCGCAGCCGCAGCCGCGGGAGGTCAGGGGAGCGCGGCCACCGCAAAAGGGGCGGTGCCGCCAACAAGGCGAGCCGCAGCCGCAGCCGATCACGACAGCGTGGCGACCGCAAGAAGCAAGTCGGCGCCGCCCGACCACCCCGCTCCCGCGAGCGGCGGCGTGGCGAGGAGCACCCCGGCGGGCGCGACGGCTCAGCGCGTGATGGCAGGCGCAGCAGCCGCCGCTCCCGCTCCCGAGAGAAGCAGCAGGGCCGCACCCGCGGAAGCGGGCGCAGCCCGTCGCGCGAGCCGCGGCAGCGGCGGCGCGATGGCGATGAAGAGCGGCCCAGAAGGCAGCATGGCGGCGGTGGGCAGGGCAGGCGGGAGGAGGATCAGGGGCTGGCTGGCCCGGACTCGGGGGAGGGGCAGCGCTTGGACCCGCAGCCCGGCCGGCGTGCTGTTGCAGACCCGGGCGAAGGCAGGGCGCTGCCGCTGCCGCAGCAGCAGCAGGAGCAGCCGCTGGCAGATGCAGGGCAGGACCCACAGCAGCAGCAGCAGCAGCAGCAGCAGCAGCAGCAGCAGCAGGAGGGGCACCCTGACGACCTTTTCGACCTGCTCCTCGAGACCGCCCGGCTCCCAGCTGCCTCGGCTGCCGGCCTGACCAGAGAGCTAGTGGCAGCCTACTCCTCTCTGGAAGACGCCCTGCCGGTGGAGGTGCAGGCCAGAAAGGTGGGTGCACGTGTGTGGGTGGGCTGCGTGGCTGGGCAGGAGGGTGCGGGGGCTATCTTCTGGGCTCAGTGCTTCACTCGGTACACGAGCGCGCCGCCTGCTGCCGGGGTTTCCTGGCGCCTCGTGCGTGCGCTTGACATGACACCCCTTTCCCTGCTGCTGCCGGCGTCCTCTCTGCAGGAGCGGCGGCTGCGGCTGCTATTGGCGGAGCACGACTTTCGGGCTGCCTACCGGCTCATGCAGTGGGCGCTCTTCATTGAGCCGCTGCGCATGGGGGGCCCCAGCGCTGCTGTTGCCGCGCAGCTTGAGGGGGCTCCTGAGGAGGCTGCAACGCCCGGCGTCGGAGGCGGGGCCGAGCAGGCCTCGCTAGCCTGGGCATAGGCTGCCATGTGCAGCTGCCTGCCAGCTGCCAGGCCTCAGCTGCCAGCGCTGCCCTCTGTCAGTTGCATGAAGAACCTGGCTGCAAGAGCGCCGCGCCCACAACGAGATATTCCTGTCCTCCCGCCCTGGTCAGCCCCTAGTCACTTCATGCGCAGCTGCTTTACAATGTTGTTTGTGTAGCAGAGCTGTACAAAGCCGCTGCACGGGCTGATCATGGCAGCAGCACCAACGCTAAAGACACAGGCAGGGAAACGCTGGGCAGGGCATCGGGATTGGGCAAACAGAGTTGATTATAGTAGCCTGGTTGCTTTGTCGATCCAGGGCATGCAAAGAAGTGGCAAGCTATTTTTGGTGATTTCAGTCATAAAAGACTTTGCGCACAACTCAACTGGCACCAACTCCAGCGTGCCTTCAGTGGCACATGGCCAGGGGTGCCGGCCAGGGCGCGGCGGTGGCAGCCAGGGCCAGGCCACCCTGCGCGACCGCAGCAGCGCGGGCCTGCGCCAGCGCGGCGCACAGCGGCATCGGGCTGGTGACGAAGCAGGCGGCCAGGGCCTGGGCGAACGCGCCGCTGAAGGCGCCGGGCACCGCCAGGGCGGCGGCCAGGGCCTGCGGGTTGGTGATGCCGCCCACACCGGTGGCGATGGCGGTGGCGGCGGCCTAGCAAGAGGGAGGGAGGCGGCGCCGGTTCTTGTCAAACCCATAAGGGATCAGTAGGGAGATGTGTGCGAGATCTCCAACCATTGGCCTCCCACCACTAGCGCTCTGTCACTCAACCCCGCACCACCCATCCCACTCCTCACCCGTGCCAGCGCGGCAGCAGCGCCCATTTGGCCTGCAGCAAAGGCCTGGGACGCCGCCTGAACTGCAGCCAGACCGTTGGCGGCAGCAAACGCCTGCGCTGCTGCCTGGGTGGCGGTCACGATGTTGCCAGTGGCAAAGGCAGCGGTGAGGGCCGTCGGGATGCCGCCGGTGGCAAGCACCGTAGCACGCGCCTGCGCTGCCGCCGTCGGTACCCCCAGGTTGCCTGCCATTGCGTCAGCAACCGCAACTGAGCAAAAGGGAGGCACGAAAGTAGACTGGGTAGGAGATGCTGAGGAGCATGCAGTTGCCACTGCCAGCTGGCGGAAGAGAAGCGGGCACCTCCGACTCCCTGCACCTGTTGCCACCGCAAGGCATTCCCTTTTTGCACCCGCCTTCTCACCCTGCGCTTGGGCCCCGATTAAGCCGGCAAACAGCACCAGGCATGCGGTAAGGGCAGCGTGGGTCTTCATGGTTGACAGGTGGGGCAGGTCGGGGGGGCAGGGAGGGAAGAGGCCTGGTTGGGTGATTCTAGAGGAGAACAAGAGAGCGGGAGAATGATGCTGTGTTTGGTAGACTGAACGGCTTAAAAGGTGGCGGAGTTGGCAGCTGCCGGCAGCTGCCGTCTGTACCTTCACACCATGGCCGAACCTTGCCTGCGCTGACAGGTGGGCACAGCCAGCTGGAGCAAGGCCAGGTGGATGCCTGCGGCTGGAACGCTCTCTGCCGGCTCAAGCATCCAACAGCAGCTGACGGGGTAAAGCAGCCCTGATGCGAGGTGGATCGGCGTGGGTCAGGGCAGCCGAGGTGCATCTTTACTTAGCCACCTGTACTCGAATGTTCTTGCATGCTTCACACTCTGGCCGGCGCAGACCGAGGGGCAGCGTGTAAACAAGGGAGCAGCCAGGAGCGCAGGCATGCAAGCCGGACCGCGCAGCCTCAGTGCTTTGCCTTCTTGCGCTGCTGCTTGCCGTCGCCGCGCTCGCCGCCTCCCTTCTGCTTCTTCCCGCCGCCGCCGCCGCCGCCGCCGCCGCCGCCGCCGCCCTTTTGCTTGCCGTTGGCCGCGCCGCCGCCGCCGCCTGCTCTGCCTGCTGTGCCGCTGCGCTTCTTGCCGTCTGCCGACTTTACCGCCACGATGCCGCCCGGCTTGAGCGCGGCGCTGCCACCCACCGCCCCCTCAAAGTCGGCGTCGGCGGCGATGGCAAACTGCGCGAGGTCCTCGGGCCGCAGCTGCTCCCGCATCGCCGCCTTGATCTCCTGCGCAGGAGGGGCGGGTGGGCAGACGGGTGGATACAAGTGTGTCGGCGCGTGTTAAGCCCGCGATGCAAAGCAGCTTGATCGAACAACTTGGAATCCCCCCCTCCAGCCCCCCCGAGCGTGTAACAGATGCAGGCAGGGCGGGCGGGCGCCCACCTGAGCAGCCTCGTCCAGCTCGGCATCCAGCTCGGCCTCGTGCGGCGTGAGCGCCGCCGCGCGCTGCGCCAGCGCCGCGCTGGGCTTGGGCAGCGTGCGCGCCACCTGCGGCGTGGGGGGGGCGGGGAGGAGGTGCGCGTGCGTCGCCGCCGTCATCTGAAAGCAGGGGAAGCTGCTCAGGGGCATGCATGGAATGCCAGGCCGAGCCAACCGGGCAACACGCGGCGCGGCGGGCAGGCATGCACAGCGACCCAGCTGCATGCGGCCAGCCCTAAGACATCACTTGCCTCTGCCTCCTTGGCAGCACGCAGCAGGCCGTGCAGGCGGCGCACGGCCTTGTTGAACAGGGCCAGCGCCTGGCTGGAGGGCAGCTCAAGCGTCTCCTCCAGCTGCAGGCATGGAGGGGGTGGGTGGGGGCCGGGTGGGGGCGGGGTGGAGGAGGGCTGCTTGCTCTGCCTGCCCCCGGACGCTGAGGTGGGGAGGGCGCGCCTTCCGAGAGCGGGCTCCCACCCGCCGGGCGCTGCAGCCGGGAGGCGGGGCGCACATGCCGCAGGCAGCGTGTGTCGCAAGCTCCCGAATGAACCGGCGCGGCGCCCCTCCCACCCCACGGCCCGCGCTCACCTTGCCGATCTCGTGCTGCTGCAGGCCCACGCAGGCCA
>KQ481946.1:575129-585601 GCA_001430745.1 Auxenochlorella pyrenoidosa
GGGGGCCGGGGGGCTGAGGCACGCGGGGGCGGGGCCAGGTCATGGTGGGCCGCGATGCGCCGGAGCCAAGCATGGCGGCCAACAGCTCTGCCAGCCCCAGCCAGTCAGCCGCGGCGACTGTTGCACCGGGCAGGCAGACAGACGGGAGAGATGAGTGTAGACAGAAGCAGCAACCGGCCGCGCTCAGGCACACCAAGCCGCTGCCCACGGGCAGCAGGTTGGTGGGCCATGACAGGTAAGAGGAGCAGGTGTGCAGCAGCATGACCGTTGACGGCGCGCATGCGCGCCCAGGGGGCCCCCAGCCCGAGCACTTGCCTGCTCGTACAGCACCGACACAATGCCGCTGTTGTCCAGCTTGAGCTTGGTGAGCGCGCCGTCAGGGGAGGTCTTGGCCAGGCCTGCGGAGCAGCGGCGGACGGGCGGGCGGGCCGGGTGGGTGGGCCGGGACGCGGGCATGCAGGGTGCGCGCGGCGGGGCAGCGCATGGCACGATGCGTTCTGGCGAGTTGAAGAGCGACAATTCCTGAGCGGGCGGGATGGGCCGCCGGGCAGCCCGCTGGGGCTGCAGCCTGTGCGCCATCCCATCTTAGCGGGTGGGCGCCATGCGGCGCATCCAACTCAACATCCCCAGAGCAAGAGCAGCCAGGGCAGCAGGGGCAGCAGAGGCGGCGGCGCACCCGCTGCAAAGGTGGTGGTGCCCTTTGCCAGGTCGCGCACCACCTCGGCGCCGATGCGGGTGTCGGGGGTGACGTTGTGCGCCACCAGGCCAGTCACTGCGGGCAGGGGAGCCCGGGCAGTGTTGGGAGCAGTGTTGGGAACAGAGTGGGTGTGAGCAGGCCCCCCGGGGGGAGGAGGGCAGGCCCCTGGCTGCATCGCCGCGGCCCCGGTGGGGGGGCGTGTTGGTGGCGTGGCGGCAAGGGGGGGGCGAGGAGCGCGCGGGGGACGCGTGCGGTGCGTGCCCCTGGCTGGCAGCCCGGCTCTTCGCATCCCCGCCAGCAGGCGTGCGCCTGTTGCCAGATGCTGTTGAATGAAACCACAGGACAGACGACTCCCTCAGGGGGCCCCGCACGCACCCTCGTTCTTGTCGCTCAGGGTCACCGCAGCCTGGTAGTCGGCGCGCGTATAGCCGGCGCCCACCACCCACTGCGGGGGGAGGGGGGGGAGGGGGGGGGGGGGGCGGGGGGCGCAGGTGTGGGGACGCGTGGTTGGGCCAAGGCCAGGCCTGTGGGCCAGGGTGTCGCCAGGCTGTTGACCAGGGCTCCACCACGGATCTGGGCGCTGCCATGGGCGGTGCTGCCATGCGTGGTGCCGCCCTCGAGGGCGGCGCACACAGCGGCGAATGCAGCGGCGCATGCAGCGGCGCAGTGGCGCCCCCAGCGGCGCCGCACCCACCTTGGTGATTGCCGAGGTGGCGGTGTCGTACGAGGCCTCGCCGCCCACGGTGAGGTCGTTGAAGCCGGTGGTGGCTGCACAGGGGGGAGGGGGGGTGGGGTGCGGGGCGGTTGCTCGGGCCGCGGTGGCGGCTCGCAGAAGCTGGGGGCGAGCGCTCCCATGCCACACGCAAGGCTGCCGCAGCCGGGGGCAGAGCAGTGGCCCCAAGGGCAGGAGCAGAGCGTGTCCATCTGCACCGCTTGCAAGCATCAGCGTGGACCGAGGCCGGCCCTTGGCCCCACCCGCCCTTAGGGGACCCTCCCCCCTTCCTCCCCCTTGATCACCACCCCTTGCTCCGCCCACCTAGTCCCACCCTCACCCGCCACGTCGAGCTTGGGCGCCGCAGTCAGGGTGGCCGCCGCCCGGGCATTCACGTGGGGCAGCGCAGTGTAGTCAACCTGCACCTTGCCTGCAGCGCCAGGGCAGGCACAGGGGACGTGGCCGGGACAGGGGGGCAGCCGTGACCTCGGCAGCTGTGCCAGAAAGGGAGGGCCGAGGCAATGCGCCTGGTGCCGAGGGAGTGCAGCGAGCAAGCGGGGCTCTGCCAGCACCGCCCGCCAGGCGCGGCGCCCGTCCTGGCTGTGCATGCATAGCCCCGCGGCCGCGAGTGCAGTCCGCCATGCCGCGCGTGGGGCACGGACGCTACCACCACCAGCAGCAGGTGCAGCAGCAGGAGCAGCAGCTGGCTTACCCGACTCCACATCTGGCACGGTGCCGGTCACAGTCACATTGAGGCCGGGCACCAGCTCCTTGTAGGTGGAGGCCAGCTGGAGCTGCAGGCAGGCAGGCAGGCAGCAGGGCAGGCAAGCACGCAGACGTCAGGGAGGGCCAGGGCAGCCGGTCCCGTCCGCACAATGCTTAGTCGACCGCGGCTGCCAGAAATCGCTGCTGCCAAGCCGTCGCAGCATCATGGCTGCCAGCCGAGAAGGAGGGCTGCCGGGGTGCAGGGAGGCGCTTTGGAAGGAGGGCTGGCGGGGTGCAGGGGGGCGCTGCCGAGCTGGCTCCCTTCTGAAAAGCTCGTTGGCCCTCCATGCTCGCCTCGCGGCAGGCACCCACTCTGAAGGATCCCGGTGTCCCAGGCTGCGCTGCCAGCATCCAAGTCGCCATCTGAGCTGACAACAAAGCACGCGACAACGCCTGGCACGCCTGGCTGGACCATCGGGGCCTCCCTGGCCGCAGACAGGCACGCAGCTGCGCACCTTGCCCGACTGCGCCAGGGTAGCAACCACGCTGTACTTGGCGGCCGCGTAGCTGCCCTTCAGCGCCATGTCCAGCTTGTCATCCTTGCCCACCGCGCTGATGTTGAACTCCTGCTCGCCAGGGAGGGCACAGACGGCGGCGGATGTGCGTCCTGCTAAGCCGTGGTTCAAACCGCTGGTGGGCTGTGCCGGCAAGCGAGCGCGCACCCGCCCGCGGAGAGCGACCCAAACCCAAGCTTAAGGGGGAGCCGGGCGGCCGTCTACCAGCTCCTGGAACTCCAGGGGACGAGATGATCGGGACAGGAGGCCTGTATGGAGCCTCCCGCGGTCATCCTCCCACGCACGCAGCCTCCTGCAGCTCACCACGCCATCTGCGGTCTTGCTGGTGACGTTGAGCACCTTGTCATATTGGAACTTGCCCGCCTTGGCGCTGCCGTAGAGCAGGTCTGCGGCAAGGCAACGGTGGCGAGCACTGTGAGGACAGGGAGACGCTCCGACAGCAAACCGAGGTCCGTGTGGTGTGGAGGTCGTCCGGCCTGTTGCGATCGCGGGCTGCCAGCCACCCTACCCCTGGCGGTGGTGCCGAGAGAAGAGAAGGCAGCGACGGGAGCCATGGCTGGTGCTGGGCAGACCGTGTAAGTGGCTGGGAGCAAGCAAAATTGGGCGGCAAGGGGTGCGGCAGCAGCCGACAGTCAAGAGCACCCACCCTCATCCAACTCAGCATTTCAGAATGCCCTCTTACCCCCTCCCCATTGGGCCGGCAGCGTTTGTTCATTGATCCGCACGATGTCGTTGAGGGATTCAGCGCGCCGACGGGCGCAATGCGCGATCTCCAACAACCCAAGGCTCCGCCGTCGCGGCGGGCGGTGGGGTTTTGCCTAAGGCAGGCGCTGGAAAGCTGTGCTTGTTGGTTGGCATGTGGTTGCAATCAGGGTCTTGAGCACATGTCATATGACTCGCAGGCATGTCCGAGACAGGCAGCGCGAGTATTCTCAGGTACGATTTGGAATCGCCAGATGCGCCGAACTTGGGCAGGGGGCAGTCGGCAGCGCAGGGCGAGGCTCCAGGGCACAGCAGCGATGAGAACCATGTAAATTGCGAGGGTATGTGCAGAGCAGCGTTATCTGCTTATAACATCCTTTTTTAAAACGGCATTGCTGCAACGAAAACGAGAAGCAGTAAACATGGAGCTAGAAACGTGGCAGCAGCATGTCCCTTGGACAGCCCCGCCTCCCCCCACCCCGGCTCAACCGCTGCCCCACTCCCTGCTGCTGCTGCTGCTCCTGCCGCTGCTGCCCACCTCGGCTGCTGCCGCAAAGCTGGGCGCCGCCAACCCTGCAGGGAGGTCGCAGCAAGGGCAGGATAATACAGCCAGGTTAACATGAGCGGCAAGAGCGCAACTGACGGCTATCCCCACCCCTGATCATGCCGGGCAAGCTGCTGGCTGGAGCAGTTGGCATGCAGGCAGGCAGAGGTTCCGGCTGCATGCAGTCGTCTGCAATGTCGGCGCACCTTGGAGCAGGTGCAGCGGGCGGCGGGGCTCCAGCGGCGACGCCGCCTTGGTGTCTCCCGCAGCTGCCTCGCTGCCGCCGCTGCCGCCTGGCACCGCAGCCTTGTCTGCATTCATCGTGCGCCCCGTTTCCGATGCCACGTAGAAGGCCATCTTGAACACACCCCACACACCCACCGCTGCGATGAATACGGCGCCAACGGCTGCGTAGGTAGAGGGTCAAGGAGAGCTGAGCAGGCAGGAAGACTGTGGGGTCCTTGCCGGAATGCCAATCATGGAGCATGCATACTGATCTGGTATTCCTGGAATAATCAGCAGCAGGTTGGCAGGTCTGAGCAGCCCTTGATCGTTTGATCCTCGGCACAGCGCACCGCCGGCGCCCATCGCTCCCACGGCGGCAAAGACGTTGGGCGGTGGCGGCGGCGGCTCCTCTGGGTTCATTCCTGCAGTGATAGTAGCACAGTTACTTCTATGTGAGTATAATAGGGGCCTCGTTGTATGATACTGAAGCGCAATCGCCTCAAAAGACCAATCGCTTCGCGCCAGCGGGCGCCACTGCCGCTGCCGCTTGCAGCTTGGGCAGCCCACAGGCTAGCGGCGTCCCGCCTGGCGTGCTCACCCGGCTCTGGGGATGGTGTGGCCTCGCTGGACAGCCCACGGCGGGCAGGGCGAGCCGCACCACGCCGCGCCAAGCCCCCTGCCACCCTGCAGCACTGCATGGCTGAACCGCGCCGCTCGACACTGTGCCTTGTATTGCAAATGAACAGATCGCCAGCAGTCCCGCAAAAAAGGTTCCTTTCTCACATGTGCTGACCTGGCCGAATGAAAAAACCGCCCTGCTCCCCCAATTCAGCTGCTCCCTGCTGTACATTAAATTTAGAAGGCTCCACGCCTGGAATGCAGCGTGGTTGACCAACAGCGCTCGACAGACCGTCAGTCTGGGCGGCAGGGCATGCCGCTGCTACGAAAGGTGAGGCGCTGTGACATCGAAAACGCGCGGGCAAGCGCTGCGAGAGCCCGCGGACACACGCCCGACTGGTGCCCCTCTGCCTGCCCCCGCCCCCAGGCCTCGGAAGTGGGCAAGCATCGCTCCCCTGCCGGCCTAACTGGGCCAGCGGGCCAGCGGGGCACATCCAAGGGCGCCGGAGATGCCCGCAGAGCCCCCAGCCCTCTGCCGCCGGCGGCGTCGCCGGCACAGCCTGGAGCAGCTGGCAGCGGCAACGCATTCGCAGATGATTATGTAGTGGTGAGAATGTTTTGCACACCCGAGGGCAGCAATGCATCAGGAGCTACGTCTGTCAGCGGTGTGCTCTCAAGCAGGCCGATGCAATTCAGACCTCACTTGTGCCCAACCTTATCAACCCTCTGCAGCCTGTGCGCGAGTTTGTGCGCCCAGCCAACCAGCTGGTGCTGACAGAGGCGGAGCTGGAGGAGGAGATTGGGCGCGCGCTCACGGCAGGCAACCCGGCAGCGCCAGCCAACCTTGTGCGCTACTCCTTCAGGGACCGCGGCTACCGCCCAGAGGCCATCATCGACCAGCAGGTGCAGCACCTGCTGCTGCCTGGCTGCCTCATGCACCGTGACTCGGACGAGGCCGCGCGAGAGCGGCATCGCCGCGACTCGGCAGCGCTGGCGGCGCGGTCCCGGCGTGTGACTGCGCACTCACGGCGCGTCACGCAGGCGGCAGGGCACGACGGCAAGCGGCCAAGCGAGGCTGGCGGCGGCCGCGGCATCCGGCTCAGCGAGCTGGGTGCTGGGCCCTCTGCCACTGTGCTGCACGGCGAAGCGTCAGCCCTCCTCCCGGCCAGGGAGGCAGAGCATGACACCCGGCTGCGCAACCAGTTCAACTTTGCAGACCGCGCGGCGCAGACGGGGCACCAGGTGCCGCGCGAGCGCAGCACCATGACAGAGCCGCCGCCCACCGCCAGCACCTCTGGCTCATGCTCGCGCTGGGAGATCTTCGAAGCGTACGTGGCAGACCAGGACAGGCAGCAACAGACTGAGGAGCTGGCTCGGCAGAAGGCGCAGGTGGCACGGCGCGGTGCCGCCCAGCAGCAGCAGCAGCCGCGGCAGGGCGGGCAGCAGCTAACACCTCTCGCAGCAGCCTCATTGCAGCAGCAACAGCAGCCAGCAGGCGCAGGGGCTTTGGTGCTGGTGGGCGGCAGCAGCAAGGTGCGTGTATGCCGCGTAACAGGGAAGGGCTGGCTGGAGATGCTTTTGGATCTGCTTTGCTGTGAAAAGCAACGCCCCTGCATGCAACAGCTGCCCAGCACCTGCAAATAGCCATGCAATGGCTGCATGGCAGCCTGACTCATGCTGGCTGCATCTTAGTGTCTGAATTCCATGCCAATGCCCCTGGATGACAGCAGGGCAGCACTGATGATGGCAGCGGCGGGCTTGCAGGGCTGCCGGCAGCAGCAGCCAAGCTCATGGAGCGCATGGTGTCACAGAACCTGCTCAGGGAGGTCACCCTGGACTTCAAGGTGGGTGGATGGGTGGCGGGCAAACAAGGGGGGCTGGCAGCATGTTGCCAACATACGGAGGCAGGCGGGCGTGTGTGGAGCGGCTATGTGCCTGCTTGCCCTTGCATCAATCCCATCCTCGTTGCGGAAACAAGACCAGCGCACACAGCTAGCCACCTTCCAGTCTGTCCTGGCAGTGACTGAATCTTGATTGCCAGCCTCCTCTGCCTAGCTGCCCCTGCCAGTCCGCCCCCGGGTCAACCGAGCAACACTGCTCCCTCTGGATTCCATGATCCACTCCCACCCTGTCTCTGGCCCCGCAGTATTGGGACGATCCTGCGGATGCGGTGCGGCCCGAGGAGGGCACGCTGCTGCCGCTGTGGCAGTTCACCGCGGCGCGCGCCAAGCGGCGCGCCGTCACCGCGCTGGCCTGGTCGCCACGCTACGCCGACCTCTTCGCCGTGGGGTACGGCTCCTTTGACTTCCTGCACCCCACCACCGGCCTGGTGGCCTGCTTCTCGCTCAAGAACCCGGGCCACCCCGAGTACTGCTTCCCCACAGCGGCGGGCGTCATGTGCCTGGACTTCCACCCGGAGCACCCCTCCCTGCTGGCGGTGGGCTGCTACGACGGCCGCGTGTGCATCTTTGACGTGCGGGCAGGCAAGCGGGGAGCAGGGCGTGCGCAGCGCGGCGGGTATTGGCTCGGTCGCCGCATGGGCGTTTCCAGTTGGCCGCGCTGCGGGAGCATCTGTGCGAGTGGCAGCACCGTGCAGGAGTTCAACACGCCACCAGCAACACGCTGACTGTGCAATTCCCTGCTGCAGCCGGCGGGAAGCCGCTGTACGAGTCCTCCGCGCGTGGCGGCAAGCACGCCGACCCCGTGTGGCAGGTCTGCTGGCAGCGCACCGACAGCCACGAGCTGCAGCTGTGCAGCATCTCCACCGACGGCCGCGTCACGCTGTGGAGCGTCACCAAGAACGAGCTGGCCTGGCAGGACCTGCTGCAGCTGCGCAGCCTGCGGGCCCGCGGCGAGGGCGGCGCCCCCAGCGGCGGCCCGGGAGAGGGCAAGGAGCCTGCCATGGGCATTGCCGGTGCGCGCGGAGCCTGTGGGGGCGGCTCCTGACCTGTGGTCCCACAGCAGGCTCCACGAGTGCTGCACAGTGCTGGATCCAGCCCGGGTGTCTACCTGGGCAGGCAGGCAGATGCCCTCGCCCGGCAGCCCTCCCGCTCCTTGCCTCACTGTTCTCTGCCTGCCCCACTGCAGGCGGCTGCTGCTTCGACTTCAACCGCGAGCAGGACTGCCTGTTTGTGGTGGGCGCCGAGGACGGCTCGCTCTACAAGTGCTCGACCGCCTACGCCAGCGAGTACCTGCAGGTGGGTGCGCTTGGCAGCAGGGGCTAGCCCCGGCAGTGCTGCCTGGCCCTTGCCTGTGTTTGTCACCAGGGCAGGCCCCCCACACCAGAGCTGCAGAGCGTTCCTGGCAGCTGTGGGCAACATGCGCCTGCTGTGCTTGCACCGCAGGCGTACCGCTCAGGCCACCGCCTGCCCGTGTACGCGGTGCGCTGGAACGGCCTGCACCCGCGCACCTTCCTGTCTGCCGGCGCCGACTGGAAGGTCAAGCTGTGGGACTCGCTGCTGCCCACGGTGGGGGCCGAGCTAGGCTGTCGGGCAGCTCAGCAAACATGTGGGGCTCCTCAAAAGCAGGCTCGGTGCAGGCCAGGCAAATCATCCAGGTCCCGACTGCCCGGGTGCCGCAGACTTCTTCGCTTGAAAAGGAACGTCGCGTCACCGCTCTCCCACCTCGCTGCCTCCATGTGCAGCCTGTGCTGAGCTTTGACCTGGGCGCGCCTGTGGGCGACCTCGCCTGGGCACCCTTTTCCTCCACCGTCTTTGCCGCCGTCACGGACGCCGGCAGGGTGTCCTTGTTCGACCTGGCGCAGAGCCGCGGCGCCGCCGTGTGCTCGCAGCGCGTGGTGCGCAAGGCGCGCCTCACGCGCCTCGCCTTCAACGCCCGCCACCCGGTGCTGCTGGTGGGCGACGAGGCCGGCTGCGTGCACTGCCTCAAGCTGTCGCCAAACCTGCGGCGCAGCTTCAACCAAGGTGCGCCAACGGGGGGCGGGGCGGGGAGGCATGCAGTGTTTGTCGACAGAGGGCCATGCGCGGGGTGGAAGCTGATGCTGCGGCTTCTTCAATAGCAGGTCTTGCTCCTGCGGCTGCATGCTGCCGCGCCAGTGACCTCTGCCCCATGCCCTCTGCTGCCATGGCCTGCAGCTGCGGTGGACTCCACCGCAGGCAAGCTGGCCCGCAGCGAGACGCAGAAGGGGGCGGCCAAGGCCGGCGAGGCGGCGCGGCTGGAGGCTGTGCTGGAGCTGGCGGGCAGGTGCAATGCAGCGCTGCAGGAGGAGGACTGGGAGCTGATGTGAAGCACCAAGGAGCAAGGCTGCGCTGCGACGACATGGCTGCGCAGCGGAGCTTGGCGTGCGTGCTTACCCATGCTGTCGGCCACCCTCCCACGCCTGTCTGCCTCCCACATTTCTCCGTTCCGCACCAACATTCTTGCTGGATTCACAACTTGAAAATGGCTCCCTCGAGACTTGTTCTTCGCCTCTCACGCTGGACTTGACAGCACTCAGCACTCTTGTTTCGTGACGAAGGCTTCATGTCTGGGCATGCAATGCCGGGAATGCTGGGACAGTACGAGCAAAAAGCACATACTGTACACGACAAGATGCTGTGTGGCAAGCAGGTTCTTTGGGGCTCACTGAGCAGGCTGGTGCTCACTGCGGCGGCGGTGGGGGCGGCGGCGCCCCCTGCTGCTGCTGCTGCAACAGCGAGGCCACGTGCTGCGCAAGGGCGGCAGCTGCCTGCTGCTGCTGTTGCTGCTGCTGCTGCTGCAGAAGGAGCACGGCAGCCTGCGCCTGTGCCTGCTGCTGCTGCTGTTGCTGCTGCAGCAGGGCTGCCACCTGCTGTGCCTGCCAGGCATCCAGGCCGGGACCTCCCGCCTGCTGCCCGGGAGGCGGCGAGGCAGCCGCCAGCGCAGCCGCCACCTGCTGTGCAGCGGCAAGTGCACCCGCCATTGCCTCGAGGTCCTGCACGCCCACAGCAGCCGCAGCTGGCTGCTGCGCTGCTGACGCAGGCGACTGGCCCCACTGCTGCTGCACCGCAGGCTGCTGCGTGGGCACGGGCGCTGCCGGCTGTGCCGGCCCGGGCTGGGTGATGGCTGCAGCTGGGGCTGCTGCTGCTGCAGGCGCCGCCTCCTGCTTCACCTCAACGACCACCCGAGGCTGCACAGCAGGCAGCGCCTCGGGCTGCGCTGGCGGCTGCACAGGAGCTGGCGCCGCGAGCAGCGCCTCCTGCATTGCCCCGGCCTGGGCCTGGGCTGCCGCCGCCTCGTGCGCCGCCTGCGCTGCGGGCACGGCAGGCTGCACAGGCGCCGCGGCGATCTGGGCTGCTTGCGACTGCGCCCCCTCTGCCCCCGCCGGCTCCAGCTTGGGCGCGTCCATCTTTGACTGCGGCGCTGCTGGCGCCTCACCAGGCTCTGGCTTTGCCAGGGGCTCGGGCTTCACGCCAGGCCCGGCGAGCACCTCCCCCGCCTCTGGCTTCGCGACCTGTTCCACTTGGACTGCCGCGTCGGCGCCCATCCCAGCCGGCTGAGCAGCCGCCAGCAGCTCCCCTTCCTCAGCAGGCGAGGAGGACTTGGCAGGCCGGGCAGCGGGGGCAGCGGGGGCAGTGGCTGCCGCCGGCGCCGGCTGCTGGGTGCTGGGCGCGTCGTGCTGGCGGGGCTGCTGCTGCTGCGCCATGCGCTCGTACTGCTGCTCTAGCTGCTCCCCGCTCTCCTGGTGCTCTGCAGCCGGGAGGGGTCGGGACAGGG
>KQ481946.1:592032-605985 GCA_001430745.1 Auxenochlorella pyrenoidosa
GTCGGCGGCGGTGCTGCAGCTGTGCCGCCCTGCCCGCCATCCACCTCCTCGTCGTCCGATAGCTCCGAGTACTTGGGCTTGACTGTCTGCTGGCGAAGGTTGATGCGCACCACGTTGCGACGGGCGCCGCCTTCGCTGGCCGAGCCGGCGGCGCGCCCGGCCTGCCGCTCCTCGCCGTCGCCGCGCTGCAGGGCGCCAGGCGGGCGGGAGGCATGGGAGTGGGTGCCGCAGCAGGGCAGAGCACAGCAGGAGGCTGCCAGCTAGCGCTGTCAGGCAAAAGACGACCGGAGGCAGGCTTGGGCACCTGCCCACCTTGCGCTGCAGCTGCATGCTCCCCCCATACTGCATGCCGCCCAGTGCTCCCCCAATTCAGCATGTGCAGACACCAAAAAGCGTGAGCGCGTTCCCCCTGCACAGCTTGAGCATGTTCAGTCGGTCGCCGCCAGCAGACGTGCCCCTCCCAACCCTCACCCTGCGCTTCACGCCGGTGACCTGGCTGATTGGCGCGCCCGCCGCCACGGCCCGCAGCTGCTGCGCCTCCTCCTCGTCCTGCGGGAGCAGGCGGGTGCAGCCAGGAGGTGGTGGGGCCGCGCCAGGCGCCGCAACTGCCAGCAGGGGACCCAGGCGCAGCGAGCGGGGGCAGGCAAGGCCGCAGCGCAGCCGCGCTGGCCTCTGTGCTTCAGCTGGGCCCATCTCGCAGCGGTTTGACCAGGCAGCACCCACCAGGTCGTCCTCGTCTTCCTCCGAGTCATCTGAGTCGTCCTGGTACTCCGGCTCTTCATCCTCCTCCTCTGCAGCAGGGGAGGGGAGCATGCGGTGCGGATGAGGCAAGCGCCAGCCACATGGGCAAAGCGGGGTTTCGGCAAAGATTGTGAGGTGCTCAATGAAATTCAAAACGATATTTTTTCCGATTCAACTCTCTCGACTGTCACCGAATCAATCTGCGACAGGCACCTTGGGAAAGGGACATGCCAACAAGAGCAGACCCTGGAACCACACAACCTCCGGCTGCCGGCCTCCAGCAAGCACACCTTCATCGTCTTCTTCCTCTTCAACATTGTAATCTGCATCCTCAGGCCTGCATCCAAGTGACAAGACAGACTGGCAAGCTCACGTCCATGCCTCCCAGCAACAGGCAGTGTTGGACGTCGGCAGAGGCGGGACCCCCGACGGCAGCGGCCGACAGCCGCTAGCTAGAGCCGCGGCAAGTTCCCGTCAAAAGCCCCACCTGTCGTTGTCGACCTCATCATCCTCTGGCTCGGCCGAATAGCCGTAGGGGGCGCCCCACATAGCTGCCCGCGACCAAGACAGACAAGAGCACCTGATGGAGCCCCGGCGAGCTTCCTACGACTCTGACAGATATTCAGATCACTGCTGATGCCCGCCAGGGGTGTGCGGCGGCGGCTGCTAGAGCGTGGGCTCGGCCCGATGGGTCTCGCCACTTGAAGTGGTCCTCCCAGACAGTCAAAGAATACCGCTGAGGCCTGCAGAGCCGCTCCAGGCTCCCTGTGAGGTCCCCCGCCCTGCCCTGCAGCCGGGTCATCCGGGTCTGGCAGCAGGGCCTGGGCTTCCCCTGCTCCTTGCGCCTGCAGCCTTGGAGCCGGCCGCACAACCTATTCACCATCTGCTGCCCATTTTTCGGCGCTGTTTAATTCGTTCCTCTTATGCTGAGGCTGGAGCAACCTGCGCAAGCGCGTGAGCTTGAGCAACACAGGCATGGGCAGCCGGCTGCTCAGTTTGGAACGAGGGCCTCCCACGACGCAACTGTTTGCATGCAATTGCTGAATGGCCAAGCCAAACCAACTTGAGCAAGCACGTCGGGTCTAGCAGCAGCAAATCTACCGTGCGCATGTCTGAGTTCTGTAGAAGGGCGTTGACATGCTTGCACAAAACGCTGTGCCATCCACGTAGATAGCATTTCGACAGCTGGCCCCGCCCGGCCCTCCAGGGAGCGCAGGAGCGCAGGGGCAGGCGTGAACACTCAAATCTGACGCCATAAAGCACCCCTGTATGGACGGAACCCATGGCCTCCCATGCACACAAGTGCACGATTTACAGTTCAGTCTTGCCCGCGCCCCATCGGGGGCGTGGCCGACAGCGTGGCAGGGGAGCGGCGGGACATGGCGAGGTGCGAGGAGAAGAGAATGAAGCACAAAAGGGAGGTCAGTTCGGGGGTTGGTAAGCGCATGCGTGCACGAGGCAAGGGGCCGGGCAGGGCGCGCGGGAATGGCCCGCGGCGCCGGGCGCGGCGCTCCGAGCCAGCGAGGCGGGGGCCAGCCGGGCGGCGCCGGCAGCGGGGCGCCCCCCTCACTTGGTGGCCTCCTTCAGGTAGGCAATGAGGTCGGCGCGCTCCTCGGGCTTCTTGAGACCTGCAGCAATCGGGGTGGGCCAAGACACAGGGATGCGCTGTTGCAGGGTGATGACGTGCAGGCAATGGTGGGCGGCCCACGGGTGGGGAGCTTGCGAGGCCGAGGGTCGATGCCTCCAGCATGTGCCCCAGCATGCGCCACCTGGCAGACCCCTTCCACGCCCCTCACCCGCAAAGACCATCTTGGTGCCTGGGATGTACTTCTTCGGCGCAAGGCTTCAAAGTAAAAAGGGGGGGAGGAGGGGGGACGGCAAAGGGAAGGGCAGGTCAGTGTGAGCGACGGCGCGAGCCGGCGGCAGCGGCGGCCTGCAGCCCAACTGCAGCCCAGCCTACGCATACAATCCATTGCAGCGCTACCGCGCATGCACTCACAGGTACTCGTACAGGGTCTCCTCGTTCCAGGTCACGCCCTTGGCCTTGTTGGCTGCGCTGTAGCTGCAGGGCGGAGCACAGGGACGGCGGCAGGTGGGTGGGTTGGGGCTGCCCCAGCCAGCACGGCCACTTGCAATTCCATGGCTACCGCCATTCTGCGTCAACCACCATGCTATCAGCTTCGCCCTTGGCTGGGGGCCTGGTCGCCAGGCCAAACCAGCTAGCAAGGCAGGGCCTGCGCGTGGGCGCGCACCTGAAGCCCTCGGCCTGGCCAGAGGTCCGGCCAAAGATGCCGCCCAGGTTGGGGCCCTGCTTGTGGCCCTCGCCTGGCGCCACGGTGTGGCACTGCGCGCACTTGGTCTTGAAGATCTGGCGCAGGGGATCCAGGGGAGGCGGGGGAGCGACCGTGGGATGGCAGCGGAGGTGTGCAGCAGCGGTGGCAGTCTGCTGGCACCGCACCACACAAGGTCTTAGACAAGCAAGGGCGTGGCAATATGGACTGCCTCACCTTGGCGCCTGCTCCATGGTGATGATGGGCGAGAAGGGGTGCAAGCAGGGAGAGGGGCGACAGCAGGTCAAAACGGGAGGTTTCGAGAGGTCCGCCAACACTACCAGCAGCGGTGACAAAGACCCTGAGCTCCCGTCCGTCGGCTGCTCTTTCAGTCCAATGCCATGCTGTAGAAGAGCATGCTCAGTGGGCCGGCGACGACAAGGAGCGGCCCCAACCGCAGGGTTGCA
Organism: Auxenochlorella pyrenoidosa; assembly: GCA_001430745.1. Lineage (NCBI taxonomy): Eukaryota > Viridiplantae > Chlorophyta > Trebouxiophyceae > Chlorellales > Chlorellaceae > Auxenochlorella > Auxenochlorella pyrenoidosa. Next base: position 595,511 of record KQ481946.1, read on the forward strand.
GGCAGAGCGAAAGAATGCAAGGTGCCGCGCTTGACCGCCGTGAGGCTGCTCAGGAGCCCATCCGAGCAAACGATTGAGGTTGTAAACGGCTGCTTGTCGCTCGGAGAAGCGGCAGCGTGTCACCGAGGCCGCCAGCGACCAACCCGAAGCGTCGGGTCCTGCCAACAGGCTGGAAAGCATCTGCGATCCCCTCTACCAATAACTCGGGCGCCCTCTCACCCTTGGCAGCGTCTCCTGCCGGAGCGTCCCCAAAGGTGGCCATGGCGGCAAGTGCTGAAGGTGCAGACCCAAGAAAGGCGCTGAAGTGCCTACACAGCGGCTGAGAAGGCAGATGGAGGTCGGTAGGGGTGGGAAGGGGGGCACCATCGCTTGCCGTGCGCAGCGTGCTGCAGTGGCGGGAGCGACTCACTACCAGGTTTCCGTGCCAGCGGCTGATTTGCACACCACGAGGAGAATGCAGAAGAGCATGGGGGGGCCAGCAATTGTGAGAACTAGGCCAATGCCCTGCGTATGAAGTGCAAGTGTTGGTGCAGCCTGTCTTGCAGCTACATACCCTTCCCCGGCGCTCAACCGTTGAACAGACTGGACGTGGGCACTGCTGGCTGGACTCGACTGAACGAGGGCGCACGAGCTTACAACAAGGGCTGTACAAGGGCTTTCGCAAAAGCCACAGGATGGTTTTGGGAATCCTCATGGCCATACGGTGCACGAAAACACTTGGGCGTACGCAACAAATTGCAGGGCAGAAACTGTGCTGCTGGGCAGCAGGCAGGGAAAGAACCGGGAGGCTTCAGCGCACACATGACGTATGCATAGCTGTTTGGCAGCGGTCACAGAAGAAGTCAGGTGCAGAAGGGATCACTGGCACATAGCCAGCGCCTGCCCAGCCGCGCCAGCCAGGGCAAGGCCGCCCTGTGCTGCTGCTGCCGCGCGGGCCTGCGCCAGCGCGCCGCACAGCGGCATTGGGTTGGTGGTGAAGCTGGCCGCCAGGGCCTGGGCAAAGGCGCCGCTGAAGGGGCCCGGGACCGCCAGGGCGGCAGCCAGGGCCTGTGCAGTGGCGGTGGGGATGACGCCTGTGGTGATGGCAGTGGCGGCGGCCTGCAGGGTGGGGAGGGCAGAGGGAGGGTGGTGAGCCGGGCCTGGTTCGCCTTGATTCAGGGCATTGCTGCTTAATTGCTGCCTGCTTGGACCAAGCACCCATAGACCCTGGCCAAGGGCTGCGCTCTAAGATACCCGAACCCCTACCTCACCTGCGCAAGGGCAGTGGCAGCGACAGTCTGGCCGGCAGCGAACGCCGCCGCTGCTGCCTGCGCCGCCACCACGCCGTTGCCAGCAGCCAATGCCTGCGCTGCCGCATGGGCCGCAATCAGGGCGTTGCCAGTGGCAAAGGCGGTGGAGAGGGCCTGGGAAGTCGCAAGCCCCCCCTGGCTCGCTGCCACTGCAAGGGCGGTGGCATCAGCTGTGGCCAGGCCCTGCCCAGCAGCGAGGGCAGCCGCCTGCGCCTGGGCGGCTGCCGTGCCAGCGCCGATGGTGGTTGCCTGTACGGTGGCGACAGAAGTGGCGGTTCCCAGCAGCTGGCGCACTGCAGGGTTTGACGGAGAAGCATGGAGAGAGGTTTGAAACAGGCAGCAGGCCAAGGGAGTGAAAGACTGAGGGACCTTCGCAAGGGAGGGAGAGGAGCAGGCACAGCTGGCGTGCCAGCCCCGCTTTAAACAACCCTCTGATCACCTCGGTTGGGCTGCGCCTGGCCTCCCGTCACGCTGGCGAACAGCACCAGGCAAACGAGCAGAGTGGACCGGACCTTCATGGCGTTGCTAGCTAACGGGATGAACGGGCAGAGGAGGTGGAGGAGGCTGCCTTCGTGGGCAGGTCGAGGTGCACAAGGGTGGAATGCTGTGCTCGGAGAACTGCTGTGCTTCTGAGGGGAGTGCATGACAGCTGCAGGTAGCCACTGCTGCATGCATTCCCTCCCGTGCTGGTAGAAGGATCGTTGCTCCGACAGCTGGGCACATCCAGCTGCCACTGGGACAGATGTCGGTGGCAGCGTGCAGGTACGGTGTGGGCAAGCTTCGACGATGCATGTAGCATGGTGACAGTTGGTGGTAATCGCAGCCGTTGGGGTGGGAGTCTACATGTGCCCGCTCATGCTTTGCTCCGCGGCAGTTCATGGCACTGCTCTCCTACACAGCCCCCGTTGGCATCCTTGCACAGGAAAAATAGCCAACGCGCCCGAATGGCACCCAAATCGAACAGGCCAGGAGGAGTAAGTGTGTTCAAATGCAGACAATTGCGTTGCTAAGACGTCTAAGAGGGACGAAGTCAGGAAGAGTCAGCTCATGCCGCCTTTCGGCGGCCAGCTGCGCCTTTCGGCCCCCCCCTGCCTGCTGCTAAGCAGACGGAGAGAGGCTGTCAGCGGGAGGCACTGCAGTCGATAGCGCACCATGCCTGCTCGGCAGGGCGCTGCTGGTAGGAGCTGTGGACTCCTCGACAAGCTCGCGAATCAGCCGGTCGAGGTTGTCTTCACTGCCGGATGAGCTGCTGGCAGGCCCGCTGCTGGGGTCTGCGGACGCAGCAGGGCCGGAAGCCTGCAGGCTGATGCCGGCTGCGCTTGCCTGAGGCGCAGCAGCAGGCCCTGTGTCGCCATTGCCGTGCCCATGCTGCTCGTGCTGTGCTGCATCAGTGGCAGCACGCTGGCTGTCACCAGCCGCCTGAGCCCCCCGCGCCCAGGGGTCTGTGCTGTTGTTCGTGGCAGCAGGAGCAGCCCAGCTGCTGTCAGCGTGCACAGGAGAGGCACCAGCAGCTGGGACGTTCAGCATGGCACCAGCCCAGCCCGAACGACCTGGGGCTGGCTCCTGCAACTGCACGAGTGGCGACACTTTAGCACCGCCCGCCCTGGGCTGGCCTGGCCTGGCAGGCCTGCCCGCTGGGTGCTTGCTTCCCTTGCTGAACAGCCGGCTCCACAAGCCCCTGCGGCGCTCAGCATCCAGCTCCTGCTGCAGCTGCTCAGCCCTGCCCGCCAGCCTGGTTTTCTCCTGCTGCAGAGCCTCTGCGCCCTGCCTGAGCCTCTGCGCTTCGCTGCGCAGCCGCTCCGCCTCTGCCTCAGCCTCGCTGCGCACCCGCTCAGCCACAGCTGCGCTCTCCGCTAGCTTCTCCTGGTGCTCTCTGTCAGCCTGCAGCAGCTGGTCGCAGGCTGCGTCCAGCTGCTGCTGCAGCCCGCTCGCGCGCTCCCTTGCTGCCCAGAGCTCATCTCTCAAGCACTTCACTTCCGCAGACAGCTGCGCACCCGTCTGCTCTGCCACTGCTAGCTTGCTGCGCAGCTTGTCGGCGGTGGCAGCTGCTGCCTGTGCCGCCTGCAGCTTCTCCTGCTGTGCTGCGCGGGCCTGCTCTGCATCAGCAATGGCATGCTGGGCGGCATCACGGTCTGCCACCGCAGCTGCGCCTGCTGCGATGGCCTTTGACCGGGCAGCCTCAGCAGCCTGCAGCTCTCCCTCCAGGGCCTGCTTTGAGGGATCAGCGTAGGGGGAGCCAGCGCATGTCAGGCTGTTGTAGTCCATGCAGGCCACAGCTGCGGATCCTTGCCATGAGCTGCAATCCCCAGCACCCACTCGCCTGTTTGCCAGTGAACAGCAGGTTCACAAGCTGCGCCAGCAGCGGCGGCGGGACCAGATCTAGCCGGGCCTGCATGCAGATCGCGGGGGCCAGTCAAATTGGCTGGAAAGCAGGGATGGGGTACATTGAGAGGTTGTGGCGGCGCGCGTGTTGATGGGCGTTCTGGGCTGCCAGGTGCGAGAAAAGCGCAGGGCTCAGCTTGCCTGAGCACCCAGCAACAGCTCGGCGGCCGGCAGCTGATGCGCGGTGATGGCCAAGCAGAGCGCGGTGCTCCCTTCTTTGTCCTGCAGATGGGGACGTCAGGAGGGCCGCAGGATAGAATCCCAAGCTGGAAGGGTGTGTTTGCTGAGAACACCCCCTGGATGCTCCGTCTTTGCTGGCCTGCTCATGCTGAGGCCAGGACACACGCTGTTGGTTGCGCAAGGATGCGAGGTAGAGCAGGCCTTCAGCCCACCTGCAAATCCATGCTGGCAGGTGGCTGCGGTGCCTCGTCGCCTTCCCGTCCAGGCTGTAGCAGCAAGCTCAAGGCTTCCACGTGACCGCCCGCCGCTGCCAGCATGAGGGCAGAGCGGCCGCGGGCATCCTGCGCATCACGGTCCGCTGCAGCACCCAGCAGCAGGGCCACGGCCGGCGCAGACCCGGCAGCGACGGCATGCATGAGGGGGGTGCTGCCATCGGCGGTGGTAGCGAGGTCGGTCTGCCCTCCAGCTAGGTGTGGCAGCAGCAGGCGTGCTACACCCAGGCGGTCGGGATGAGCTGTGGAGCGAGGCTGGTGGCCTGGGGCTAAGAGCCCCCACATCTCCTTGCTGCCCTCTGCATCCTCGGTGCTGGCCCCAGCGGTAGAGCCAGCTGCTACACCAGCCTCCTGCAGTGCTTGTTGCAGCGCCGCCGGCCAGAAGCAGAAGTGAAGCGGAGTGGCGCCCGATTCGCTGCGCTGGGCGGCAGCGACGCAGGGAGCATCGAGCAGCAGGGCTGCCAGGCGGGCATCGCCGACCAGTGCTGCCAGGTGCAGGGCGCTGCGCCCAAGGGCGTCTCTTCTGTTGGGATTCACCCCTGCTGCTAATAGGCGCTCCGTAGCCGCAAAGGCAGGGCCAGCGCTGCCGTGCAGAACGGCGTAGTGCAGAGGGCCGCCATCGGTGCAGGCAGCGGCCGCCGCCAGGAACCCAGAGAGGTCAGCTTCCTGCGGCAGGAAGAGCGCAGCTGCCTCATTTCCCGAGTACAACCGCCCAAACAGGCAAAGCATCGCGCCAAGGAGCCATTGACCGAATTTTCAACGATGACCGCACCTCTGAAGGCATTCTGCGAAGCTTGGGACCCGCTGAAAGGCCCCGAGGCTGGTGTTGTGAAAGCGGGCTGTCTCAATTCGCTCGCAAGATTCAGAGCGGTAGCGCTGTGACGGCACAGCATACTTGCCTGCCGACATCGCCGCCTGAAGACCTTGATTTAAGGCTCCCTAGCACTTGTTGTAACAGATTTGGTGCACAGCAATTCAAGTTAAACTCTAGTTAAGGCCTGCAAAGACGAGGACTGTGTGCAAAGAGAGGGTGGTTGTCCGTTGAGCATGGCCGATGCTCTCCCCTCAGCAAAGATTTCCGATCATGCCACACACAGCTACACCTACCCCTGCACAAACGCACACCCCCACCTCCCCCCATCCCTTCCTATTCCCTCTCTCCCCTTGAACTCGATGCAGCGCTACATGTCATGCCACAGCATTGTGGAAGAGAAGCAGGGAGAAAGAGGGTGAGGAGAGGGGTTGCCGAGCCCGTTCACCGTAACATGTACAGGATGGCCGGCATGGCCCATGCCGCGTAGGCTACAGGACCAGGGCCAGGCGCTCCTCAGCCGCGCCACCCTTGCTGCCCACAGCCATCACACCGGCAGGCACCACGCTGGCCAGCCCGCGAGGCTTCTTTGCATGCGGGCCGATGCCAGTGCTGGCAGCTGCCAGCTGGAAATGCGAGCGGACAGTGCTTTGCACTGCGACTGCCGCGTCACTGGGCACAAACACCATGTGCCCGCCCCGCCGCTTCATGCGGCCGCTGACCTTGGCAGGACGGAAGTCGCCGCAGCCGGGCAGGCAGAGCCAGGACGGCTGTCCCGACTTGGGCAGCTTTGTCCCCGCGGGCAGTTCTGCAGCCTTGGTGGCGACGCCATGGCTGGCGTGCACCTGCGCGCCCTGCATCCAAACGGGGATGTGAGTGCGCAGCAGAGAGTCCTCATCACCCGCCGCGGCTGCCACCGCAGCCGCCGCCTCTGCCCGGGCTGCAGCGTCCGCCACCGCCTGCTGCTCGGCAAGCTGCAGACGGTAGGCGCCAGGCTACGTGAGACCCACCACCACACCTGTGAGGCGGACAGCGTTGCGCACTCAGCGGCGGACGAGCAGCAGCGGCGGTTGCAGAGCACCGACCTACGCAGACAGCCCAGCACCCAGCGCAAGAGCTTTGCCAACCTGCACTGGCCAGGATGCGCCGCCCTTCAGCACCCAGCACGCCCAGAGGGGTGTTTGGGCCATCGGTACGACCGATGGCTGTGCCAATGGCATGCTCCACGACGTTGCGCTCGCACGCTGTCTCGCCGAGGTGGGCCAGCAGCGCTTGATGGGTGGCTGCAAACAAAAGGACACAAGGCGGAGGCATTGAGGCACTGCGGTTGACGCAGCGCGAAGCATATGCTGCATACAGGCTACAGACTAATACAGACAGCCCCATTCACCCCAAAAGCGAGAGCACCCACCAGCCAGGATGCGCGGCGCCCAATCGTCGCTCGGCAGCGTGCAGCGGGTGGCCACAGCCCGGCTGGCGGCGGCATCCAGCACTGCCTGCACTGGAGCGAGGTCCGTATCCGGCATGAAGCGCGCCAGGCAGTCGATGTAGGCCTGGGACGTCTGGGTGGTGGGGGAGGACCCCTCGTACAACAGGGGCAAGCGACGCGCCACGATGTCCAGCAGATTGTACATGACGGTGCTGGGCGCCAGCCCGTTCTGCATCAACAAGGCAAGGTGCACGCCAGCTAGCTTAGGACGCCTGTCAGGCAGGGGCCCTCACCTGCACAGACGCAGTGCAGGGGGCCGCCTCTGTTCAAGTAGCGGCCGCAGCCAGGAAGAGGTCGGAGAGGTCGGCTCCTTGCGGCAGAAGGGCGAAGCTCCCTCGTTCACCAAGCAAACCGCCCATAGGCACAGCTGCAGGTATGTTGAAGGCGCTGTTGACCGAAAGTTCGGCGATGAGCGCACCTTTGAGGGCATTCTGCAGAACAGAGTACCTGCTCGATTTCTTTCAAAGGCCCTCAGGTTGGTGTTGGAGAGCTGGCTGTGTCACAGTGAGACTCACTCTGCAATCAGAGCGGCGCTGCGCTGGCACAGCACACATGCATTTCGCTGCCGCTTGAAGCCTGCCCTCGCTTCCCCAGCACAGGTTCTAACAAATTTGGTGCAGAAGGATTGAATAGTATTGCAGTAAACAATGACATGAAAGCGGAGACTGTGTGCAGTCCAGTGAGAGTGGTCGTCCTGAGCATGGCCGCTCCTCTTTGCAAAGAATTCCGGTGCCGTGAAACACGTACATGCCACTGGACAGCAAGCCATTGGTGGCTGAGCTCAGCGTACACGTGCATCTTGGCGGTGGCGCGGTGTGCAGCTCAGCGCTGCAGGATGGCGAGCTCGCGCAGGACAGGGGCGGGCTTGCGGTAGCGCCGCAGCAGCAGCGAGGAGCAGACCACCGACACAGAGGACAGCGCCATGCATGCACCTGCCGCCCAGGGCGGCAGCTGCAGGCGGGACGGGGACAGGAGGGCAGCGGGGAGCGGTTCAGTTGTTGGGTGCTGCCCAAACAGCCTTGCACGCGCAGCTGCATGCTGCAGCACCCAGTCAGCCCAGCGGGCACCCACCTGCATGTGCGTCAGCGGGAAGAAGGCTCCCGCCGCCAATGGAACCATCAGCGCATTGTACCCCAGCGCCTGCGGGCAAGTGTGGTGCGGAGGGAAGCTGGACAGTGCGCAAGGTATAATCAATCGCTTGCGACATGCCTGCAGCGCTTTGCGCCATAGCGCGTCTGACCACGCATGCTCCCATGACACGCTCCACCGCCACCGCCGCTGCTGCTTGCCCACACACAACCCACGGTGCGCTGGGCAGCGGTGTCCCACCCGTGTCCCAGCTCTGCTACACCACAGCTGCGCTGTGGGGGCAAAACCAGGCGGCAAGCCCCCAGCACACATCAGCCGCACACCACCCACCCAGACGTAGTTGAGCCGAATGCGGCCAAAGATGCGGCGTGACAGGTCCAGCGACACCAGCACATCCTCCTGCGAAGCACACGGGGGGAAGGGGCGCAGAGCACGGCACGCGTCAACGGCTGAGCAGGGGAGCAGGGATGGCAAGAGCGTCCCCTGCAAGCAGAGACGCAGACAGTAAGGGCAGGGCCATGGGAGGGGCGTGCATGGGAATCAAAGTCAGGCAACACTGCGCAACAAGCGCGGCGATGGCACGCCAGCCCCTGTCGGCGCCGGCTTGCCAGGTCGGAGCGCATGAGCACGTAGTCGGCGGCCTCGATGGCAACGTCAGTGCCACTGCCCACGGCGATGCCCACGTCTGGGGGGCCGGGGGTGGGGTAGGGGGGTTTAAGGGTGGGTGGCAGGCAAGGGGCGCGGGGGCTAACTCGATTGATTAACGAATCACTGCAGTACACGCTGGCATCCAGGCTGAATGTGCACAATGGCACCACGCCAGCCAGCCCTCTTCACACAGCTGGGCACGGCCAGGGCCTAGGTGCCTGCCGGGGGCAATACTGAGGTGCTGCAATGTTCGCGCTCGCCCTGCCAGCCCCGCTGGACCGCCGTGCGCGGCAGCCACCTGCTTGCGCCAGCGCGGGGCTGTCGTTGATGCCGTCGCCCACCATGGCCACCCCTCCGCCGCCGCGCTGCTGCAGCTCCTGCAGCCCCAACAGCCAACAGCGGGGCGGCAGGCAGGCTTTTCAGTCTCGCCTGCAGGCCCTGCAGGCCCTGCTGGCAATGCGCCAAGCTTCTTGCAAGCGCTGGCATGCTCGCAACACGCGGGTGAGCCGGCTACCTGCCACATGGCGCGCGTCTGAGCGTCGCGCCGGTCGCGTGCTGCAACCCGGGTGCCCGGCCCCCCGCCTCAACACACACACGCAGCTAACCCCCCCCCCCTACCCACACACACACACCCCGACCCCCCCACGCACACACCCCACCCCCCTCGCACCTGCACCTTGGCCACCTTGCCCGCGGGCATGACCTCCGCCGCCACCTCTGTGATGCCCAGCTGGCCGGCGATGGCCCTCGCGGTGCGCCAGTTGTCCCCCGTCAGCAGCACGCAGTGCAGGCCCATGCCGTGCAGCGCCGACACCACGCCCCTGGCCTCGGGCTTGAGCGGGTCCTGAATGGCAAAGGCGCCCACGACGGCGCCCCCCACAGCCGCCAGCACGCAGGTGCGGCCCAGGCTCTGCAGGACCATCGGGCGAGGGAGGGGGTGCCGCGACGCTGGGAGGGCTGAGGCCAGGGGCCCGGGGGCCGCACGGCAGGGGGTGTGCAAACGAGCATACCGGGCGGATGCTGCGATCCCTGCACGCAAAGCAGGCAGCAGGTGCGGGGGAGGGCAGGGAAGCGTTGGGCCGCTGCGGCGGGCACGGACCGGTTGACCAGGGCAGCGCCCGGGCGCCCCACCTCTTGCTCCTGCATGTAGGCCTCGGCCTGAGGCGCCAGCGCCAGCCCCGCCTGCCGCATCAGGCGCGCGCTGCCCACCGCCACCCACACCTCTCCCTCCCTGCGCTGCTGCTGCTGCTGCGGCGGCGGCTGGGCGGCCGACGCTGCTGCTGCGAGGTCTTGCGCAGAGGGCTCCCGCTTGGGCGCTGCCCCGTCTGGCGCTGTCGCTGCCGATCCGTCCATGACTGCTGCAGGTGCCCCGGCCGAGGCGGGGGCAGCACCCGCCTGTGCCTGCAGCGCCAACAGCGCTGCCCAGCTGCCGCCGCCGTCGCCATCGCCGCTGCCGCCGCCACCACCCGCTGGCAGCTGCACCCAGGCGCTGATGCCCTGCCCGACAGCCACCTGCACGTCCCGACAGCTGGGCAGCACGCCGCCGGCTGCCAGCCATTCGTTGCCACTGCTGCTGCTGCTGCCGCCGGTGCCGGGCTGCTCCCCGCCCTGCTGCGCCTGCTGCGCCTGCTGTGCCAGCTCCATGAAGCCCTGCGCAAAGCGCACGATGGCCGCGCCCAGCGGGTGCTCGCTGTTGGCCTCTGCGGCGGCGGCCAGCACAGCCACGTCTTGCAGGGTCACCTGCGGGCAGGGAGCCTGGCAGGGGGTCAGACGGGGTCGGTGGTGGTGGTGGCTTGGGGGTGGGTTGGGTGGGTTGGGGTGGGGGCAGCACATGAGGGCAAGCACAGGATCCAGGGGGTTGGAGGTGCATGTGGCTGAGACGCAGCCAACACGCGAGGCAGCTGCTTGCCAGCCCGAAGCTGGCTGCGGCTGCGCCTGGCTGCGGCGCGGGCTGGGGGCCCACCTGGGGCTGGAACAGGCGGCAGTCCACGACTGCGGGCTTGCCGGCCGTCAAGGTGCCCGTCTTGTCAAACACGACCGTCCCCACCCTGCGCAGGCAGCAAGGTCGGCTGTGTGGGAAGCGCTGGACTGGCTGCCAGCGGCCTGCTGAGCTCGGCAGGGGATGCTGCAGCCAGGCCCGGCGCTGCCAGCCCGCTGCCGTGCGCTGGGCTGCTGGGCCCCTAGCGGAGTGCTGGCACCCGGGCCCCCATCACTGGCGCCGCAGTCTCAGCCAACGAGCAGCTCGAGGCAGGCACACTTGTTGGTGTGCTCGCCTCCTCTTACGCCCCCCCCCCACCCCCCCCACCACACACACC
>KQ481946.1:653829-669946 GCA_001430745.1 Auxenochlorella pyrenoidosa
GGGGTTCAATTCCCCGTGGGGGAAATTTTGCTCTTCTTCATGCCCCACCTTGGATAGATGGACGTTGGGACCAGGAACAGCCTTTCACACTGTGAAGATTAGGCTGGCCTGGCATACACCCCTTATCTGGGAAGTTCACAACTTCCTGCCCAGATTCTGCCCAGTCCCCAGCGCTGCGCTGCGCGGCACCGCAGCACCGCCCACCCTGCCTGAATGGACTGGCATCCACCCACAACCGGATCGAATACTCTCAATCTTATTCAGGCTTTGCTCAAATAACCACTCCTATCGGTGTGCCGACTCGCCCCTTCTCTCGAGAGTGCACGCAACTGTGACGTCGGTCCTGGACGCCAACTTCCGAAAAGCCTCCCTCCCAATCTCCAGCATTGCGGACTACCAAAACACGATGCCTGCAAGCCCCTCATACTCCCCCAACCGTGCCATAATACGGGTGCACCTCTTGGTGGTGCTGCTCTTGGCCTGGGCGCTGCCCGCCCCGGGCCTGACTTGCAACAGTGAGCATGTCAGAAGAAAAGGGCGCAAGCCGCGACCACGGAAACCAAGGGGGCCCGCCCGCCTGGCTGAACGCTCCCGCCGCCCCTGCTGCTACGCCTTGGTCCATTCTTTTCTTCATCACCTGCCCTTGCTCTTCCTGCACCCCCCACGCCCCCCGCACACACTCCACCACCCCAAACCGCCATCAAAATGCAGTGCGCATCTACGGCGCACGCCTGGCGGGTGGGCGCACGCCGCGTGAGGGACGAGTGCAGCTCCTCGCCGGCTGCGCCGCGCCTGATGGCAGGCCCGCCACGCCCCCCACCTGGTTTGGCCGCTTCTGCCAGACACAGGCGAGCTCGTTGCTGGCATGTGCATGCTGCATCACTGAGGGATGACAGCCCATGTGAGAGTAGGGGCCTGGCGCTGGAGACATGACTCGCAAAGCCACCAAACACTGCCTGATCCAAGCCTGCCACCCCCACCCCACCCCTCGCCCCCACCCCACCCCACCCTTGCAGGTGGACATCGAGGACTACGAGATAGGGGTGGACACAGACGCGCTGCCGCGGGTGGTGTGCCGCCAGCTGGGCTTTGCGGGCGGCCTCCAGCAGTACTTTGAGGCGGTGCCGCCGCTCAACCGCACCGAGCTGGCGGGCAACCTCGTCTGCCGGGGAGACGAGCCCTCGGTGCAGCGCTGCTCCTTCAGCTCGGGTGGGCAGCCGAGCGGGTGGGGGGCCCACCCAGGGTACGTGAGCCGCCTGGCACCTGCAGGGGGTCCGTTGGGCAGCGCTGCCCCCAAAACTGAACGGCCTCCCCCGGCTCGGGCAGAGAGACCACTGCGCTCGCTGCCGCCTCCACGCAGTGTCTGTGCACAAAGCTGGGTGGTGCAGGCAAACCTGGTACGAGGACCGTGGCCCCGTGTTCTACGAAGTGGGCGTGGTGTGCGACGGTGAGCTGGCCGCGCACCGCTTCCGCAGGCACGCCAGCGGGGCGGCCTCACTGCCCTCCACCCTCCCCGACCCGCTGGGCAGACAGAGATGTTGATCCGGCTGACGGCCGGTGCTGGCCCGCCTGCGTGCCGCGCAGGGGCGGCACCCCGCTTCAGCGGGCTGAAGCTGGAGGGCGGCCCCACGGCGCACGAGGGCCGCCTGCTGGCGCTCACCGGCCAGAACGGCAGCTTGGGCTCGGTGTGCCTGCGCGGCGCCTTCCACAGCTGGCCAGGGGACGGCGACATCACGGGCGCTGCGGGGCGAGCAGCGCGGGTGGCCTGCAGCCAGCTGGGCTTCCCGGGCGGTGCCGCCGCCCGCACGGGCATGTTCTTCGGCAACACCAGCCTGCCCATCGCGGCGCGCCTGTACAGCTGCAGCGGCACTGAGGCCCGGCTGGAGCAATGCGTGGGGTCTGGCACCATCACCGCCTCGCTCGACCCCTCCCAGACCTGGCACCTGCAGGAGTGCTCCCGCTCTGACGACCTCGGGGTGTGGTGTCGGGGTGAGGCATGGGCCTGCGCATGGCAGGGTGGCTCTGAAGCGCTGGCTGCATCCCTGCTTGCACCTGGGTGCAGTTGGCTAGGCCAGCTGCAGCAGGGCAGCAACAAACGTTCCTCGATGCAGGTCTGCACGGCGGCTCGAAGAACCAGCAATCCCCCTCTGCTGCCGGACCCTGCGCCCTCTCGACCCGCCAGCATATGTTGCCGCCCCGCATCCTATCCTGCGCCCCCCGCCCCCGCTTCCCGCAGGCAGCCGCACTGTGACGGCGGTACGCCTGGTGGGCGGCTTCACGGGCAGGGATGGCCAGCTGCAGGTCCAGGTGGAGGGCGCGCCGGGTGGGCGCTGGGGCACGCTGCGCCCGGCCGATGCCACCTGGCGGGGCTGGGACCCCTGGCCCAAGGACGCCGCCCTGGCGGGCGCGCACCGCGTGGCGGCGGCGGCGTGCCGCCAGCTGGGCTTTACTGGAGGGGCGGCGCAGGGCGACATCTATGGCGGCCGCACCCCGAGCGAGTCGCCTGTCGTGCCCGCTGCACTCCTGGATGACGTGGACTGCCCCACAGGCGGCGAGCCGGGCCTGTCGGCCTGCTCCTTCTCCCGGGCTGGCGACATGCCTAATGGGCAGTTCGAGCTCAACGAAGGGTTCAGTGTGGCCTGCACAGGTGCGACTGCGGGCTGGTGCGACACATTGGCAGCGAGGACACCAGGGGGGGCCAACGCCTGGAGCCAGGTCGCATGCTTCTGCATGCCAGAGGGGCAGTGCTGGGCTCTTTGCGTGTTGGTGCTTTGCGCTTCTCACGCACAGAAGGCAGTGCCTGGCCGCCCACCCAGCGCTCCACGAGCATCACACCCAGCACGCCCGCCCGCCCTCCCGGCAGGGACTTCCCAGCTACGGGTGCGGCTGGCTGGTGGCCCGACCCCTCGCGAGGGCAGGGTGGAGGTCCTCTCGGCCGGCACCTGGCGCCCCTTGACCGACAGCCTCAGCGTGTGCACACCCTGCGCCGACCCCTCGGGCTGCCCCGACAGCCTGTGTGCCGACATGGGCTTTGCTGTGGCCCAGGTGGGCATGATGCTGTGGCTCCAGCTGCTGTGCCTCCAGCTGCTGCTCCCCGTCGTGTGCAGCCCGTCCCGGTCAACCTCCGCACAGCACACACCCAGTCGCATGCAAGGGCATGCCGAGGGCACAGAGTCGGGCAGGCGGCTCTTGAGCAGGCGCATGCGCGCACTCGCTCCCCCCCGGCAGGTGGTGTGCCGGCAGCTGGGGTTTGGCGGCGGCGCTCCGCGGCACGGCGACTTTTACGGCGCAGCCCCGGCCCCGGCCCTGGCGCACGCAAACTGCAGCGGCGACGAGCCGGGCCTGCTGGACTGCTTCCTGGGGGCCGCAGACCCCTGGTACAGCCACACTCTTGGCGTTGCATGCCAAGGTGGGTGCAGTGTTGCGGGCACGGGCGGGCCCCAGTTCTGCTTCTGCCTGCACGCGCGGCAGCGGGGCCACCCACCTGCCCAAAGCCAGGGGTCTCGCCGGCTGGCAATCCCTGGCTGGCTGCACCATCCAACTGCCTTTGCATGCCGTTGCTCAGCTCAATCCGGCAGTAAGCCCACTCTCTGCCTGCTGGCCTGTGTGCTTTTTACTTCTTGGCGGTTATTTCGGGTTCGTGTTTCTTTGCAGGGGCGCATGACGTCCAGGACCTGGCACTTGTGGGCGGCAGGGGCGGGACCGAGGGGAGGCTCGAGATGAAGCTTGGCGGGCAATGGACCCCCGTGCAGGCCGGTTGGCAGCCGTCACGCTGGCCCGGCCATGCCGCGCGCACCGCCCGCGCGGTGTGCGGCATGCTGGGCCTGCAGGGCGGCGCGATGCGCACCGGCAGCTTCTGGGGGCGCGGCGCCGTGCCCCCTGCGCTGGCAGCCCTGGACTGCAGGGGCTCAGAGGCGTCGCCCAGCCAGTGTGCGCTTGGCCTGCCAGCCCCCGGCGCATCTCCAGTCGTGGGCATCAGCTGCTCCGGTGAGGCAGAGGCTGTGCACGCAGCATGGCAATGTGCCTTGTGGGCTGCACCTTGCAGAACAGGGGAAACACAGCCGTGCCTGGCTCGCGAAACACTGCGACCCATGTATTCTGCCAGCGCCACCCACAGGCCTGCCCCCGTCACGCTGCCGCTTTCCCGCTGCAGGCGCGCCTCCCACGCTCACCGCTGTGCGCCTGGCGGGCGGCCCCTCGCGGCTGCAGGGCCGGCTGGAGGTCCGGATCCTGGGCCGGCAGCAGTGGGGCACCGTGGGAGTCGACTCGGAGCGGGAGGCCGCTCGAGCGGTCTGCCGCCAGCTGGGCGCATCAACAGGCAAGCTGGGTCTGCCCGCACACAGCCGGCGTATGCCAGTTGCACCCGGGAAGGTGGGCTGACAGCCAGCTACTTCGTTTGGCTGGGCTGAGACCTGGCATGCACGGCTGGGTGCTGCCCTGCGCTGCCCCGATGCCAGGCAGACCATGATCGACCGACCACCGCTGCGCTTGGCTACCCTGCCGCAGGCTTCCCCCGGCTCTACCCGCCCGGGGCAGCGGGGCTTCCAAGGCTCGTGGACGAGGTGCGGTGCACGGGCGAGGAAGCCAGCCTGGAGGCCTGCAGCCTGGCCCTGCGGACAGGGGATGGCTGGGTGCCGGCCGCCTTTGGAGCGGCATGCTCAGGTGGGTGTGGCATGCAGCAGCCAAGTACGTGCATGCTGAAGGATCTAGACTCGCCAAGGGCATGGGCGTCAGGGGAGAATGGGCAGGGGCCTGCCTAAGGGGAGTGCCTGCAGCCAGTGCCGCGTTGCGGCCAAACCTGGCTGATGCGCCGTCAGCACGAGGGCTGAAATTCCTGCCGACCTGCGGCATTGCCGCAGCAGTGTTGTAGAGTCCCTCCCCACCTTGCGCTGCCCTGCGCCTGCTGCCCAGCCCAGGGTGTCTCTTCTAGCCCTCGAAAGGCCCCCTTCCGCCTGCCCTCATCCGCCAGGCTCACAAACAATCCTTGGGGTGCGCCTGCGGAACGGCACCAGCGCGCACCCGCCCCGCGGCTTCCTGGAGGTCAAGCTTGCCACCGGCTGGAGCTCCGTGGGTGCAATCGGCGGCGGCCCAGACGACTACCTGCCATCGACCTCTGCCGTGCTGATCTGCCGCCTGCTGGGCTTCCGCGTGTCGGATGCCGACTGGAAGTTCTCCCAGACTGGCAGCAGGCAGGACCTGGGCGGCAGGGGCACCCCGCCCATGCAGGTCAGCTACCTAGACTGCAGTGGCAACGAGGGCAGTCTGGACGAGTGCAGCCTGGCCTACCCTGCGCCAGATGATCCATGCATACATCCCGAGACCGCCAGCTGCCACTACACCACAGTGATGTGCGGCGACTAGCAGCACACTTGTGCTTGCGAATTGATGTATCCTAGCTGCTAGAACACAGGCACGGCGCCCAATTGATTGTTTCCGCAAGCATCACCACCGCTTGTAATCTGCCGCCCAGCCTGCCAGTCATTCATCAGCGAGCGTAGGAGTGACCAGAGCGGACGTTCGCCAGCCGTACTGCAGTATTCTTAAGCTTTCGACACCAGTATTGCATCCACAAGTGATGCAGCGAGTTGCAGAAAGCTGAACAGACAGGACAATCGCTGCAGGGGCAGCAGGAGCGGTGGTAGCGGCAGCATCGACAGCTGGCTACAGCAAAGTCGCTTTGGGCGACTGGAGCCACTGTTGCGTTCGTATGCATGTGCTCTTTCAAGCCGCGGGACACTGTGAATCTCTCGAATTCCTCGGTATTGTTGCTGCGTGTTGCCTGCTGAGGTCGGTTCCCGTCCGCTGAGGAGCTCCACGGGGATCTGCCTACCGCTCCAGTTTTCCCACCCTTGCGAGTATTTGTTGCGGAGAACCAGGCCGCACCGCTGCACTCCCGTCCGCAACCACCTCCCAACCAACAGGCTCAAAACCGGTGGCCGGAAGGCTCGATGCCACTCTGAAAGATTGATCGCAAGCATGTGCGATGCACGACAGCGAGATAGATGCGCCGCGGCCGGCACACTGATTCTGCTGCTGCTGGCCGCCGGTGCCGCCGCCCCCGCTACTGCTTCTCCAGCTGAGCCCCAGCCTGGTGAGTGACAGCCATGCAGCTGTAGTGTATAAATTTACGTCGAAAAATGGTGTCCCAACCTGCCGTGTCAACCTGCCGTCAAGCCTAGGCGAGCAACAGCACAGGAGTAGCCAGCCCTGAACCCACGTGTTGCCACCCTGCCTCGCTCTACGCAGGTTCGGGCCCACCCCAGCCCAGCGTTGCTGGCAGCTTGAAGGATGACACGCCCGACAAGGTTGCAGCCAGTGGCCTCATAGACATTATCGGAGGGTTGTTCTCAGATCCATCACCGCCGCCGCCGCCACCACCTCCACCGCCGCCGCCACTGCCGCCTCCGCCCACGCCCAGGAAGCGGCCTCCCCCACTCGCAACACGCCCCCAGAGGCCGCCCCCGCTCTTGCCACCGCCCTCGCCCAGCCCACCCCCACCCTCTCCTCCCCCACCCTTCCCGGCCCCGCCCTCCCCAACCCGGCCATTCCCCCCACCCCCCTCCCCGCCCCCGCCCAATCCTTCCCCACCTCCTCCAAGCCCTCCAGTCCCGCCCCTCCCGCACCCCACATTGCCGCCGCTGACGGCGCGCCCCGCCCGCCCGCGCCCACCACCGCCACCACCATCATCACCGCCTCTGCCGCCCCCGCCGCCGCCCCGCTCTGTCTCGCGGTCCCCGCCACCCGCCACCCCAGGCATGCCCCTCACCAACGACGGTCGTTACGCCAATGGCAGCGAGCCCACTGTGATCATGACCCTGGGCACATCGAGGAGCACATACCACTACTACCACCCCGAGTACCGCGTCAGGCACGCCTGTCCCCGTTTGCATTGCTGGCAGCCGGAGTGTGCCGACTTGGGGTGGCTCCCGCCCTGCCCCAGCTCCCCCAGAGCAGCCCCTCGACGCCCCTCGCCTTCACCCCACCCTGACCCTCCAAAGCTCCGCCGTGCACGCAGAGATGCGGAAGTACAGTCTACACCCCTTTAACAACCCCACCCACCCACCCACCCAAACCCCTCAGATGCGCCCCCCCCACCCCCCACCCGCAGCACCCTGTACTGCGCCGACGCGTTTGCGGGCAAGTCGTCGGCCTGGCTGATGGCCTACCCCTGGATCGCCTACTGTGCCCCCTTCCCCAGGACCCCGGCCTGGGACGACATGTCGCCCAGCAAGTGTGGAAAGTGAGCTGGGGGGGACTGCGGGCGCTGCAGGCCGGGATGATGGGGCGGGCCCGGCCAAGGCCGGGCAGGGCGGCACGGTGTGCAGCAAGCAGGCTGGCAGGCTGGCCGATGCAGAGCGCGGGCTGTTGCATGCCAGCAAGGGCTGGCCTTGCACGCCAGGCTTGATTGAGCCCATCGAGGAACGGGTGGGCCACCCTGCGTGCCTCCCCGCCGCGCAGGTGCCTGCGGCTGACCAACAACCGCACTGGGGCACGGTCGATCGTGCGAGTGGTGGACATGTGCGGGCACTCAGGTGCGTGCTGGGGCCCCAAGCCCAGCCATAGCCCCCCTGCAGCGCAAGGAGGCTCCTGGAACCTGGGCATACGGGCAGGCAGTCACGTGCGTGGGTGTGCCTCCTGACCATGCCACCCCTAGCCCCCCGGCCCCCCAGCCCCCGTGTCCGACCCCGTGTCCGACTTGCCAAGGAATCTGGCTCTCTGCACACGCCCGCCCCACAGCCATTGACTCTGACTACAAGACGGCCTTCATCCCCCTGGACACCGACGGCCAGGGCTACTTGGACGGCCAGATCTACGTCACGGTCGAGGTGGTGGTGTGTGGGGGACCCCCATCCTGATGCTGCCAGCGCCGCCGGCACCGCCTTGTTGCCAGAGGCTCTATGTATCATCTGCCATGCGGGCCAGCAAGTCCAGCATTTTATGCCTCATTTGCTCGCGAGAGCTAGCTTCACACCTTGCCAGGCTTCACTCCGTAAACACGTGGCCCCTGCCGGCACCAACCAACATGACACACACTCACACCTGCTCTGCCTCTGTCTGTTTCCCCCCTGCCAGCCTTGCCTGGCACTGAATTTTTATATGCACACATTCCCTCCGCCATCCCAGGACACGCCCTCCTTTCATTTGTTGACAGATGTTTTGCTGCGGCATGCATAACACAACCACGATGACTCCTCAATCACCAATCCCCTGATATATGTTTTTTGGACCTTCAAATTTTACCCCTCCCCTTCCTTTTTTGCATGCATGCATTCACAAGCGCTCAAATCAGAGCCCTGCACAGACACACCATGTCTCTTGCTCATGCAAAATAACACAATGGTTTCCTCTCCTGCCTGGGCCTCCTGCAGCACGCATGCACAGCCAAATGGAGCAGGTTACACCATGCTCGAGCTGCTTGTGCGCCTTGTAAATACTTGAAACAAGAGGGTGCAAAGGCAGGCATGGCATGGTATTCAGCGCTCACAGCAGGCAGAGGACCACAGCACGGCATGCCCACCACAGCACCCTGCCGCATGTTTCGGGGCCCCGGCTAGTCGAGCGACATCAGTCCGCCGCCAATGTCGCTCTGCGCAGCAGCCCCGGTGCGCCCCTCGGCCGCCGCTGCCGCCCCTCGCAGCTCCGCCAGCACGCTGCTGAAGGGCCGGTAGGGCAGGCGCAGCAGCAGGCTGGCCCCGGCCGCGCCGCCCTTGCCCTCCGCTGCCAGCTCGGCGCTGGCGCCCGCCGCGTTGACAGCAAAGGGCAGCTGCACCTCCAGCGGCTGGCAGCCCGGCACGCGGAGCCGCACAACCTGGGCGCACACGCTGGCCTGCACGCTGGCAGGCTGGCGCCGCGCGGTCACTGCTGCTGCTGGCGGCAGGGGCACAGAGATGCAGACAGCTGTGGCCGGCTTGCCCTGGTACTCGATGCGTGGCTGCAGCTGCGGCAGGCCGTCGCCCTGCCCCTGCTGCCCCTCCTGGGGCCGCAACCGCCCCTCGGGCTCTGCTGCTGCTGCAGGTTCTGCTTGAGACGGTGTTCCCGACTGCTGCTTGGTCCGCTGCGCAGCCGCTGTGACCGTCTGCCGCTGCTGGCGCTTACTGGCCAGCAGTGCAAACGCGGGCGTGCCGTCCTCTTCCCCTCCTGGCAGCACCTCTTTGATCAGCGGAGCGCCGCCGGCGCTGGCACTGCCCCCGCCGACTCCACCAGCCGCATAATCTCCGCCGATGCCGACAGGTCCGCTGTCTGCAGCTGGCACCGCCGCGTCAGCAGCCACCTCTGGCGCCACACGGATGAACTGCGGGGGCGGGCCGCCCTGCCCCTTGTACCGCATCTTGGGCAGGCGGTACTGTGGGTCCAGCTCCAGCCCGGTCTGCAGGTGGAGGGTGAGGTGGGGGCAGGGCAGGAGGTGGGCGCAAGCAGCGGGGGGCAGTTGGGCACGTGGGGCACAGCTGCATGCCCGGCTGCCGACTGCTCAGCGGCCCGGGATGCTGGACGTCTGGAGGGACAGAGGGACGGCAACATGCAGGCTGGCAGACTACTTGTCAGACTGCCGCAGCAGACGGCCCGCAGGCGCCCAGGCCTGGCGGCTCGCTCCTGCCCGCGGCACCACAACACTTCCCCAGCAGGAGCAGGGCATGTCGCCCCACCTGCTGCGCCGCCATGCCCAGCGCCAGCTGGATGAGGAACAGCTTGAGCGGGCGGTGCTGCGCGCAGGCGGCCAGCAGGTCGCTGGCCAGGATACAGTCCAGCACTGCGGGGCGGGGCGGCGGAGCGGTGATCTGACCCGAGGGCTGGGCGGCTGCACGCGCGTCTGTCGGGCCAGTCCCTTGGCCACCCCCGCCCCTGCCCACACGCCCCGACATGCCGTGCTGACCCAGCGGCGCAGACGGCCGGCGCGTGCAGCCGCCCGGCCCTGCCCTGGCCAGCACCCACCTAGGCAGGGAGCGCCCTGGTGGTCCAGGTCGATGCGCGCGGCGCCCATGCTCATGGGGAAGCGCATGGCGGGTGGCGCCTCGCCGCCCCGCCCTGCCTCCAAATGCTGCCTCACCTGCAGCCAGGGCAGCAGCGCATGGTGGAAGCGGGCAGCAGCTGGGTGCCTGCAGCACACGCCAGCCACGTCGGGGCTGCAGCGCGGACTCGCAGCTCTGTAAAGAGGCAGCAGGCTGATGGCAGCAGGGGTGTCGACTCGCCTCGGGCGGAACAGCTCCGCCGCGCGCCCATCCTGGTGGCAGCGGCATCTTGGTTGAGCCGCACACGTTGACAAACACTTTTTGTCCCTGCTCGTTGGCGGTCTTCACAACAAAACTGCAGAGGGCAATTGCGGGCAGCAAGAGGAGGCTTGCGGAGGTGAATGACAATCGGTATTGATGCACGCAACTTCAGATTGACTGGGGAATGTTGCGCAAGCCCTTGCAATCCCCACAACCAGAAAACTGCCCAGCCCAGCGCACCCAGGCTCGGGAAAGACCTCCAGGCGGTCAGCTGGTGGCGGCTGCGCCGCGCCTCCCTGCGCCCGCTGCACCGATCCCAGAAGGTCCTGCAAGCAATGCGAAAGCCAAAATATTCCTTTGAGCAGCTGCTAGTGAGCGAGAATGCAGCAGAGGCGACAACTGCGAAGCGCTTACCTGCAAGACTGGCTCGCCGGCGCCTGCATGGCTTTTGGCCAGCTGTCCAAGAAGCTTAGAAGGAGAGGCCAAGGTTGAAGCTCCGAGCGGCTCTGCCATTCTGCAATTACAATGTTGACCGGCGCCTAGAAGCTGTAGAAATGCCGAGCACGAGTGCTCAGAACATCGATGGCCGCTACCAGAAGACGTGACTTCACAGCATGCAGATTCCTGCCTCCCTGCCAAAAGCACTGCTGGCGTCAGCAGGGCAGCAGGGCAGCGGGGTTCCATCCGGGATTCCAGGTGACGCTGGATGGCAAGGTTTGCCCTCACCTCTGAAAGCATTACCCTGCAATAATGGACACCAAGCCAACGAACGCCCTTTGATCCAATATCCACGAGGCTCCTGAAGGTGTTGTGCCCTTGGACGGCAGCCAAGCGCACAAGGGAGCCAGCCAGCCTCCCGGTGGAGCACCGCCTGCCGGCACCGGGGCGCCCAGCTCTGGGCTCTGCACCATTGCCTGCCTGCCTGCCCGCCCGCCGCAGTGAAGCGGCACTCCCGTCTGCCCGCCTGCCTGCCTGCATACTGCTGCTGCTGCCCATCACCTGCCTGCCCTCTGCCACCGCCATGCCTTGCTCTGCCAACTGACTAGTCAATGCTGGCACCAGCCAAGGATGCTCGACAAGTACTCGAAATCCTGAGCCCCGCTGTGGGCCCTGCTGATCCCACACAAGTCGCTGAGGCTGCCGGCCATCCCACCAGCACATGCCCGCTCATTGGCCTGCACCTTATGAACCACCCTTGATGATGTTAGCAGAGAGCCTTGACGCTGCGGCAGGGAGACCCCATGAGGGGCTCGCTGACGCCCTGTCCGTGTGTCGCTGTAGGCCCTGCTCTGTGCGGTCAGAGGCAGGCACAATGTGCAGCTCTGCTTGCATGTGCATTTGCCCAGCGTTCTTGCGGCGCTTTACACAGTGCGTTACGCATCATTGCGAGACCCCAGCATCCTCCAGGCACCGGCCCAGCTCCGTCCAGCTGTCAAAGTGCAGCGGGCGCGCCTCAGCACCCAGCGCCACGCGGTCAAATGCCACTGCCGCAGCGTTGACCGCCTCTGGCGGCTGCCCCTCCAGCTCTGCCACCGCCAGGCGGGCCACCAGGGGCGCCAGCTGGTCGCCGGGCAGGGCGCCAGGGGCGGCAGCAGCAGCAGGGAAGGCAGCCACGACGCGGCCGCGCTCGAAGCCCGGATGGCTGCCGGCGGCGGGCTCGCCGTCGGGCGTCGCGAGCAGCTGCAGGGCGAGGCGTGCGGGGGCCGCCAGGCGGGCACCCACTCCGTTGACCAGCCGGGCTGCTAGGCCGCCCGCCGTCTCCAGCCTTCGCTCCGCTGCCTCCTTGCGCTGCTGCGCCTCTGCCAGCTGGGCCAGCTGCCGCTCGATGGCCTCCTCTGACTGCGGCCGCTCCTCCAGGCCCGCCGCCGCAGCTGCTGCTGCTGCCGCCGCCGCCGTCTCAATCCCCCCGCTGGATGCTGCTTCCAGCAGCGCTGATGCAGCTAAGCTGCCGCCGCCGCCAGCTGATCCTGCTTCCCCCTGGCTGGACCCCCGCTCAGCTGGCCTGCCTGCTGCCTCGCCATCTGCCAGGCTCTGCGCGACCAGCAAGCCGCCAGGCGCCCAGCCAAGCACAGGAGTGCCCCAGCAGCTGTCCACGGCCGTTGGGTCATCCACCGCCCTGCTGCCGCCCGTGCCCAGCAGCTGCCACACAGGCAGCGAGGTGCAGTCCTCCTGCGCCTGCCAGCGCGCTGCCGGCACCCGCAGCAGCTGTACGCCAGGCGCCGCCAGGCCAAAGGCCGCAAAGCACTGCCGCGCTGCAGCCGCCTCTGGCAGCAGCACCAGCTGCTCCACCTCCCAAATGGTCTCTGCCCCCGACTCCTCGGCTGCGCCCGCTGCTGCAGGGCCGCAGCGCAGCGCAAAGTGCCCGCCCGCGTCGCGCCAGCCCAGCAGGCCCCGCGGCCGCCCCGCTGGCGCCACGTCGGCGCCAGCCCTGGCCGCCATTGCTGCCAGCACCGCGGCCGCCAGCCGGCCCTGCACCATCCCCCCAAGGGGGGTGTACAGCGCTGCGGAGCCCCGGGGAGGGCGCAGGCGCGAGAAGGCAGCACCCACCTCCTCGGCCGACAGCATGCCAAAGCGCAGGCCAGCTGCCTGCACAGGCATGGTGTGGGACGGGGGTGCGGGAGAGAGCGAGGGGTTGGGGGCGAGCGCCGGACTAAGAGCATGCTTGGTCAGCAGTCAAATGAACAAGATGTAACTTTTAAATGAGCAAAAATCAAAAGTGTGAGAGCACCCTACTAGTGCTCAGTGCTGCCCGGTTGTGCAGCGCAGCCGAGCAACTGGACAGTGGACATAGGAGGGAGGGACCGACCAGGCGAGCAGCCAGGAGCCAGGCTGCGCACCTTGCACGCATCCTGCATTGCGCCCAGCGCATCGCTGGCGGCGCTGCTGCCTCGAGCCGGCGCAATGTCGATGCTGCCGCACAGCTGGAGCAGGCCTCGCGCGTCCGTGGCCGCCTCAATGCCCCGCCACAGCGCCAGCGCTTCTGTGGCCTCGCTGCAACGTTAGTGTGGGCTTGGTTTGGGCCTCAGAGGGCATGCTGCGAGGACAGCAAGCAAGCACAGGGACTGCCAGAGAGGGGCTGGAGCCCACGTCTGACCAGGTGAGCCCTGCCGTGCCCCATCCTCTTCCACCGGAAGCGCACACAGCACGTGTCTCACTTGACCAGGTGTGGGGTGGCAGCTGGGAGGTGCAGGATGATATCGGCAAGTCGCGGGCTGCTGCTGCTTGCCGCCAGCTGCGGCACGGCATACTCCACAAGGACCGTCCTCCTGCCGGCCCTGGCAAGCATGTAGGCTGCAGCATACGCCTGCAGGCTGCTACCTATGACCGCCACATCAGCAGCACGACGTGGGGTGGCAGAAGCAGCGGCTGCTGGGCCAGGGCCGCCTGCCGCCGCTGCCGTTGCCGGAAGGCTGCGCCGGCGGTGGACAGCAGCGGTGGTGGCACTGCCAACGCATGCAGTCCCGGTGTTGCATGCCATCTGAAGGATCACAGAGATGAAATGGGTCTGAGCAATGCACGGAGCCCTGAAAGCCGGCAAATTCAGGCGCAGGGTTTGGAACTGTTCAGTTGAGAGCGTGTATGAACTATGAGACGCTGCCGATGATGCGATTGCATTCAGGGTATGTGTAGAACAGTTGCATGCGCCTGCTGCAGCCTGATGAAGCACCTGGTGTCGGCTGGCGGGATGCCATGCACGACGTGTGCTCCCAGTGCCGCAATTGAGCAAAGTGCTTTGCCAATTACGATCTGGGCCTGATCTGCTCGTTCCGTCGCTCTTCCTACAGCAGCCCGCTGGCAGCGGCCTGCAGCTGTCTTTCTGTTGGGTTTTGAGTTGATTAAACGACTTCCGCGGGACTAAGGACCCCTTTCGACTCGGAGACTTGAGCGATTGCGCAGGTGAGGCAGGGGCCGAGCTTTGCCGTGCTTCAAAGCGTCGCTGGTGGCGCTCATCCTGCATTCACACGGTCTGCATACAATGAGCATCACCTGACCGCGCCTGCAACTGCTCCTGCCGCCTCCGCTGCTCCTGCCGCCGCCAGTGCCCGCCGCCGCCACTCGATGCCTCCACCCTGCCCTGCGCTGCCTGCGCCTGCAGCCATGAACCCGCTGACGCAGATCAAGAACACGCAGCGGGTGACCAAGGCGGAGATCGAGCTGGGCCTGACGGACAAGGCCTCCTGGCACGATCGCTTCAAGCACAGCGCGTACGTCTTCGCCGGCGGCCTGCCCTTTGAGCTGACAGAGGGCGACCTGCTGGCGGTGTTTGCCCAGTACGGAGAGGTGGTGGACATCCACCTGGTGCGGGATAAGAAGACAGGTGGGTTGCTGCAGGGCCGTTACACGTGGGGCGAGGGGGGCGCCAGGCAGGCGGGGGCTGCCCGCTGCGGAATTCATGCTCGCTGAGGCGTGCACGCGGCGGCACTCCTTGAGCTCGGCGGCTGCGCTGCCCATCGACGGCACGGTGCCAGCGCCAAGGCGCGTGGCTGGCCCTCTCCTGGACCGTGCCAACGCCGGGCCCCGGGCCCGAGCCAGCGCTCCCTGGCCTCACCCCGGCTCGCCCCGATGCTGCTCCTCCCGGCCTTGTGCCCTACCGCCAACCTCCCCCCCACCCCGCCGCCACCCTCCCCCCCCCCCCACCCCGCCCGCAGGCAAGTCGCGCGGCTTTGCCTTTTTGGCGTACGAGGACCAGCGCAGCACGGTGCTGGCGGTGGACAACCTGAGCGGGGCGCGCGTGGCGGGGCGCGTGGTGCGCGTGGAGCACGTGGACAACTACAAGCGCAAGCGGGCCGAGGTGCGTTGTGCTGGGTGCTTGCATGCGTGGCATGGGGGTGGGAGGCAGGACGGGGGCTGGGGGGGGGTCTAGCTGGTGGTTGGGCTGGTGGTGGTGGTCGTTTGGTGGAGGGCGGCAGGACGGGGGCTGCGGTGGGCAAGGCGGCGCACCTTACGCCGGGTGCCAGGGCAGGTGGAGGCGTGCTGCCGGCGGGGGCGCAGCGCCCCTCGCTCAGCCCTGACCTGCCTTGCTTGGGGTGCAAGGAAATGGTAGCGTGGATCTGGCTGGTTTGTGACTCCCCCGTCTGCACCTCCAGGTGTGCTGGCACGTGGTGCTGTTGCGCCGACCTTGCTTGCCAACTGCGCGCCCTTCCCCGCCCAACCACCCCTGGTCCGTAGATGGAGGGCGAACCAGTGCCAGAGAGCGACGAGGACGAGGAGGAGGAGGCTGCAGCGCGGCAGGCGGCAGCAGCGCAGCAGCAGCAGCAAGCAGACGATGGCGGGGCAGCAGACGCCGGCGGCGGCGGCGGCGGCAACGAGCCGTGGGGCGGCAGCACTAGCATTGTGTCCCTGCTCACCGCCACAGCCGGGCAGGGCAAGGTGAAGACGTGGGCGGAGATACAGGCAGAGGCGGCGCGCAAGAAGCGGGAGCAGGAGGCGGCGGCAGAGGCGGCGGCGGGCGGCTGGGGCCCGCCGCCGCCGCCGCGGCCACCGGTGGCAGAGCTGGCGGGGCGCAGCAAGAAGGAGAAGAAGGAGAAGAAGAAGCAGAAGAAGGTGAGTCTGGGCAGGAAGGCAGGGTTTTGGTTCGTATGGCGGCCAGCGGCGAAGCTTTCCCCAAGAACTCGGAAAGGCGGCGCGGCTCAGCCATGGAGCGCAGGCACTGTGGAGATGAACGGTCAGCACGGCCCTGCTTGCCTGCATGCCCCCCACCCGGCTGTGCTCACTGCCCCTGGCCGCAGGAGAAGAAGAAAAAGGAGAAGAAGGGCAAGAAGGAGAAGCGCAAGCCCAAGGAGGGCGGGAGCGGCAGCTCCTCAGACAACAGCAGCAGCGAGGAGGAGGGGCAGGCACGGCCCGCGCCGCCGCCGCCCGCAGCCGCTGCCGACAACCGTCGTCTGGAGCAGCAGGAAGCTGCAATGCAG
>KQ481946.1:705165-724571 GCA_001430745.1 Auxenochlorella pyrenoidosa
GGTTCACCCTTGGCGCTGCCGACTTCCAAGTACCGTGATCTGTTCTCCCTGTGGGACGGCTGTGCAGCCCTGGATCTTGTTCGAACGAAGAACAGAAATTTTGTTGGGACAAAAAAGGGGAACGAGTTGCCCTGAAACCCTAGTTCCTCTCTCCAACCTCCACACGCTTGTTGCCCCACTTTTTCACTGCGGGCGGTGTGGTCCAGGCGTTGGAAAGTGTGAGTGCCCTGTGTTTCAGCTGCCCCTGCCCCTCACATGCTCCCACCTGCCGCTGCCCAGCCAGCAATCCTCTCCGAGAGTTTGTCCGGGAGTCCCTATGTTAACATGCTCATCTGCATTCAAGAGGCATGAGGGCTCAGTGCACAGTGGTCTGTGGCAGGCTGGCCAGGGCAGTCAGAAAACCATCAATGGCAGTACAGGCAGGCAGCAACAAGGTGCTCTTGCCCCAGGTCAAGGCGTGGAGCACGCATATGCCGCCACTGTCCGGGCGCCCCAGCTGTCACCCTCATCATTGTGTGCGCTTGTCCCCTTGCACCAGCCTCTGCCCTTTCTGCTTCTTCCACATGCCTCGACTGGCCGATGCCTTCAAGAGGCGGCTGGTGGACGTCATTTTGCACGTTGGCAAATCGGCAGCGCCAATAGGTTGTAAGATACAAGTGCTGGGGCACGAGCCCAATGTGGAGTGGACAAGGTGGGAGGCAAGGGCGGGTGGTCATGGGATCAGCGCGCAGACAGAGGGGTGGGTGGCGCTTGAACAGCGAGACGCGACCCTTGGGGTGTGCAAGGTGGTGGCAGAGGGCGTACCGATACAGGGAGAGGGCACCGCAGGCAGGCAGGCTGCGCGCCCTCAGGGCGCCTGGGCTGCTGCCCAGCGGCAGGGGATGGCGGGATGAATGGGGAGGAGGGGTTGGTTTCAAAACACTCTGACTGGAAACGGGAGGACGGTCGGGGAGGCTTGGCAGAGGGGGGGCGCGCTACAGCTAGTGCCCTGGCGGTGCGGAAAAAGGGGCCGCTGCGGGCCCCACGGCCGCCGGGGGATCAAAGGCAGAGGAAAAGATTTGCAGGGGGGGCAATCATCGTCGGGACTCGTACATTCGGCACAGCGGCGGGGTGAGGCATCACACGGACAAAAGGGAGCTCTGCTGCAGCAGGGGCTTGGGGGGCTCAGCCACACCGTCACCAGACGACAGCAGGAGCCGCCGGCTCACAGGCAACGGCAGCGCCTGTGGCAGAGGCGCGGCGAACTAGGGCAGCTGGGGTGCAGGGGCTGCCCTACATGTCGGCCTCCACGCTGGACAGCATGCTACCCACGCTGCTCAGCGTGTTCTCCAGCGTGCCGCCCGTGGCCAGGCTGCCCCCAGAGCTGCCGCCGGGTCCCGCGCCGTTGCTGCCGGCGCCGTTCTGCATCCTGTTGAGCAGCATGCTGTTCATGGGCAGCTGCTCGATGCGCTCGCTCCACTGGAAGCAGCGCTGGATGGAGGCAAACCAGTCGGTGGTCTGCAGGGGGGGCACGCCACGGTGGGGGGTGAGCGCAGCGCACAGCACAGCGGCAGGCGCTTGCCGGGGCACTGCTGGATGGAGGTGCACCAGTCGTCGCCGGCAGCCTCTACAGGTGTGTTGCCACAAGTGCGGGGCCAGGGTGGCCTGATGCACAGCGCGCCCCAATGGGGGGCAGCAGCCGCCAGCTAGCCCCTGCCGCCCACCCCTCCCGGGAGGGGGGAGCTGCCCCACTTGCCTGGTCGGCATTGTTGATGGTGGGCACCGGGTTGGGGCTCATCCGCACCTTGATGGAGTCACCCTGCGGGGCGGCAGTGAGCAGGGGCAGGCTTCAGGAGGCAACAAGGGGCAGCGAGGACCGCGTGCATACCTGCCGCGGCCCCAGGACGCGCGCAGCATGCCGCCCACGCAAACGATCGCAGGCGGAACCCAGCCCAGCCCCACCCTCCCTCCCTCCCGCATGCCACAAGCACCTCCCGTATGCCACAAGCATGCCGGCCGGCCCACCTGCAGCAGCTCCCGTGACTCGCGGCCGTCAAAGCAGACGATGGCGGGGCAGCGGGCGTCTGGCGCGATGCGCAGCTCGAGCTCCACATAATCAGGCAGGATGACCGGGCTGCGGGCAGCCAAGGTGACGGGGAAAGCCAGGTAAAGTCAAGGTCCAAGGTATGGGGGAGGAGGAGGGGGCGTGCCGCATGGCTGGCAAGCGTGCCGGCAGGCAGCCAGGCGGGTGGGCGCCGCTGCCGGCAAGCAGCCTTGCTTTCTGCAGTCAAGGCGCTGGCGGCGGCGCACCGGAAGTTGAGCGAGTGCGGGCAGATGGGCGTGAAGAGGATGGCTGGCACCGAGGGGTGCACCATGGAGCCGCCTGCGGGGAGGGGGGCCGCCGGCCACGGCACGGCAGGCGCTGCTCAGCAGCGGCCCCACAGCTGAGGCAAGCAACCAGCAAGTGCGCAACGACTTTGAGGCTACAGTGCAGCGCAGGACACGGGCCGGCGCCATGCACAGGGACCACATGCAGGCTGCCGGCCCGGGCTGCCGGCGCGTGGGCTCTGGGCAGGGGTGTTGAAAGAGACGGCGCTGAGCGCCTCTGTTCATTCTGCTCACTAACTCATCATTGGGCACGCTTACCTGCTGCCACGTTGTAGGCGGTGGAGCCGGTGGGGGTGGCCAGCATGACGCCGTCGGCCTGCACCTTGGTGATGAGCGCGTCGTGCTCGTACACCTCAATCTTGGACAGGTAGGGGTTGGCCCCCCGCGACAGCACCACCTCGTTCAGCACCTCAAAGCCCTCGGCCGCCTCGCGCCCGCCGTCCCTGCGGGCAGGCAGTGGGTGAGGTGATCACGCAGGGATGATCACGCGCAGGCGTGGTGCGGGAGGCAAAGCGGGCCGGAGCGCGGGCCAGGGCAGCGGCGCGGGTGTCATGAAGGACGGGCACATCCGGGCCCGCCTCTAGGGGAAGGGAAAGGCTTCCACATCGCACACGCTGCCGAAATTGCAGGCAGAGCCCAGGTGCTGGAGCGCAGGGAGCGGGGGCGGGGGCACGCACCGCCAGATCTCGCACTGCAGCCGCATGCGCAGCGTGATGTGCACGCCGCGCAGCGGCTGCTCGTCCCCGGCGGCCGCCGACATGAGCTGGCAGGAGGCGAGCTCGCGGCAGCCGTGCACCACGTTGTGCAGGTGCCGCCGGTACTCGGTGTAGCTGCAGGGGAGAGGGCAGACAGGCAAGGGGTGTAAGAGGGAGCTGTGCAACGGGTGCGGCACAAGGTGAGCGGCACGTATCCCAGTGTGCAGGTGGTGCCCGACCATGGCAGGTTGCAGGGCAAAAGGCTTTGCAGGCACACGCTCTGCCCATGCGGCACTGCAGCTATCAGCGCATGGAACTATGCGACGGCCCCCTGCTGCATTGGCCGCCCGCATCTGCCACCCGCCCGTGACCACAGGGCAAGCAAAGGGAGCCCAGCTTCTGTCGAGCCGCAGGGCAGTCCCCAGCAGCACGGGCTGCCGCTGCTGTCGCGGGCTGCTGCCCCGCCGCCCCGCCCGCTCACTCGTGGGTGGTGAGGAAGCCCAGGGAGCCGAGCTTGAAGGAGATGATGGGCGGCAGCGCGGGGCCAAACAGCGAGGCCGCGTGCAGCATGAGGCCGTCGCCGCCCAGGCAGACGATGAAGTCGACGCAGGCGTGCAGGCGGGGCAGGTCGGAGGAGTCGTACGTGTCCACCCACTCCATGCACAGCCCCTCCTGCAGGGGGGGCAGGGGCGGGGCGGCGCGGGCACGGTGAGCAGTGACCGATTGCGGCGGGTGGGGCAGCAGGGCATGGCGCGGGCACCCGGCCCAGCGCCGGCAGCAGGCTGGCAGGCGGGGCCAGAGCCCGGCCAAGCCAGCCCAACTCAAGCCAGCGGTGGCAGCGCTGCAATCCCTCAACGAGCAGCGTATCGCCCTGACCCATCTAGGCCCTAGTCACTGCCTCCCCTTCCCCGCCCTCCCGGCCTGGCCGGCCCCCCACCAGCCCCTCCGACACCTCGCCCCTACCCCCCCACCCCCACCCCCCCGCCAGCACCCACCAGCGCCGCGTAGTCGTGCGGCTCCACCACCACCCGCATCTCCAGCTCCTCCCCCAGGTAGCGCAGCACATCGATGTACTCCTCCATCAGCTCGTCCCCCAGCTTCTTCAGCACCATGACCCTGCGAGGAGGGGTGGGGGGTGAAGTTCCCGAGTTGACACAGGTGGTGCATGGCTGTTGTCAGCTCGTGTCTTGAGATGTTGGGTGGGATCGGGGTGGAAGCGGGGTGGTGGCAGCGATGGCAGGAGGGCCGACGGCTGCCAGCAGGGCACCTGGCGCGCAGCCGGGCGTGGCAGGCACGGCCGTGCCTGCTCTCAACAGCCACAGGAAAGCCATGGCAGCAGCCCGGCAGGAGGGGCCAGGGCAAGAGTCCCCAGAAACTGGAGTAGAATGTGAGGAAAGTGTCTGTGCAACTGGCACGAGAGGAGAGTGCCTCTGCGACGAACAGCAGCATGAGAGGGAAGTGCCTGTGCACCAGAAAGCAGCGCGGCTCACCTCCGTGGCCGCGTCTTCCACACCAGCAGCTGCTGCTGGCTGCTCGGGCAGGCAAACTGCAGGTTGCCGCTGGCTGCAGGGCGGGCAGCACAAGGACAGGGCGGGGTAGCGGTGACGCAAGGTGGCAGCGGGAGCTCAGCCACAGGCGAGCCAGGTGAGCACAGGGCCACTCCACTTGACCAGCATGGGAGCCGCTGCTGTGAAACGTTCAAACGTGCAATGCACAGAGGTTGCTGGCCTTTGGCGCTGGCCAGCGCACGCTGCGCGCTGCCTGCAAGGCAATGGCCTGCTGCGTGGTCAGCCCGCCAACATGCCGCTGCAGTGCATCGACTCACGCTGCACCGTTTCCCGCGTGCATGAGTGCCCATCAGAGCGCAGGATGTAGATGTCACTCTTCTGAGGCCACTGCGCTGCGCTGCGGTTGTCGATGGGCTTGCCGCAGGGCACTTCGCAGGCCGAGCGCGGCACCCGCAACGCGGCGCCTTCGCTCGCAGCAGGCGGCAGTCCGCCGCTGCAGGTGCCGTTGCCGCCGCTCCTGCCATCCGCTGCCTCAGACTTGCAGGAAAACCATGCTCGCCGGCTGGTGAAGGGCTGGCGGTGCGGGCGCGACGGCAAGACCCCGCCTGGGCTGCCGAGCCCCTCCCGGCCCAGCCGGGCCGCTGCTGGCATGGATCTTGTAACTTGATGCGCTCAGCAAGAATTCAGAACCGACACAAGGCAGTGGCGAGGGCGAGAGGAAACGCCCTCAGGCCGGCCAGGAGCTGTGCGCAAAAGAGGCCTCTGAAAGCGCACGCGACAATTCACACGACGACGCCTTTGTATGCACGAGACTGCAGCGTGCTCGCGCCTGGGTGCAGTGGCAGTCATGCTGACGCGCGCATGGCGCCAGCGGGCGATTTCCAGCAATGGCGGGAGCGGAGCCCTCACTGCTCGTCTTGCCCCTGGACCACATTGAAGAGCCCTCCTGAGCCACATTTCAGAGGAGGGCAGTTGGAACATTCTCAACTGTGCCGAGATAAGGCCGGCAACGCCGCCTTTGTACGCTGGCATCCGCCGGAAGATGCTGCTTGCTTCACCTTGCTGCACCCCTCGCATGTCTGGGTGGCGCATGCGCTACAAAAAACTGAACTGCCGTCATCGGGAACAGCAAGAAAGCGCCTAAGGCAGGCGTCAGTCAGCCATGAGGCGCTCAATCCACGCCGCTGCCTGGGGAAACTCTGCAAGCAGCCGCGCTTTGTCGCCAAACTCAAAGGCCGAAAACTCAAAGCCTGCAGGGAAAGGGAAGGGCATGAGAAATTGCAATGCGATGTAAGCATTGTATCAGCATAAGAAGTTGGGCAGGGCGTGCAGGCATGCTCCCTCCTGGCAGCGCACAGCCAGCAGTACCAGCCAAGGCCAGCTCGACATGCCACTGCTGTGCGCAGCCCATCCCCGCCCAGACGCCAAGCAAGGCCCTGCCCACCTGGTGCCACGGTGCAGCCCACCAGCGCCCACTGCGCCGCGCCCTCCTGCTTGGTGACGTCCCCCGGTACCGCCCCAAACCAGGTGTGGGGGGGCACCACATGCTGCAGCTGCTGGCCAGCAGCCAGGTCATGCCCGACCACCATCAGCCGCACTTGCCCAGGGGCCTGCGCGTCCAGCTGCACAACTGTGACGGGCCCGCCTGCACGGGTGTGTGTGAGGGGACAGCTGGGGCGGGATCCACGGAGGGTGGGGGCAGGGCCCGCATGCGCATGGCAATCCGTTAGGCCTGCTTAGCCTGGGAGCGCGGTGCCAACTTGCAAGCAGGGTGTCGAATACCCCGGGCCTGCCCCGACGCGGCTGATGCCCCGGCGCACCCAGGTAGGCGTGCCAGCACTCGGCAGCGTCCAGCCGGTGCAGCTTGCTCTTGGCACCGGCAGGCAGCAGGTACAGGATGGCGGTGCTTGCGCTGCGGCCCCCCTCCACCGCCCGCTCATCCCTGAATGTTTCTCGATAGAACCCGCCCTCTGGGTGCGGCTCCAGCTGCAGCTGCTGCACCAGCTGCTCCACCTCCATCTGGGAAGAGGTTCGAGGGAGGGAATGAGAGAGGCGAGGGACATTGGAGGCGAGGTGGCGGCAGCGGCAGCGCCAGCATCAAGCTTGCAAGGTTGGAGCATCGGGGGGATGTGCTTTCGGCATGCGACGTCCTTTCAGGAATCCTCACTTGTTGGCTGCGCTCGGTCTTGTGCCGCAGGCCTTGTAGAGCAGCTTGGGTTTGGGGGCGCTTGCAAGCGCACTCGGTGCTATCCCAATGAAATTAGTGCCAAGAAACTGCGATCCAGTACCTGTGGCAGTGCGCTGGTGCTGTGTGAAGGCCTCCATTCCAGATTCTGCCAGGCTGTGTCCCCCGGCCACTCGGGTCGGCTTGGACCGCATTTCGATGGCCTTGTCGGCATATTTGCTGTATCATTGTATTTTACGTGCGCTTCTGCCCGCTGGTAGGCCGGGCCCTCGCCAGTTAGGCTTGTTCCCGGCTTTTTTGCGCAGCAATTCTCAGTCGCAGCACATTGGTAGCAATCTAAATTGGCCTGTCAACCTCTGAACGGCACGGGGCGGTCTCCCGGCAGCAGCGATGCCGCGCCACCTCACCGCCGCCGCCGCCAGCGAGCCGAGCAGCCCCGCCACGTCTTGGTCCACAACGACAGATGCTTCGCCAGCAGACCCAGCCCTGGCAGCCTCGCCAGGAGGCCACCGTTCCTTCGTCATGCGCATCAACCTGGCCAGCTGCAAGTACCCCGTCTGTGAGATGGCCGCTGGCGAGCCTGACAATAGCTGCGTTGACGTCAGGATGCCGGGCTGGCTTCACAACCACCACGAGGCCGCCCTCTCACATATTTGACGGATCTGGTGCCCCTGCAGTGCGCGTGGTGCAGAGGCAGCTTGGGTGGTTGGAGGTGGATGATGAGGATGCGCATGTGCACTGGTGCGACACCAGCGCCAGCACCGAGCGGCTCGTGCGGCTGGCTCGCCCGCAGGTGCGGCCCCGCCGTTGCAGGGATTCCCGCGTGTTGAGGTGGCTTCTGCCGCCGGGGCGTTGAAAGATTTGGCACGCCTGTAGGAAGCCACCCACGTACTTGTGTTGCCTTTAATCTACTGCGCTGCCGGCGAGAACCGTTACCACGGGGCTGCTGCTAGTCATCGCTGCCCCTTGCCCTCGCTGCTGCAGAAGCTCAACCACTTCCCCGGCATGCTGGAGATTGCAAGGAAGAAGGCGCTGGCCCGCAACTTGGCGGCCATGCGGTGGGCACACCTCCTTTGCTGCCTCGCTGCCCGCCGCCGCATGCGCTGGTCCCGGCGCCGGATCGCTGGCATGCCTCACTGGCAGCCCCAGCCAGCACACTGGTCCTCATCACCAACCACACACGCCATCTATGCCCCTGCAGCGCCCTGTATCCGGAGGATTACGACTTCAGCCCCCGCTCCTTCCTGCTGCCCGAGATGATGGAGGCCTTTGAGGCCGAGCTGGCGCAGGCGGGGCAGGGCGGCGGCGGCAGCGGCGCCACTCGGGGCCGGCGGCCAACCTTCATCTTGAAGTTGGACAACGGCAGCATGGTGGGTGCTTGCCTTCCAGATCCACGTGTCCCTGCATTCCATACGGCGCCTGCAGGGTGTTGCGTGCAGTGGCTGGGCTGCGCCTCCAGTTCAGTGCTGGTTCGGCATCTGCACAGCAGGCGCTGCCCAGACCGCTCCTCGCCCCTGGCCCTCGACTCCCCGCAGGGTCGTGGCATCAAGCTCGTGCAGACGTACTCGCAGGCCCTGGCGGCACTGCCCACCTTTGAGCACGAAAATGTGAGAGCAGATTCAGCAGCTGCATGCATGCAGCCACAACAACCAGTTGGACTGGAGAACGCGCAGCACCCTACAACTGCCACACCTCTTTCCAGTCTCCCCCCTCGACTGAGACAGCCTATCGGTAGCTACCTTCCTTCATGCTCAATAAATTTGCTACTCCTGCCCTCCAGGTGGTGGCCTCCCGGTACATTGACCGCCCGCTGCTCATCGACGGCAAGAAGTTTGACCTGCGCATCTACGTGCTTGTGCGGTGAGGGGCCACAGAACCGGGGGCATTCGGCAGGGCACTGCAATGCACGGACATCAAGGGTAGCGGCAGGGCTGGCTGGGTGCGAGTAGAAAAGACTGCAGTCAGTTGATGCATGGCTGCTGCCAGCTGCTGTCTTGTCAGCAGTCAGCCTCCTTGCTCCAAGGCAATCCCCTACTCAAACTGCTGCTGCCTCCCGCCCCTGCGCAGCTGCTGCAACCCGCTGCGCATATTTCTGTGCCGCGAGGGCCTGGTGCGCTCAGCTCGCTGCCGCTTCTGGCTGCGCCTTGCTGCCGGGCTGGCAGCGCCCGTGGTCTTTGCCCCTGTCCTCTCGAACAAACCCTGTTGGGCAGGCCTGACATACCTGCACCGCCTCCTGTAAGCCGCAGGTGCGGTTCTGCACGGAGCGCTACGAGCCGCCAGCCCCTGGCAACCTGGGCAACACGTACGCCCACCTCACCAACTATGCCGTGAACAAGAGCAACCCAGCTTTTGTGTTCAACGAGTGAGGCGCTTGAAGAGGTCCAGGGGTCGCGGAGACAACCCACCTGCTTAGCCATCATGCCGCCTGCATGGTGCACCTGTCTCTTCATGGCACACCGCCAGCCGGGCGCGTGCTTGCCTCTCGTCACACATATCTCTCCCTCTCTTTGGCGCACCCTCCCCGCAGGGATGCGCAGCAGGGCGGCACCGGCAGCAAGTGGACCATCAGTGCATTTGCGCAGTGGATGCGGGGGCAGGGGCACGACTTTGATGCGCTGTGGGCGCAGGTCGCGCAGATCGTGTGCAAGACGCTCATCGCGGCGCAGCCCATGCTGCAGTACCAGGTACCGACACGGCTGCTTTGCATAAAGGGCCAGGAATGTTTGCAGACAGGGCCGGGACAGTGAAGGCCACACAAATGACAGTTCGCCCTTGCTCCCCTCTGACTGTGCTGTGCCAACCCTGCTGGAGCTTTCCACCGCTGTTGCCTGCAGTATGACTGCTCGACAAAGGCGGACGATGATGGCCTCATGTGCTTTGAGGTGGGGGCACGCCACCGCGTGCCGCCCGCCGCCCGTCCCATGCACCCGCATGTTGCTCGCTAACACCGCAGCACAGCTCATTCCCTGCTTCCAGCTGCTGGGCTACGATGTCCTGATCGACGAGGATCTCCGGCCCTGGCTGCTTGAGGTGAGGACGCGCAGCGCCGGGTGGCCTCAGTCGTCATGCCCACCACCTCCCGCTTCGGCCTGGGCGGGGGCCAGCTCCTGATCGGCCCCCCCCACTGAGTTGTAGCAAACCCAGCGCAAGTACTGAGGAGGAAATTGTGGTCCTGCCAAGTCCTCCTCAGTACGCCCATGCAACTCCTGCCCCCTGCCAACGCTTGCTTCCAGGTCAACCACTCGCCCTCGCTGACCACCGACACGCCGCTGGACCTGGAGCTCAAGTCGCGGCTGGTGCGCGAGGTGAGGAGCCCTGCTGTAAAAAGATATAAAAAAAAATAGCAGGGCAGGTGAGGTGTGCTGTTCAGCTGTGCAGTGTTGAAGCAGGGACATCACCTCAAAGCTGCATGCCCCCAATGGTGGGCATAAGCGAGCTTCCTGCTGAGCCATTGGCGCCCCCTGCAGGTGCTGGCGCTGGCGGGCGTGCAGCCGCAGCGGGTGCGAGCGGAGCTGGCGGCCAAGGAGCGGGCCAAGCAGGCGCGGCTGTACAGCAGCCATGCAGCCTGCGTGGCGCATGCGGCGGCAGCAGCAGCGGCTGCAATACAAGCGAGCAGCAGCAGCCCGGGCAAGGGTGTGAAGCCAGTGTGCCCTGAGGAAGGTGAACCCAGCAGCTGCCCGCCTAGCCCAGGGCCAGAGCCTGCAGGAGCACTACCTGCAGGAGCAGCTGCTGCTGCTGCCGGCCCTAGCGCATCAGGCGACCAGCCAGGCGCTGCCAGCCCTGGCCCATGCGGTGCCGCGTCCCCAGGGCCTCGCAGCACGGCAGCCAGCCCTGGCGCTGGGAGTGCCCTGCTTGGACCAGCTGCGGGGGAGCCTGCTCGGAGCAGCCCTGAGTGGGATGCGGCGCAGCGGGCGTACGAGGACGCCCACCTGGGGCAGTTTGACCGCATCATGCCGCCGGACGACCCGGAGCAGGTGGGCAGGGGGGGGCTTGCCCAGCAGCAGCTGTGCCGCATGCAAGGACCAGCGCAGCAGGCCGGTGCAAGTTGTTCTGCATGCTGCGCTGCTCGGACACGGTGCATGGGTTTCAGCAGGTAGGAGGGCCGTGCGCAATGCCTCACGCTCTGCCTGCCAGCCCACCACTGCCCCTGTGCAGGCCGCGCTGTACGAGCGGCTGCTGGGCGGCGCGCTGCAGGTGTTCTACCGCAGCACCATGCAGGGGCGCAACCAGCACCGGCTGCTGCAGATCAGGTGCGAACGAGCAACGGTGCGATGTGTCAGACAAAATTGGGTAGGCGTGCAACCTGAGGGCAGCGGGCAGAAAGTCAGGCAGTGGCACAAGAGCCGCCCTCCCGTGGCAGTGTGGCCAGGCGCAGCCACCGAGTGCGTGGCCATGCTGCTCACCTCATCCGGATTGCTTGCCCTTGCATCGTCTGCAGGGAGCGGAGGCTTCAGGAGGAGGCAGAGGCGGCGGCCAAGCAGGAGGCCCTGCAGCGCCGGGCAGAGGGCCTGCGGGCCTGGATGGCGGCAGTGTGCCAGAGGCACCGTGAGGAACGCCAGCTGCGCGCAGCCGCCGCCGCCGCTGAGGGCGCGTTGGCTGGCACCAGCGCAGACCCAGGAGCAGCTGATGGGATGGATGCAGACGGCGGCAGCGGCGGCAGCATGGACGGAGGAGGCAGCGACGGCAACGGTGCTGGCAGTCGGGGCGGAGCTGCCGCGGCAGCTGATGCCGAGGCCGCCGCCCTGCTGCAGAGCCACTTCACGGTCGCCCGCCTTTACTTGCCCTCCTATGGACGGCAGCAGCATCAACCGCAGCGGGCTGCGCACCACAGCGACAGCAGCGGCAGCGGCGGAGGGCGCAGGCCCTCGAGAAGCCTGGCCGTGCCGTCGAGCAAGCTGGAGGCCCAGAGGGGCGTGGCAGGTCCCTGGCTGAGCGTGTCTGGTAAGCCGGTGGGTGCACCGGCTGGGCACAGCCAGCACGCCATCGACTCTGCCCGTGAGAGCAGCACCAGTGGGCACCCCGATGCTGCGGCTGCCCAGCCCCCACGCAGGCCCCGGTCGGCCGTGGCCGGGCTGTCACAGACGCAGTCAGCGACACTTGAAGACGTGGTGGAGCAGCGGCTGGCGGCTGTTGCTGCTGCTGGGGGAGAGGCGGCGGCAGCACAGCCTACAGAGCTGCTCAGACGCCCGGGGTCTGCTGCCTTGGTGGCCTGGGCAGAAGTGCTCACGAAGCAGCAAGGGCAGCAGCAGGGCAGCGGGGACGCTGTGCTGCACCCGCAGCAGGTGCACCCCTGGCAGCAGCAGAGGTGGGAAGCGTATGGCCGGCCCGCGGCAGCGGCGCGGGGCGGCGCCACTGGCAGCAGCACGTTCCTGGAGCGGGTGGCAGACTTCACGCAGCGGCAGCAGGCCGGCGCTGAGCCTGAGCCGGCTGCCCTGCACCTGCACAGCGCCAGTGATGCCAGCGGGGCAAGCTTTGAGCACAGCGGCAGCGACCAGGACACCACGGCGTGCTCGGCAGATGGCAGTGTGCTTTCGGCGGGCGGCGGAAGAGGGGGCAGAGGAGCGGCGACGCCGACGCCGGGCGCCTGCGGCATGGGCGGCCTGCCTGCGCCGCCCCCCCTGGGCGCCACTTACATCCCGCCCACCCTGCTGAGCGCGCTGCACGGGGTGCGCATGAGCCCGCGCCTGCTGTCTGGCCTGCGCGGCAGAGCTGGCGCCGCAGCAGCTGCCGGTGCCTCGGCCCCGCCACTGCCGCATGCACAGGCGCAGCAGCGGCAGCAGCAGCAGCAGCAAGGCAGGGCGCCATGGCCCGGAGCCGGCAGCAGGAAGCGGGACTTTCATGCCAGCGGCGACGCTTCAAAGGCCAATGCCTGCTCTGGAGGTGCTGGCCATGCAGCGCTCGACCTGCCCTGGGCTCTGGCCAGCCTGCAGCAGGCAGGTGGCGCCTCGCCGCCTCCCTGTGGCCAGCTGCCAGCCTGCAAAGGCAGCCCAAGTGGGGCGCTTGCAGGCCTTGCAGCGCAGCACTCGACTGTGTGCCCTCCCGCAGCACGGCGTGGCACGAGAGCCGCGCCCACTGGCAGGCCGGGGCAGCAGGGTTCCGGCATGGCCTCGCCGCTTGCAGCGCCTGCCAAGGCGGGGGCGGCGGGGCTTTGGAGCGGCAGCCAGCAGTACCGTGCATCCATTGAGGAGCAGGCCGTGCAGAGCGTGGCGTCGCTCATTTCAGACATGATAAATGCACGGGGGCTGTGAAAACATGATGCGGGCCATGTGCGCACCCCTGCTTCGCCACCAATGATGCTGGTGCAACGTCACGCAACAAATCTGTATCGCCCAGGTGTTCATTGCTATAAGTTTCTGCAATGCCGTTACACGATCTAGACTGCTGAATCAAGGCAGCCACAGAGGTGTGTTTATATAATGCTTGCCAGCTGGCCAACTGGCTGCCCGGCACAGCCATCACAGGAAGCCGGGCTGCGCCTTGCAGCCTGGGCTCCTCTCTGCTCCTCTCATAACCTCTCCTGTCGCGTGGCCTTTCCTCGTCAGGGCAGCCAGTTTCGCCAGCCCAGAGGGAGGATCGTTGTGAACCTCGCTGTGCCAGGCCAGGTGCACTTTGGCTCGGTGCCTGCAGTCACGGCAGCTGGCAGCTATCTTCGGGAAACCCTCTTCCCAGGATGTCAACTGACGCCCAGGGAGGCGCAGCATCGGCTGGCGCAGCTGGGCTGAGCGGCCCGCCGCCCACGCCTGCACCCGTCACCGCTGCAGCCAACGAGGCGCCAGACAGAGCAGAGGAGGCGGCGCTAGCAGGGGCGGCGCCCGGCTTGCGGTGGGCAAGCGAGCCCACTCTGGAGAGCCGTGGCCGACGCTTCTATGCTGCATTTAAAGCTGGCAGCCAGCGGTACAGCCTTGGTGAGCAGTAGGCTGTTTTGCCGCTGTCTGCACGCTCGTCTCGATGGAGCCAGGGGGCGACCAGCAGGCACCGTCACATCACGCGGCTGCAGCCGGATGGAAAGGCGCCTTCACTTGCTGCAAGCCAACCGCCCAGTTCACCCTCCATCACATGCGTGTGCCCGCTCCCCCTTCCACACCATGCAGGCGATACTATCTACCTGTGCCCAGCAGAGCCCGGGGCCCCGCCCTTTGTGGCCCACCTGGAGAGCCTGCATGAGCAGCTGCCTGCCAGCGCTGGTGGCGGCGCTGCAGCGCAGGCGGCTGCACCCCCGGGCAGCATGTGGGCAGGCGTGCGCTGGTTCTACAGGCGCGTCAAGG
Source organism: Auxenochlorella pyrenoidosa (assembly GCA_001430745.1). NCBI lineage: Eukaryota > Viridiplantae > Chlorophyta > Trebouxiophyceae > Chlorellales > Chlorellaceae > Auxenochlorella > Auxenochlorella pyrenoidosa. The sequence continues at coordinate 719,186 of KQ481946.1, forward strand.
ATACTGGGGAGGCTTTGCCCTTGCCTGCTTGCTGCTGTGGCTACCTTCCCTCGTGCGCCATTCCATCACACGGGCACACCTGCCGCGTAACATGGCATGCCCTGCGTACGCCCCGACCGTCTTCCCTCTGCGGCCAGCGCCGGTGCACCGCAGGCTCTCTGAGCTGAAGGTCGAGGGCCCTTTCAAAGCTGGAGACCATGAGCTGTTCTGGGCAGACGAGTATGCTGTGCACCCGCTGGAGGCAGGTGCGGAGGGGGGAGTGCCGGGCAGTCCAAAGTCTGGCCCTGGGGCTGGTTACATTCTATGCCATGATGCCTACGCGGCAGCCATGCTGTAGAGGGCCCTTGAAAACGGCTTGACAAGCATGCTGGCAGAGACCTGGCTGGCAAGCCGACACCAGATGCTACCAGCTCCCTTGCCACTGTCCCCTCTGGCACGTCCACGTCCCTGCCCCGCACGCTCTGGCAGTGTGTGGCAGGTGCACGGTGCTGACGCCAGCCCAGGCAGACCGCCAGCCTGGCAGCAGCGCTGCGCACCCGGGCGGCTCCAACGTTTTTGTGTGCAGCCGCAAGTACCTTCCAGGTGAGTGAGTGGCACTTTGACGAAAGGCTTTGAACGCGACCAAGGAGGGAGATGCTTGGCCCCCCGGTCAGAGGTAAAAAAATGCGTTCTGGGGACAGGGACAGCAGGGTAGGTGCCGGCGATGAGAGCAGCTGCGAGGTCGTCACAGGTGCCAGTCACTCCCAGTGCCCTGTGCGTATGCCTTACGCCTCTGGGCCGCACTGCCGCCGGCTGCAGTTAACCTGCGTCGCTTCCCTCTGTGCGTTCCGCTGTCCTTGCTGCACAGACGAGCGCCGCGTTGTGCCCCTGGACAATGGGGTGGAGGGGCTGACCGTGGCTACAGCCCTGCAGCAGAAGCCTTTCGAGGTGGTGAGCTGGGGAGGGGGGGCGGGCCGAGGTTGCGTTCGCGTCAAAGCAGGATGAGCAGAGCTAGGTGGGGCAGGTGGCAGGCCGCGCAGGTGTGCTCCGCATTCGTATCCTTGTGCATTGCATTGCAAAGCCGCGAGACCCAGCTGCCCAAGGCAGCGGGCCTGTGCCGGGTGCGTGTCGCTCTTCTGAATGAGCGCGGCAGTGAAGCCACTGGCTGAGCGCTCTTGCCATCCCTGAACGACTCCCCTGGCTGCTCCTCCAGGTGGAAGGCCGGATGGTGCTGCGGGAGCCCACGGCGGCAGACAAGGCGGCAGCACAGCCGCGCCCAAAGCGCGTGCGCGGCGCAAGCCACGCTGGCCCTGCTGCTGCTGTCGAGCCCTTGGGCAGCCCAGCGGCGGAGGAGACCAGGGCAGCAGCAGAGCCTCAGGAGGAGGAGCAGCCGCCCCCAGAACTGGCAGAGCCATCCACCATTGACCCCCAGCAGCCGCCTGCCAAGAAGCGGCGGCACGAGCGAGAGCACTTGCAGGAGCGCTCAAAGCAGTGACTTCAGCCTGGGCACTTGCGTCGGTTTCTGCTGGTGCCGCCACTGCAGCGCGATTTGTGGGAGGCGGGTGCGACCCTGCGCTCTGCAGGCATGGTAGAGGAGCAGCGCAGCAATATTAGGGGTGGCAATAAGCGGGGGCAGAGGGGCAGAGGGGCACAGGTTGCAGAGATTGCAGGTGCTGGCTGGCAGTGGCACTGGGATCAAACACAGCAGAGGTAGCCAAATGGTACTCTGGTGGTGAAGCACAAATCCCGCGCAGTGCGCAGGCTGCGCGCGCCTGCTTGCACCTGTGTGCTCGTTCCTGCTCCCGGACCCCAGGGCCTGCGCCACATGCTGCCTCGCGCGCGACACACACACACACACACACATGACATTCGCAGCCTGTTGACACCGTAAACATGATGCCAAGTTGAGGTGGAAGAGGGGGTGATGCAGGCAGCAAGGCCTCGGGTTGCGCTTTGGCAGCCGAGAGTCGCCTGGGTGTTGGCGGTGCCAGCAGCCCTCCACCTTCCGTGAGCAGTAGGGTGACCAAGCCTTGGGCTTTTGATTGGTTTGATGCGGGTATGCCCTCTTCTGCCTTCAGCTGTGGCTGTGCACCCACGTGGGCTCGACGCTTAGGAGCGAGCCTGTTCAAAGTTGTGCCATCCAGGACTTCTCTCCTCCGTGAGGGTGCCTCCTGGTCTTCCACACAGTCCTGCTTCCCTCTGGCTGAGCGGATCGCAAAAACGCAAGCTCAAGGGGAGACCATGACCACGCTGCTGCGCCTTGCTGTCCAGCGAAGCCCTCGCGCTGTTGTACATGCCCTGGCTAGCTCTGCAGTGGCTAGCAGCCTTCCACCCCAAGCCCTGCTTAACCCTGCTCGATGCCAGCAGACCTAGCCCTGCATGCGTCCATGGAGTCGCTTCCTGACGAAGTGCTGGGCCGCATCCTGGCCCTAGTAGGCGCCTCAGAGGGGTGAGCAGTGCCGGAGTCGAGGGCTACAGACAGTGAAGCAGCCTTGTCGGCGGCAGCGGGCAACGGCGCCGGCCCCCCGCTCAGCTGTCGAGCCCCACTCTTGCTCCGCAGAGCCTCCCTTACGCTGGTATCTCGCCGCTGGCACGAGGCCTTTTACACCGAGCCCAGCTTGTGGCGCACCTTTAGGCTGGCTCCCAGCCGCATCGAGGGCATGGGCGCAGCCGCGCTGCACGCAAAGCTTGCCCTCCTGCGGCGCGTTGCTGCCCTGGTGGAAGAGATGGAGGTGCGAGACTCTACGGAAACCGACAATAGGCGCCTTACACGGTGGAACCTCGTAGGCGGCAACGGCTCTCCACCCCTGACCAGCTTCCTCACCCTGCTGGTGCCTGGCCAGCTGCTGGCCCTGAGCATAGAATGCGCAGCGTACATGCTGCCCGCCGCTCTGTGGCCGCCAGGGCAGTTCACCCAGCTGCAGAGTCTCAACCTGACCACGGCTCACATGGCAGATAATCCAGCTGCGTATCTGGCACACCTGCCTCAGCTGTGCGATCTCAGCCTCAAAGGAGCGATGTTGGGCGGCGGCACAGTGGAGGCAGCCGCCCACTGCAGCAGGCTCACCTCGCTCCGCCTCGCAGCCTACCTGCTGGCATCAACACCACAACAGTTGCAGCAGCTTTCGCGGCTTGCCAGTTTGGTACACCTGAGCTTGCTGGAGGACGACATTTGGTATGGAAGACTGGAGCAGGCCGCGGTGCAGCAGGCCCGGCTTCGGGGGCCCATGCGGCCCCCCCCTCCGGCAGCATTCCCAGCCCTGCAGACCTACTCTTTGAGCTCGATATATCGTCCTGTGCAGGTGAGCCGAGCGTGATGTGCTTGTGGGCAGAGGGTGGGGAACTGTCGCAGGGAGTCTTGAGGGCTGTCACGGTTGGCCTAACCGGCAAAGACTGCTTTGAAGAGAAGCACGGGATGGTCCCACTGGGCATCCACATGTTCAATTGTACCAAACCCGGCTGGTAGAGTTGGGAACTGCCAGGCCTGTCACATTCTCCCTTCCCCTGGCCCCCGCCCACTCAAGCCAACTCTCTTGCCCCTGTTGCCCAGGTGGGCGGAGCATCCCTGCAAGCCTGTGTATACGAACGAGACATTAAGGAGCCCCCGCCAGGCTGGGACACGTTTTGCCAAGGTGGCACGCTCTCCATCGAGGGGCTGCGCAGCTGCGCCAGCCTGCAGCAGCTGCTGGGGTGCCTGGTCCCGCAGACCGCACCCCCGGCCGGGGGCAGCGCCTTCCGCTCCCTGCTGCTGCGAGACTGCGAGCTCGACGCAGGCGCAGTGCAGCACTGCGCCCGCCTGGCCCCGCTGGCTGAGCTGGACATGGTCGGGTGCAGGCATCCAAGCAGCGAGGACGGCCTGGCCGCGCTGCTCCCCCAAATGCCGCAGCTCACCGCCCTGATCCTGCGAACCTGCCGCTTCCGCTCGCCAGGGCTGCCACCCTGCGTGGTCAGCCTGACGGGCTTGAGATCCCTGGAGCTTTCTGGCATGGTCCTGTCCGACTTGCCGGCTGGGCCCTACCTCACAGGTGGGCGGTGCATGTCTCCGCCGCCAAAGCCAGAGCGCAAAGACACCTCGTTCTGGTCGTGACTGATCCAAAGCTCTGTCTCTGACCTGGCCCGGCTCAGCCAGCCCTGCCTTCCAACCCATGCGTGCAGACCTGACAAGCCTTTACCTGCAAAGGAGCGCCCTGAAACGCCTGCCGGCCGCCATCGCCACCGCCACCTCACTGCGCAACCTGAGCATCAAGGCTAACCTCTCCTTTGCGATTCTGCCTGAGGACATCCAGCTCCTGGCCAGCCTGACATCCCTGCGACAGCTGAACATAGACCTGCCGCCAGCCAGCGGCACCGCTCCAAGGGTGCTGAGAGCTCTGCGCCGCGCGCTACCACTGCTGCATCTGAAGTGAACCCGGTGGCAGCGCCGGCAGGGGCAGCCTGCCGCTGCCAGCAGCTCGCGGGATTGCAGATTCTTGCCTCATGTGTTTGACACGAGTTGACTGCACCCAAAGCCTGTCAACAGTTTCGCAGCGGCTGCACGGCAGGTGGCAGCTGTGCTGCGGGCGCGCTCGCTGCCGCCCCTGCGCACCCTGACAGGCCAGGCCAGATTGTGCGGCAGCTCATCGCCTGCAGTGCTTACATCCAGGGCTATAGCAATCGATGTTGTGCTGCTGCTGCTCCTGCTGCTGCTGCTGCTGCAGTGCCTGCTGCGCCTGCTGTGCTGTTGAGGCGTGCCCTGCGGTTGGCCTGCCCTTCTGTGGTCGTCGGGCTCGTCTCCAGGGGCCTCTCTGCCGACGGTTGGAACAGGTAGCAGGACGCAAAGGCCTCTGGCACCGCCGGCAGCCCTGCCTCGTCGTCTCCCCAGCTGGGCACCGCCCCCAGAAAGAGCACTGGCGCGGCAGCCAGCCCGCCTGCCGCCTCCACCACCGCTGCCGCGCTGGGCACGTCCACCGCGGGTGCGGTCGCAGGCCGCACTTCGTGCTGCTGCCCCTGCTGCTGCCGCGCCAGCGGGCCCTCCTCGCCGCCGGCGGCCCGCCACTCTGCCAGCCACAGGGTGTTGCCCTCCCGCGGGGACGCCTGCTCCGGGGGCAGTGCACGCTCCAGGTACGCCTGGGCATCCACAAAAGGGGGCAGTGCCGCCGCGCACTCGCGCGTGAGCCCCCGGATCCAGTGGCAGTAGGAGGCGCCACTGTGGCCGCGCCTGCGGCGGGCCAGGTCCGGGAACTGGATGACCTGCGGCAGGGGGGGGGGAAGGAGGGAGGGAGGGGCGTTGACGTGACGGGGCGGGACGGAGGCCATGAGAAACGGCGTGGCGGATATGGATCACGTGCAGGGCTCAGGGAGCCGCAAGGCCTGCGAGGCCAGGAGGCACAGCATTCAGGACGGCAGAGGCAGAAGACGCACGCAGGCT
>KQ481946.1:734435-748651 GCA_001430745.1 Auxenochlorella pyrenoidosa
ACCCCACCACACACACACACACACACACCACACCCCCCTGCGCGCCTCGTGCACACCATGTACACGCCGGGCGCAGCTGGCGCCGGCACCTGCGCCTGCCTTGGCAGCTGCGAGCGGAGTGTGCGAACGCCAGCGGCTCCTGCTGTGTGCAGGCTGCGCGCCGCTGGCGGCGTGCCGACGCGCTGGCAGCTGCCCCCTCCCTCGCCCCGCTGCTCGCAGGTGTACAAGCTGCCCTCTGAGCGGCTGTACGCCACCTACTTTGGCGGCGACGAGTCGCAGGGCCTGCCCCCTGATGAGGAGGCGCGCCAGATCTGGCTGCAGGTGGGGCCGCCGCCGGCAGCCGGCACACAGCAATACAGGAGGTGCAAGGCAGCCCACGCGGCCTGCTCAGCGCAGGAATAGCGCCCCCCCCTGGCATGCGAAGCAGCCGGCTCTGGTAGCTCCGGGATGTCGAGGACAGCTGGCGTGCTGCAGCAGGGAGACACAGCCAGGTTGAAATGCATGCATGCGCGGCCTGGCTCGAGCACATGGCACCCCGCCCGCCCCTTGCAGTTCCTGCCCCCCGAGCGCGTGCTGCCCTATGGCTGCAAGGACAACTTCTGGGAGATGGGAGACCAGGGCCCCTGCGGTCCCTGCACGGGTGCGCGTTCCCCCCTGCCGCCTGCCGCTGCCTTGCACATGACACCCGGCTGGCTGGGGCCTCTAGCGCAGCCCCCATTCATGCTTGACGCCTGCTTGCTGCCGAGCTTGCGTGCCGCCTGGCACAACCAGGCAGCAGCGCCCAATGTGCAACTTCTCCCCTGGCTTGCCCTCATCTTGCTCCTGCCCTCGTCCTGCCACCCGCAGAGATCCACTTTGACCGCATCGGCAACCGCTTTGTGCCGGAGCTGGTCAACGCGGGTGAGCGGGCACCGCAGGGGGTTGACTGGCGCGTAGCGGCCGGGCGTGACGGTGGCGCAGAGCTGCACGCGGGGAGCAGCTCGCGCCATCGCTGGGGCCTGCAGGGCGCCCCGCTCTGCCACCCTGCTGGTGCGTGCCCTGTGGTGCCGGGCCCTGACCCTGACGCGCGTGTGGCACCCCCACCTACACTGCAGACGACCCCAACGTGCTGGAGATCTGGAACCTGGTGTTCATCCAGTTCAACCGCGAGGCCTCTGGCGAGCTGAAGAACCTGCCCGCCAAGCACGTGGACACCGGTGGGTGGCTTGGGGCTTGCCGTGCTGGCAGGAGGGCAGGGGGAGGTGGGCAGGTTGTGCTCCTCCTGCTCTTCAAGAGCACAGGGGCCAGGGCCAGCACGCCAGCATGGCATACTTGCACTGCTTGTCGGCCGGCACAGCTGGCGTGCGTGTGAGCCGTCCCTGCCTCGCGGCTGCGCGCTGCCTCCTCTGCAGGCGCGGGCCTGGAGCGCGTGACCTCGGTGCTGCAGGGCAAGATGTCCAACTACGCCACCGATGCCTTTGGTGCGTGCCCGGCTCCTTGCCGCCCCGTTGCTGGTGCAGCTGCTGCCCATTGCGTTTGCTTGCTGAGTTGCAACCTGCGTGCTGCATCAGCCTTGGGGGGAGTGATGACCCAACTTATTGGAGCTGTATGAAGCCGCCCTGCCACTGGCTGGGCTGCGCGGTGTTTCAAAACCTTAACCGCAGCGACAGACCCCCTTTCTGGCCTTGAACTCTGCACTCTTGTCTGCATGGCACTCCATGAGCTGTTGTTTGGGGAATGAAGAACCCATTATTGGAGCTGTATGAAGCCGCCCTGCCACCTGGCAGGGATTTGGCAATGTTTCAGCAACATAACCGCAGCGACAGACCCCTGTGCTGCCGACCATGGCGTTCACTTGCCTGCTGTGCATGTTCTTTGCCTTGCCGGGGAATGATGACCCACTTATTGGAGCTGTATGAAGCGGCCTGCCTCGGCATGGCACGCTGTGTTTCCAAACCTTAACCGCAGCGACCGACCCCAGCCGGCCCCTGCGGCCGCCATGATGTCACGTTCGCAGTGCCGCGCCCCCTCTCAGCCCCTCTGCCATCTCCTCATTCCCCTGCTGTGCCTCTCCATCTGTTGCAGGCCCCATCTTTGAGGCGATCCAGAAGGCCACCGGCCACCCCGAGCCCTACACCGACATCGTGGGCCCCGAGGTGACGATTGGAAGGGGCAGCCCATTGTCCTGTCGCTGCTGCTGGCCCCTGCCTGGCATCCCAGGCGCCGCAGCCTGCACCAGCTCTGCTCTAGCTGTTGTGCGGCATCCCGCTGGCTGCCGACTGCCGCGCGCCCCAGGTTCGGCAGACAACCCGGGAGGGATGCGGCGCCTGGACGCACCCTTCCTTTCTGACCCCCGACCCTCCTCCCGCGCGCGGCTGTGCAGGACAAGGGCAACAAGGACATGGCGTACCGCGTGGTGGCCGACCACATCCGCACGCTGTGCTTTGCCATCGCCGACGGCGCGCGGTGCGTGCCCGCGCGCCGCCCCTCGTGCAGCCGCCTGCCTGCCAGCGATGGCAGCCCCCGGCTTGCACCCCTCCGCTTGGTGATTTCCGCCAGGGTGCTGTCGGCTGCAATCGACCCGTGCATAATACTTGCCACTCTCGCCCGGCGGCCCCCCCAACATCCACCCCACCCACACACCCGCGCCCCCCCCCCCGGGGCTGCAGCCCCGGCAACGAGGGGCGCGAGTACGTGCTGCGCCGCGTGCTGCGCCGCGCGGTGCGCTACGGCCGCGAGGTGCTGGGCGCCAAGGAGGGCTTCTTCTCGCAGCTGGTGGACGCGGTGGTGGACCAGATGGGCGGCGCCTACCCCGAGCTGGTCAAGGCGCGGGAGAACATCCGGTGAGAAAAATTACCTTAAAAAAATTGGGGGGGGGGGCGCCGCCCTGCCTGGGGGGGAGCCGTGTGAGCATCGCCAAGCGCAGTTGGTGCCCTGCCCTGCCTGTGCGGCCCACCCTCCTTTGCACCCCTGCTGTGGGCCTCCCACGCGGGCGTGTTGCAAAGCAGCTGTTTGGCGGCCGATTTTCAAGGCGGCCCTGCCTTCAGCCCGTGCCTCCTCGCCTTCTGCCCGCCCTCGGCCAGGAGTCATCACCTGCCACGCACTCCCCGCCCCGCCCTGCAGCGCCATCATCAAGGACGAGGAGGCCACCTTCAGCCGCACGCTGGTCAAGGGCCTGGAGCAGTTCCACAAGATGGCCGCCAACGCCAAGGCAAGGGGGGCCGGGGGGGGGGCGGGGGGCTGGGGAGGCCGACCGCCCAGGGGCAGGGAGATGGCTTCTTGGGAGGTTCCTAGGAGTTTGCGCGCCTGGGAGGTGCTGGTCCCGAGCGCCACAGAGGCCGTCTGTCGCCGGCCCCGGCTCACGCGCCGCCGGAAGACTGCTTTGCTTGGCCCCCTGCAGGACGGCAAGCTGGCGGGCACCGACGCCTTCACCCTCTGGGACACCTACGGCTTCCCTGTGGACCTCACCGAGGTGCGCCCTCACCTGGCTGAATGTTAATTTGGCATTCAGCCGCGCTGTGCCGAGAAGGGAAGAGGGCCCTATCGCCCGCTTGGCGGCCCAGCATGCTGCTGCACATGCCGCTCCCGGGAGGCTTGTTCTCAGACCTCCCGCGTCCCCCTGCCAATCCCTGCCGCTGCCCGCAGCTGATGGCCCAGGAGGCGGGCCTGCACGTGGACATGGCCGGCTTCCAGGCCGCCATGGAGGCCGCCAAGGAGCTGTCCCGTGCCGGCGCCAAGAAGGGCGCCGGCTCGGAGCTCAAGTTTGAGGCGGAGGCCACCGCCTACCTGCAGAACAGGTGTGGCCGCAGCTGGGGAGGGGCGGCAGCGGGGGCGCAGGCGCGCCATGCAAGTGCAGGGCAAGCATTCTGGTTGCCCACGTACGCCTTAACAAAATTTTCGCTCCCTCTGCCTCCCTCCTTGTTGCAGCGGCGCGCCGCTGACCAACGACCAGCCCAAGTATGAGCAGAAGGACGTGGAGACCAAGGTGCTGGCCATCCTGACGTGAGCCCCCTGCCCGCCCCCGCACCCGGCCCACCGCTGCCTGGCCGCGCACTCATCGCCTTGGCCTCACAACTGCGTCAGCCAAGCGAGGCAGCTCTGGCCACATCAGCATTTCACGCTGACTGCTCTGACGCAGCGGGGGTAGGCACTCCCTGGCCTGGCCTGCGGAGACGCCGGCTCCCCCCCCCCCTCCAACGTCCTTCCACCTCACCCCGCCCCCCTGCAGCAAGGACGGCTTCAAGCAGAGCACCGCCGAGGCTGCCGAGGGCGGCGCTGTGGGCCTGGTGGTCGAGTCCACCTCCTTCTACGCCGAGTCGGGCGGCCAGACCGCCGACACGGGCGCCATCGCGGCCGCCAGCGGCGCGCAGCTGGATGTGGAGGTGGGCGCCACATGCTTTGGGGCTGCAGTGGAGGGGTCTGGTGCGGCTCTGCTGCACGCGCCAGTGGTTACGGGTGGCTTGCAGCCTGCACGTTGGGGCCGTCCAGGGGCGGGGCCAGGCACTCTGGCCCAACCCCGCGTCGTGTGCAGCCCGCCGACTGCAAGCTCTCACCCGACGGAACGCAATGCTGTGCCTGCAGGACACCATTGTGGCGGCCGGCTACGTGCTGCACATCGGCCCGCAGCCCGGCTCTGAGATCAAGGTTGGCGACGCCGTCACCACCAAGTGAGCGGTAGCAGTGTGGTGGGGCGCGCCCATGGGTGCAGGGGCACCAAGTGATGCTTCAGCTCTGCTGAGCACCTGAGGGGCAGCGAGGAATGTTTGAGCGCCGTGCAAGCTATCCCGGTCAGGAAGGCTCCCTGGCTCTTGTGTGCCGGCACCCCACCTGGCCCCGCCTGCCTGGCCGCCCGCCTTCCGCCACCCCCCGCAGGGTGGACTACGTGCGGCGCAACAAGATCATGCCCAATCACACCTTCACGCACGTGCTCAACTACGCGCTGCGCAAGGTGCGCCGCGCCTCCTGCCAGCGCCAGCGGGCAGTCGGTCAGCTTGTCAACAGGCGCCCGCCGCCGCCACCAGCCCTGCTCCTTCTCACCCTGGTGGGCGCCGCTGTTCAACCCCGGTTGGGACCCCGCCTCCACTGCCTCCCCGCGTGCCGCAGGTGCTGGGCGACCACGTGGACCAGAAGGGCTCCATCGTGCTGCCCGACCGCCTGCGCTTCGACTTCTCCAACAACGGTGGGCGGGGCGCGGCGCGTCCGCTTGCTGAGGGGGCACGCCAGCGGCGCCACTGTCATGTGCGGCCACTCGTGGACTGCCTGTGCAAGGTCCTCCACCGCTGGGAGCTCATGGTGTGACCTTCAAAAAATCAAATTCCCTCACATGCAGGCGTGGTCGACACCGCCAAGCTGGCCGAGATTGAGGCCATCTGCCAGGAGTTCTTGGCCAACCCGCAGCAGGGTGAGGGCGTCGCCTGCGCACGTACCTACTTTTTGCCCCGCAGACCTGTGGGTCGCTGTGAATCCCTGTCGGGGCCTTGCTTGCCCGAGAGTCGCCCAGCCCTGCTGCTCTTGGGAGCCGGCACGGAATGCTGGGTGGCTCGCAGCGCCCCTCCGGAACTCATGCTCTTGATCGCCCACCCACCCCACCCCCGCAGTGTACAAGAAGGAGGTGCCGCTGGCGCAGGCCAAGGCCATCAACGGCCTGCGCGCCGTGTTTGGCGAGGTGGGCTTAGCCCGGTGCACAAGCCCGCCGCGTGACACGCCCGCACGCGCAAGCACCCGCATGTGGCGCATGCACGCGCGCCCCCAACACCACACACACTTTTGCCAGCCGGCCCCGCTGAGCCGGCCGCTGTGCCCACCCTCTGCGCGCGCAGGTGTACCCCGACCCCGTGCGCGTCGTGTCGGTGGGCAAGTCTGTGGACGAGCTGGTGGCGGCGCCCGACGCTGAGGGCAACCTGGCCTACCCCATCGAGTTCTGCGGCGGCACCCACCTGGACAGCACTGCGCAGGCGCGCGCCTTTGCGCTGCTCACCGAGGAGGGCATCGCCAAGGGCATCCGGTGAGGCGCCGCCGCCGAGAGCTGCGCCGGTCGTCGAACTTATGGACTGAGACGGGTGTAACAGCCAGCATGCCTGCCTGCCGGCGCTCGCGCTGCGGGCGCTGCCCTTCGAGGCGCCGGTGCCACCTTTCGCGCGCTGCTCCCAAGCTCTGTGCCGCCACAGGCACGCTCTGCCTGCTCCCTCTGTACGCGTCCCTGCCCTCCGCTGCCGCCTGGCCCCGGCCCCCACCACACCCTACCCACACCACCACCACCACCACCACCACCCTATCCCTGATTGCAGCCGCATTGTGGCGGTGACGGGCGAGGAGGCTGAGGCGGCCATCAAGCTGGCCGATGAGCTGGCGGCGCAGGTGGGCCGCTGCTGGGCACGCTTCCCTTCCTTATGATGTCGCGGCTCTGAGCGTGCTGCACTCGCCTGCAGGGTCGCACGCAGCGCAGCCAGCCGGGATGCAGTGCCTGCGCCGACAGCCAGCCCCTGGCGTCCTGGCGCCTGCAGGTGGAGGCGGCAGGCAAGCTGCCGCTGGCGGAGATGCAGAGCGAGGTCAAGGCGCTCACGCAGACGGTGTCGGGTGAGGGGGGCTTCGCAGTTTCTGCAGGGGAGGGGGCCACTCAATGACTGCATGGTTGCTGAATCCAAATGGAAGCAGCAGGCCCAGGTTTTTGCGGCTCTCGAACACCCGCCAGCCCAAACGACCGCTGTATCGTGCCGCTACATGGGCCCCGGCCGGCTCAAACCACTCCTGCTGCGTTCCCTCCTCTGCTGCCTGTAGGCGCGGTGATTCCCACCGTGCGCAAGGCCGCGCTCACCGAGGCGCTGCAGGGCCTGACCCGCAAGATCCTGGAGGAGCAGAAGAAGGCGGCGGCCGCCAACAAGGAGAAGGCGGTGGCGGCGGCGGTGGCGGCGGCCGACGCGGCGGCCGAGGCGGGCGCCAAGTTCCTGGTGTCCAGGCTGGACGTGGGGCTGGACGCCAAGGCCATCCAGGTGGGCTCCAGGGCTCCAGGCGCTCTGGCCAGCATGCCCTGCTGTCATCGCTGCCTGCGCCAGCTTGGCCAGATGGCGGTCGCCCAGGCTGGGCATTAGCCCAGGTGCCGAGCCCGTGCTGCTGAGCAGGAGTGTCGGGACCTCCTGTCACGCGGCCCTCAGCAAGCACCCTCAACCCTGCCTGGCTCCTCGACCCTGCCTTGGTTCAGCCCCCCCCCCCCACCCCCCCCTCCCCCCCCTTGTCGCAGGAGGCGTGGAACGCCATCCAGAAGAAGCACCCCGCGCTGCCGGTGCTGTTTGTGTCGGCGGGCGAGGACAAGGCGCTGGCGTACGCGGGCGTGCCGCAGGACCTGTCCAAGCAGCTGTCGGCGGGTGGGTGGCGCCCTGCGGACACCAGACTCAAACCCCTGGCGCCTGCACCCTGCGCTGTTCCAGACAAGCGGCCTGGCGGTGCTTGCGTGCGGCTGCTGCAGGCGTCAGCGTGCTCACAGCATGCCGGCCCCCTCACGCCGCGCTGCACCCTGCCTCATTTCCTCCCACCTGTTCCTCTGCAGGCGAGTGGGTGAAGGAGGCGCTGACCGCGCTGGGCGGCAAGGGCGGCGGCAAGCCCACCAACGCGCAGGTGCAGGGCGCCGCAGCAGCAGCCGCAGGCAACCCCCCCACCCACCCACCCACACACACACACACACACACACACACAGCGCCTTGGCATGCCTGCGCCGCACCGCTCGCCACGCTGTCGCGGCTCGCTTGCCACCCAGCACCCAAAGCATCGCAGCTTCTCAGGATTTCCAACCAGCCTCAATGCCCCCCTTCCGCTCTGCGCAGGGCACCGGCCCCGAGGTGGGCAAGGTGGACGAGGCTCTGGCGCTGGCCACCACCTTCGCCTCCATGAAGTTCTGAGCTGGTGCAGCCAGGGGGCGGCAGTGCGCCCGCATTCCCCTTGCGTCTTGCCCCTGAGTCCTATGGGAGCTTGTGGCTGGCGCACACCCTGATCCAGCCGCAGTTCACCAACAGCAGCAGCGCCAGCAGCAGGCCTTCTCAAATCTGAATCAGCAGCTTTGCGCCGCGGCAGCGGCGTGGAGCGGAGCACGCATCCTTCTCCCCTGGTATTCTGTTCCTCTGACCGGCAGCAAGTAATGACGCTCCCATATGCCCCTATGCCCCTACGCACTGCTTCTGTAACACTGGAAAGCCATGTGTGGCATCCAGTGAGCCCGCGCCCTGGTACCGTCAGCGTGATGCGCGCAAGATGCGCTGAGAACCTCCTTGGCGGCGTGGTGGTTTGGCGTGCCCAGCGATCTCGCTTGCTTGAGCTCAAGGCATATCCAGAGTCTTTGGGAGTTTCAGCTGCTCCATGGCGAGCGGCAGCGCTTTTGAGCTTGCCTCTCTGGGAGCGGGCTGCTGGCGCAGCTCACTGGGGCTCAGTTTATCTGCGGCTGGAGCCGTAGGCGCAGCAGCGCACCTTGCGGGCGCAGTGTGGCTGTATTTGTGGGACCGCCGCTGCAGCCTTCCGCCTGGCGCCAGCCGACTAGCCGCGGCTGCGCCGCTGGTCGCTGTGAACCTGGTCCTGCCGCTGCTGTTCTGCCGCAGCCAGGATGCCATCACGATGCTGATCACTGTGTGAGTGACGGGGGCGTGTCCAACTCATCTGTGGGCACCTGCCGTGCCCTGCCAGGGCACCTCGAGAGCTGTCACCTGCTCCTTGGCCTGTCATCAGCGTGCCCTGTGCTCCCCCTGCCTGCAGCTTCAACCTGACATGGCTCTCATCCTTCAAGGTGAGGCCGCATGGGCTGCACGGCCGGAGGCATAAACAAGCAAGTGCAAAGAACCCTTGAAGGTGCCAAGTCCCGCCAGCCAGCTGCCCTCTCCCGCTCACCCACCCCTTGTGTTGCAGGCCATCTCTTGGGCCCTGAACCGCGGCCCGCTGTGCATGCCGGGACTCACTCCCATACAGTTTCTTGCTGTGTATGCCGCACCCATCACGCCTGTTGCTCCCGCTGGGGGCCCAGCCTCGGAGCAGCCCCACGCTGGCAAGGCGGGCGCTGCCGGCGTCCAAAGCACCGGCAGCGGCAGCGCAGCAACGCAGCAGGCAGACGAGCCTCCCGAGGGCGGGCGGGTGGCAGAGGCATACCGTGCGCAGCGCATGCCGCGCGTGGGCAGCCAGGGGCGGCTGGGCGAGGATGCCGGCAGCAGCGGCAGCATGCTGCTGAGCTGGCTGGGCAAGCTGGCGCTCATTGTGGTCATGGTGTGGGTGATGCAGCAGCCGCTGCCGGGCCTGGCTCGGTCCTTTGCCTACGGTGCGCTGGCAGGGGGCAGGCGCGCGTTCACACTGGCATGCCACAGTGCCCGCCATCGGCCGCCTCTGCCTGCCTTCATTCCTGCCCGCCAAGCCACTTTCGAGCCCGTCGCATCATCCGGGCCCCAAAACAACATGTGGCAAAACTGCGCCACGCCCTGGCAACACCCCCGCCGTGCCCTGGCAAAACTTGCTGCGTGACGGTGCTGCCGCTGCCCCCTCCCAGGCCTGGCGCTGTATGGCCTGCTGTCTGCCATCATGGACGGCCCCGCCTCGCTGGTCATCGGGCTGACCGGCCTGCGGGTGTCGCCCCACTTTGACCGGCCCTGGATGGCCACCACAGTGGCAGCCTTCTGGTCCAAGCACTGGGACCTGGCGGCAGGTGAGCCAGCACTGTGCGCCTGCGCAGCCTTGCCTGCACGACTTTCTATCAAATCTGTCACCCCGGCACAGCGGGCGCTGATGCAAGTCAGCACTGCTCCAGCTCCCCGCTTTGCACGCAGACAAGCATGCGCGAGCGCAGCGCACCTTCTGCCTGCCGGCACGCAAGCAAAGCATTCCCTCCTAACCTTCCCTGCAGGCAACACCCTGCGGCAGCTGGTGTACGATCCGGTGTGCGAGGGCTGCTGGGTGGCGCCGCCTCCAGGGGCCGTTCCGCTGGCGCCGCCCTCCCCTGCCCGCATGGCGCTGGGCACCCTCGCCTCCTTTGCGGCCTCCGGGGCCGTGCACGAGGTCATCTTCTGGTGCGCGCTGCGCTGTGCCGTGCTGCGCGAGGCTGCACTCCGGCGGGGCGGGGCGGGGCGGGGCGGGGCGGGGCGGGGCGCCTGGGATTCTCTGCTTGAAATCATCCCTTGCGCGAACCTGCCCTTTGTGCCCGGGCCAACCCACCCCCTCCCACGCGCGCCACGCTGCCCATTCAGGTACCTCACCGGCCGCACCACCGGCGGCATCTGGCTGGCCTTCTTCACGGCGCAGGCGCCGCTGGTGGTCGGCGAGCGCGCCGTGCTGGCGGCGCTCAAGAGGCGAGGCATCCGGCTGCCCACCCCGCTGCGCCGCGCCGCCACCGCCCTGCTGCTGGTGGCCACAGGGCAGCTCCTGTTCTGGCCGCCGGCCATGGAGCACGGGGTGGTGAGCTCGCTGATCACCAACACGCAGGCGGGCATCCTGCAGCTGGCGGCGGCTGCGCGCAGCGCGCTGCCGTTGCAGTGAAGCCGGCCGACATGCAGAGCGCACGCACGGGCAGACCGGCACAGTGCCGCTGCACCAAACCAAGCCAGCAAGCAGGGTGCACTTTTGTTCTGTGCTATTCCCATTCAGTCCTGATTGCTAGGTATGAATTTGAAAAGGTTGGTTTGGATCCAAAGTACGCCCGTTGATGTACAACTAGCATGACCTTTGGCAGGAACAGCGCGTGGGCCCGCACATCCGGCTTGGAGGTCAAAATTTTCAACCCAGATGATCAGATGGCCCAGAACTGAACTGCTCATGGACATTTGACGTCTGCTTTGTTGATTATTACATACAGCAATCAAGAAAAAATGGCCATCAAACATTCTCACTTGTGATGCTGGCCACTGGCCACGGATGGGCAATCGCGGTGAAGGTCCCGCCCTGTTGGCGTTAACAGGCGCCGGCGCCTGAACCCATGACGGCACCATATTGTAACAACCTTGAATGCATTTCACTTCCATTGTCGACACTTCGGACTCACTTGACAGCGTGCCGCAAGCCGCAGCTCACGCTCAACCTTCCGTCACGATGCTCTCTGGGGAGCTCTGCCATACTTCGCTCGGACTCAGCTTCGAGCAAGCGCTGTCTCTGGTGCTTGCGATTGTGTGCGCCTCGGGTCTTTGGCTCTGGGCCTTGGGTCGCCGCCTGCCGCCAGGCCGTGGCAGGCTCGCCGTCGCCGCCGCGGTCTGCGCAGTGAATGCGCTGCTGCCCAAGCTCTTTTGCCGCTGGGATGACACTGTCACGATCATACTGACCAGGCAAGACAAAAACATTCAGCTGCTGATCTGCATGCTTTGACGGCCCTGGAGAAACTCTCTGTGCCAGCCATGCCAGCAGAGAGGCAGGGTGGTGCCTGCTCCCGCTGCTCACGCAGTGGTTGCTTCAATGACGCCATGTTTCTCCTTCCCTGCAGCTTCAACTTCATGTGGCTGAGTTCCTTCAAGGCGAGCCAGGGCTGTGGGAGCGTCACAGAGCGGGCATGCCGAATGCGACGCCGCACCCCCCGGAGCCGATTTGCCTGGCACCCTCACCTTGCCTGACCTCCCCTCTCCCCTGTGGCCCCGGCTGCAGGCCATATCCTGGGCCCTGGGCCGAGGCGCGCTCTGCGCCCAGCACTTCACCCCCGCACAGTTCCTCGCCATCTATGCGGCACCCATCACGCCCGTGTCAGCAGTGGCGGATGAGGCGCCAACGCCCTCGGAAGCAACCACAAGCAGTGCCCCAGCGGCCAGCAGCGGCGGGGCGCAGGAGGGGTCCTCGGGCAGCGCCTCCTCGGCGGACGGTGGCGGCGGCAGCGCGGGGGAGGCGCGGCGCAGGAGGGGCAGGCTGGAGGAGGATGCCGGCGGCCCAGGCAGCATGTTGGGCACGTGGCTAGCCAAGGGCGCGTTCATCGCCTTCCTGGTCTGGCTGCTGCAGCACCCGCTGCCCGGCATGCTGCGCGCGCTGGCCTACAGTGAGTGCATGCAGCACCGCGAAGCGGCGGCCTGTGCAGCGGCTGGGTTGTGCAGCGCTGCGCTGGGGTGGCAGCCCGCTGCCGCGGTGCTGGGAAGCCACCTTGCCGCTGCCCGGCGAGCCGGCTATGCACTGAAGCGCCACAACCACCTGTCTGCTCATCGCATTTCTGTTGTCCTGCAGCCCTGGCCCTGTACGCCCTGCTCTCACTGATCATGGACGGCCCCGCCTCGCTGGCCATTGGGCTGACTGGCCTGCGGGTGTCGCCCCACTTTGACCGGCCCTGGATGGCCACCACAGTAGCAGCCTTCTGGTCCAAGCGCTGGGACCTGGCGGCAGGTGGGCTTGCAGCGAGGGAAGCCGAAGCAAGCGCCCATGCTGCGGCAGGAGCACCGACCAAACCCTGCAGCACAGGGAACTGCCTGGTGCGCCCCAACCTCCCAAGCAACCCTGTCCCCTGGTGCTGCTGCCCACCCTCTGCAGGCAACACGCTGCGCCAGCTCATCTTTGACAGCGTGTGCGAGGGGCGCCTGTGGGCCCTTCCCCAAGGCTCGCCCCATAGGCAGCCCAGCCCGGCGCGCAAACTGCTGGGCAGCATCGCTGCCTTTGCCGCCAGCGGCCTCATCCACGAGTGCATCTTCTGGTGAGAGCCAGAGCAGCTACCGGCTTCAGTGCCAACTTTGACGGGTGGACACAGAGCAGGCAGGTGCTGCGGCGACGCCTCACAACGCCGGCCCGCTTCCCTTTGCCATTCCCACATGTTGGGACACCAGGTGCCCAGACGCACCCTGCGGGCCCCTGCCCCTGCTGCCTCCACGCTTCTCTGCAGGCACCTGACCGGCCACACCACCGGCGGCGTCTGGCTGTCCTTCTTCCTGGTGCAAGTGCCGCTGATTGTGTTCGAGCGCTTGGTGCTGGCAGCCCTGAAGAGGCGCGGCGTCATCCTTCCCGACTGGCTGCGCGCCCTGGTAGGCGTCCGCTTGACACCCCGTGGCCTTGACACTGCTGGAGGGGTGGGCTGCAGCACGAGGCGGGAGCCTATGCCGGCTGTCCTGCCAGGCTAGATCCAAGTCCAGAGCTTTCCATGTGCCGCTTGTTGAGCATCACGCCCCCAACGTTGACCCTGGTTACCCTTGGCTCTGCCTGCTCCTTGTGGCTGCCCAAGTGGGCATCCATTCTGTGTGTGCCGCATCCAGCTGGCCGACGCACATCGCACCCCGCCCCCGCATGCTGCTGCCACCTGTCCATGCAGGCCACCATGATCCTGCTGCTCCCCTACGCCTACCTGCTGTTCTGGAGGCCGTGCGAGCGGGTTGGCCTGACCGACTCCACGGTGGCAAACGTGAAGGCGGCGCTGCTGGGCGCAGCTCGGGCGCTGGGGCTCAGGGCGCTGGGCATCCCCCTGGGGTGATCCGGTTGCACTCGGCAGCGGCTCGGCTGGCGCCCCTTCGCTGAGCCTGGCCGGGCAGCGGGCCAGCCCTCTTCCTCTGGCGCCGCACTGGGATGTGCTGGCTACTCGACCTGTGCCTGTGTTGCCCCGCTTGCACCGCCCTGCCATTCCAGCGCCCAAACCCCCCTGCGCTTCAATTTTCCACCAAGGGGATGTGCAGGCCGCTTGACTTGAGGGTTAAGCCAAAAGTGCTGGAGAGCTCTGCATGCAAGCTGGCAAGTAAGCAAGGCTCAAGCGCGCGGCGGGACAGATCGAGGAGCGGCATTCTACAGACTGCCACTCTGCCAGGTGCCGCACGAGGCGCTGCGCCAGCTCCGCCGCTGTCTAGGCCTTGATGGGCGCCAGCCGCGATTTAAGCAGCGCTGTGAGCTGCGCGTCGTCCATGGCCGCCAGCCTGGCAGAGTACCGCGACAGGTGGCGCAGCAGGTAGCGGTACCGCCCCGCCATGGCGGCGGCGCCCACCTGGAGAGGATGGCCAGGGAGGGGGGCAGTGGCGGGCGGTGCAGGCGGTGTTGATCAAAAGTCGGGGGCCCCACCTCATGGACCTGTAGCCGAGAGTCCATGGGCGCAGCAGCCGGGGCAGCCAGCGCGCCACCAGCTGCCAGCCCCCCCACCTGGAAGAAGGATGTGCCGATGAAGCAGAGCGCGTCGTGCTCGGCGTGCGCCTCCAGGGTCGCCGCCAGCCGCCCCGGCAGCTCGCTCCAGTGCAGCGTGCTGTTGAGGTGGTGCACGATGTGGTAGCCTGGGGCAGGGTGGTGTGTATATGTGTGTGGGGGGGTGGGGGTGGGGGAGTGGGGGGTGGGTGGTGGGTGGGGGG
>KQ481946.1:763680-787692 GCA_001430745.1 Auxenochlorella pyrenoidosa
CCACCCCACCCCTTCCCCCGCTGCGCAGATCAACAGCTTTGAGACGCAGCTGCCGGCGCCGCAGTGCCTGCCGCGCGGCAGCGATGCCAGCGACACCTTCCGCGCCGTCTTCATCCGCGCGCCCGCCATCACTGAGACGGGGCCAGGTGAGCTGCCGCCCCTGCCGCTGTGCTCTGTTGTCTCAATCAGTGGCTGCCATGCGCAGGCCGGCGCAGGTCAGGGCCCCAACCCTCGGGCATTTCTCTTTGCTTCACCCCTGGCTGCGCCCCTGCCCTTGGGCCCCCCCTGCAGGCGTGGAGGTGCTGGCCGAGTACCGGCTGACTGCAGAGGAGAGGGCGGCGCAGGGGCAGGACAGCGTGGTGGTGGCGGTGCGCAGCGGCCCCCTCATGGCCACCGCGTTCCACCCGGAGCTCACGCAGGCGAGGCAGCGGGGCGGCGGGTCGCGATTCCTGCCGGTTGTGCAGCGCTGCCAGCAAGGGAGCCGACAAGCTGCATCGCTCAGGGCCAGTGGGCCCGCCGGCGAGGCGGGGCCTCATCTCCGGGGCTGGCAGCGCGTGCGTGCAGTGCAGCGGGAGGGCATGTGCATGGCGGTTGCTCGATGCGGCGCCTGCTCTTATCTGCACCCGCTCTGCGGAAGCTGCCCCGGCTTCGGCTGCAGCAAGTCATGCTCTGGATGGCAGAGCTTGCCTCCCAGCTCTCAACTTACTGTAACCCTGCACTCTGTCTTCTGTTGTCTGTAGGACTCGCGGTGGCACGAGCTGTTCGTGCAGATGGTGCAGCAGCATGCAGCGGATGTGGCGGCGGCGGCAGCGGCAGCACCCGCGCCAGATCCCTTTGCCAAGCTTGGCCGCGCCCCCAACCGCCCTGCCGACCTGCCTTTCTACTGAAGGAGCTGCGGGTTGCTGTGCCTGCGGCTTGACACCACAATCCTCCATGTGCCTCTGGTTGCACATGCTCTGCACCGCCGCACCCTTGGAACATGACGCAACGCGCGATCCTAGGCTGCCCTCCCCATTCTTTCCTGTGCCTGCTTGCGCTGTTCTGCAAGCATGTGCGTGGATGTGATTTTCCGATTGCACTCTGCCCATTTCATTTCATCCTCAAGAAATCCTTGCAAATGCAAGACATATGCGGCCAGCAGGCTGGGCAGAGGAGGGGTGGGACAGGGATGAATAGTTTCTTGGGGTCCTGTGCTGAAGGAAAATAGCACTGGCCAAGTAGTGGTGTCGTTGAGAGAGCCCCAATCTAGTCGAGAAGGATCGGCGGTGCATATGCGGTGAAGCCGCCTTGCGGGGCTTTGTGGGCAGGAGAGGAGAGCTGGGCGGCGAGACGAGGAGGGGAAGACGAGGATCGCCCATATCAGATACCAGCAGGTTGAGCAGAATCAAGTGTTTCTAGGTGTAGTTCAGCACGAGGATCAGGAGAGGGGCATCAAAACGCTGCCCATGAAAGGGACAGAGGAATTCTGTGTTGGGTGAGGATGAATGCATGTATGGCAGAGGGAGCGCTCCAGCCGAATGGCTGGGTTTTAGAGTACAGACAGTAAGAAGGAGGACGGGTGGCATGGCAGGAGGAGAAGAATGTCTCACCGCCAGCAGCGCATGTTGTTTGCGGCCAGCCAATAAGCCAAAAACAACGCCGCTGCGGGGTGAGAGGCTTGGGATCTGATCTGCTGGACATGCTGCCCTGCGGGCGGGGGCGCCACTTGTCGGCGCGAACCAGCGACCCAGTCTCCTGAGCATCTCAGCTCTGGCATGCTGTCAGGGGGCCGCCGGGCCGTCACTGCCCGGGCAGGGGACTCTGGGCAGCGCCGGGCTGTCACGAGCGGGGTGCAGGGTCACAGCACCAGGCCGCCCTTCTTGAGCACCGCCTGCACCTCCCAGTCGATGGCGATGAGGGTCGCAAGCTCGCGGTCGCTCAGCAGCGCTGCGTGCGCATCAGTGGCCTTGCACATGAGCGTGCTGCAGGTGGGGAAGTAGGGGGGCCATGGGGGTGGGTTTGGGGGTTAAGGTGGGGCGGCGTGCGTGCAATGGCAGGTGTGGCAAGTGGCGGCAGCTGCAGGGCGCATTGCTGCGCTCGGATGGCAGCATGGCACTCTGCCGGTTTGGCTGCCTGCTGGGCTCCCCGCTCTGCTCAATGCTGCTGTCTCAACAGCCTGGCCCCTGCTGCCTCGCTCCCGGTCCCCACTCACCGGTTGGGCACGGCTGTGCGCACAGAGGCGTGCTTGAGGGCGATCCACCAGCAGGAGATGAGGTCGTGGTCGAGCAGGTCCTTGCGAGCCAGGTACTGCGGCAGGAGGAGGGGTACAGCTGTGGAAGGTCAGGGTGCGCGGCGGGCTGAAGCAGGGTGGCATGGGCTGGCTAGATCTGGGAGGGGGTGGGCCTGGTGGCTGGTCATTGCTTCGGCCACGGCAGTACACCCCGGCTGTACTGCCCCAACTGGCAGCCACCAGCCCTCCACTCACATCCAATGGGAACTGGCCCACACATGCGGCCTCCACCTGCAGAGACAGGCCGAGCGCATTTACAAGTCAGACAGATGTGACAAGGGGGCAGCAGCCTGCTGCCAGGCTGGGCAGCGGTTGAGAGACCGTTGACGCGCTAGCAGGCAGGAAGCATGGCTGAAGGGGCACACGCAGGCTCATCCCGGCCTTATGGTCTCGCACACCTGCAGGGAGCGCAGGTACTTGAAGAGGTACAGCCCGCACTCGATGAGGTGCTCCGTCATGTGCACCTGCAGCAGGGTGGGTGGGTGGATTGGGGTGGGCCTCGGGGGGGGGGGGGGGGGGTCCTCGTCAGGCATCTGGGCGCCCAACGGGCACATGGTGGCATCCTCCCGGGCATGCAAGGCTGCAGTCCCAACCGCGCCCTCGCACCGAGCCTGCGTGCTGGTTAACTCGCGTGCAACCCCTGGTTCACAGTGGCATCACCCGCCCACCTTGGGCTGCAGCTGCACCAGGCGCTGTCCCCAGAAGGCCAGTTGCGACCGCAGCATCTCCTCCAACCCCGGGGCCAGCGGGGTGGGCTCCGCCTCGTCCTCAGCCGCATCCACCAGCAGGGTGTCGCTGCTGGAGGCGGAGCAGCCGCTGCTGCTGCGGCTCATGGCTGCGCACTCGTCTGCGGCACACTCATCGCTGCCGCAGTGGGAGCAGGGGGCGCCGCCGGCGCAGCCCATCTCAGAACTGAGTCGCCGGCGCTTGCCTTCATCCTCCTGAATGATCAAAGGATAATAAAAAGCTATTTAGTTGGCAGACAGGAAGGACTGCACGGCCGCTGGGCGTTTCGTGGGATGGCGGGCCGGGAGCAGGCGCCAAGTACAGGCTCACCCGCGGGGGCGTGCAGGTCTCCAGCTCGCCATCCCCGGGCCTGGGGGCATTGGGGGCAGTGACACGCCGCTCGTCGCAGTCGTCCAAGAGGTGCGCACACTCGGCCATGTTGTTGCGAGCCTCCCGGCGTGCTTGGAGCCCTTGCGGCGTGCAAGGCAATGCCACAGATCAACGATTTGGGAAAAATACAGGCTGGGGGTACGCTTAAGCGGCAGGAAGGGCGTTAGCCTCAGGAAGCTGAGCACGCTGTGAGTGCGCCCCGAGGCGGCGCCCTCGAAAACTCCATCCCAGTTTTGGTGGGCTCGAGTCAAAGGGCGGGCGATCAGCTGCGATCACGGCGATAATTTAAGTCGGAATAAGGTGCCAGGAAGGCGCGGGCACTCCTGTACAAGCTCTGGCAGTCAAGGCGCCCCTGGGAGCCGAGCGGTCATTAGCGGCTGCGCCGGGATAACTGTGCCAACAGCAGGCCCCGCCGAAGCTGTGTCAGTTTCACAGGTACGACCCTCAGGGTTGCACGGCCAAGCAATCAAATCAGTCATGAGCAACGCATGCAGTGCGCACGCAATCATCAGAGAGCAACATCAACCCAAGCAGTCAACAGAAAGCAACGTACAGAACGCGTGCTGGGCAAGCCGGATACTGCCAGTGACAGGCTGTCCCCCCAGGCGCGGGTTCCCGCCTGCGCCGGCCCGGCAGCCGCTGCAAGGGACCCCTCAAGAAGAGGGCGAGGTGAGGCCGGGCAGCCGGAAGAAGCTGGTCTGGGCTGCCGCCTTGGCCTGCACCCTGGCCAGCTCCTCAGGGGAAAACTCCAGCAGCCGCGCCAGCACCGGCACCATGGCGGAGCCAGCGGGCAGCTCGCCTGCACCAGCGCGAGGGCCGAGGGAGCACGCGGGGTGGGCACAGCAGCCATGCAGCACCCTGGGGCGCGCAGCTAAAACGGGCGAGCGAGAAGCGCCGCGGGACGCGCACGGCCGTGTGTCCGGGCACCTGCCCGCCGCCAGGCCGGCCGGCGCCGCGCACCCGACTCAAAGGCACGCAGCAGCACGTTCTTCAGGTAGTCGACGTCCAGCCCCTCGCGCTTCTCCTTGCGCCTGCAGGGGTGGTGGTGGTGGGGAGAAGGGGTTGGGGGGTTGGGGTGGGGGGTTCAGGCGGGCGGGCAGAACCAGGGGAGGCAGCGGTCACCCTCGGTGCCGCGGTCCCCCCCTGCCCACCCCCATGTTTGCTGCCCTTGGCAGGCCAAGCTCAAGGGTGCAGGTGCTGCCGATGTGGCTGGCAAAGGGCTTAGATTGCGTGAGCCCGGGTGGGGCCCCCACCTGAGCTCGGCAATCTCCTCCTTGAGCACGGCGGTGGCCTTGTCGCGCAGCGCGTGCGTGCGCTCGCTGTCCGCCAGCTCGCGCTCCAGGGCGGTCGCGCGCACCTGCAACCGCAGCGACGCGGCGGCGGGAAGCCACTCAGCAGGGGCGCGGATCGGCGCCGGGCCCGCTGTGTGCGTGCAGCTCACTGCTGCCAGCCATGCCGCAGGCTGCGCATCCCTGCAAAGCAGGTAGCCTAGGGCCCATGCGACAGCAGTATTGGCGGCCGCTAGCAAGGTGCTCCCCGCAATCCACGCCTTGCCTGTAGCACTGCCAGCTGGTCGCGCGGCGAGACGGCTGCGCCGCTGGCGCGCGGCGGGCGCGGCACGCCTGCCGCCGCGCCCGCTGGCTGCTCGTCTGCCGGCTCGATCTCAGAAGAGATGCTCTCGGCACGGCTGGCGCCGGCTGCAATCATGCTTGCGCCCGCCGGTCCCGCTGGCGGGCTGCCCACACGGCTGCCCGTGCCAGGGCCTGATGGCGGCAGCGGCGGCGAGGCGGCAGCTGCCTCTGCGTACCCCACAGTGGGGCCACTGAAGCGCAGCGTGGTGCCCCCCGGAGACAGCAGGCTGTCCAGCGAAGGCTCGCCAGCACCCAGGTTGTTGGGCTCGCCGCCCGCCAGCGCAGCCGCCACCGCCGCACGCACGGCTGCCGAGGAGCTGGTTGCACCAGCGGCAGGGCCGGCTGTTCTCGGCTGAGAGGCGGCCGGCGCTGCAGCCTGTGGCGCAGCGCTCGCCGCCCTCGCCGCCGCGGCCGCGGCCTCTGCTGCAGCTGCCGCGTCTTCGGCGGCGCGCGCGCGAGACTCGGCTTGTTCTGCCCGCTGAGTCGCCTCCTGCGTTGCACGCTGTGCTGCCTGCAGATCAGACTGCAAAAAGCGGGGCATTTGTGCAGTGCTTCAGCATGTGCTTGAGGGCCAGAGAAGCCGCCCAACCAGCGAAACAGACGTCATCAGGGCGCGCTTGTCGGAACCTTCCCAACGCCCTGTGCACAAGCCGTCCCAAAGCGCTCCACCTCAACCCACCTCAAGAGTGGCAGCCCTCTGCCGCTGCTCCGCCAGCGTCGCCTGCGCCCGCTCCAGCCCAGCAGCCAGCGATGCATGCTTGGCCTGCAGCTCCGCCGCGGCCGCCGCCCCCGCCGCCGCCGCTTCCTGGTCTGCAGCGCCCCGCTGCTGCGCGGTCTCCAGCTGCTGCTGCAGCGCTGTTCGCTGCTGCTCCAGCTCGCGCTGCGCTGCACCCGCCTGCTCCCTTGCCGTTGCCAGGTCCGCCTCAGCAGCCGTCTGCGCTTCCTGGGCGGCAGCCAGCTGGCGCCGAGCCTCCACAAGCTGCCCAGCCTGCTGCCGAGCCACCGCCAGCTGCTGCTGCGCCTCGGCCAGCTGCTCACGAGCTGCTGCAAGCTCCGTGTCGGCGGCGCCGCGGGCCTGCCCCTGCGCTGCAGCCGCCTCTGCTGCTTGCTGCCGCGCCTCTGCCAGCTCTGCCTGCAGCGCCGCCATGGCCTGGGCCTGCTCTTCAGCCTGCTGCTGCAGCGCGGCAAGGCTCTCTGTGCCGGCAGCAGCCGCCGCCGCTGCTGCCTCTGCAGCTGCCAGCTTGGCGGCCAGCTCAGCGCTGCTGCCCTTTGCGGCGGCCAGCTCTGCCGCCAGCGAGGCGACCTCTGCTCGGGCAGCATCTGCTGCCGCCTGCGCCTCGGCCAGCTGCTGCACCTGCTCACCAGCCGCGTGCTCCCGCTCTGCTGCTGCCTGCGCCGCCGCCTGCGCCGCCGCCAGCTGCTGCGCGAGCCGCTCCCTGCCTGCCTGCGCCTCTGCCAGCTCAGCAGCCGCCGCCTCTGCCGCCTCTTGTGCGGCCTCGAGGTCGGCCTCTGCAGCGCCCGCAGCCTCCCGAGTAAGGGCCAGCTCTTCTGCCAAGTGATCCCGCTTGCCAGCCGCAGCAGCCGCCTCTTCACGCGCGGCAGCCAGCTGCTGCGCCAGCTGCTCTCTGTCCGCGGCTGCAGCTGCCGCCTCCTCCTGTGAGGCAGCAAGGTGTGCCGAGAGCTCCTGTTCGCGCTGGGCGGAGGCCGCCAGTGCTGCCTCATGCTCCTGCTGCTGGGCCGCTGCCGCTGCGGCCGCCGCTGCCGCTGCCTCCAGCGCTGCTGCCTGCTGCTGCGCGTGCTGCTGGTCCCGCTGGGCGTCTGCCAGCTGGCGCTCCAGCTCAGCATGCTGCGCTGCAGCCACCTCAGCCTGCTGCCGCTCACGTGCCAGCTGCTCCGCCAGCTGCTGCTTCTCTTCTACGAGCGCCTCGGCAGCGCCGCGAGCGGCAGCCAGCTCTGCGCTGGCAGCCTCTGCCGCCGTCAGCTGATGCGCAAGCTGCTCTTTCTCAGCAGCAGCGGCAGCGGCAGCCTGGCGCGCCTCTGCCAGTTCTGCTTCAAGATCGGCCCGGGCAGCCGCAGCTGCTGCCGCGGCGGCTGCCGCGGCCGCTGCCACCCGGCCCTGACCCTCATCAGCCTCGGCCTGCAGGCTATCGGCCTGCTGCCGCAGCACGGCAACCTCGCGCTCACGGTCTGCCAGCGCCTGCTGCAGCTCAGCCACCGCTTCCTGGGCGGCCGCTGACGCCTGCTCCGCCGCCGCCTGCCCAGCTGCCGCTGCCGCAGCAGCCCCCTGGAGCTCTTCAAGCTCGCTAGCAACAGCCTGCCGCTGCTCCTCTGCTGCTGCCTCAGCCGCCTGCTGAGCCGTCGCCAGCTGGGCAGCCAGCTCAGCGCCTCGCTGGCGTTCCGCCTCCACCTCCTGCTGCAGCACAGCGGCCCGCTGCTCCGCCTCGGCGGCAGCACCGCTGCCGCGCTCTTGCTCAGCGGCAAGCGCCGC
This sequence comes from Auxenochlorella pyrenoidosa, assembly GCA_001430745.1. Classification (NCBI taxonomy): domain Eukaryota; kingdom Viridiplantae; phylum Chlorophyta; class Trebouxiophyceae; order Chlorellales; family Chlorellaceae; genus Auxenochlorella; species Auxenochlorella pyrenoidosa. The sequence goes on from KQ481946.1 coordinate 771,185, forward strand.
CTGCGCCGCCTCCAGCTGCCTTGCCAGCTCGCCACGGGTGGCTTCGGATGCCTCAAGGCCAGCGGCTGCTTCGTCTGCTGCCTTTTGAAGCTGCTGCTGGAGATCCGCCTCGGCTGCAGCCAGACGCGCCACCTCGTCCCTCAGTGATGCTGCAGACGCGTCAGCCTCCTGCTGCGCATGCTGCGCCTGCTGCGCCGCCTCTCGCAGCCGCTGCTGCGCCTCGTGCGCCTCGACCGCCGCCGCCTGCAGCTGCTGCAGCTGCTCATGCAGCAGCGCGGCCTCTGCAGCCTTGTCCGCCGCGTGTTGCTGCGCATCATGCAGCGCGGCGGCTCGCTCGCTGTCCCCAGCAGCGGCAGCCGCAAGCTCCTCCCGCAGGCGTGCAGCCTCTGCAGCCGCGTCTGCCAGCGCCTGCTGCTGCCGCTGCTGCTCCTCATGCAGCAGCGCACCCTCAGAGGCCTTGTCGGCAAGCTGCTGCTGCAAATGGTGCCTCTCTGTCTCCACCTGCTGCAACCGCTGCTCCAGCTCGGCAGCAGCCGCCCCCGCAGCCCCACCACCGGCCGCCGCCGCCGCAGTGCCCGGCTGCTCCTCCAGCTGGCGCTGCAGGGCGGCAACCTGCTCTGCCGCTGCCCCTGCACGTTGCTCTGCTGCCGTGGCGGCAGCCTGCGCATCAGCCAGCTGCGCCAGCAGGTGCTCCCGCTCCTCCTGCATGCGCCTTAGCTCCTGGGAGTTGCCGCCCTGCAGGCAACAGCAGTGCAGGCACAGCACAGGCTGTTGGTCCCAGCATGCACGGCGGGACAGCCCCGACGGCCCACGGCGCTCCTCCTGCTCCGCAGCTGCAGCCGGGCCTGCAGCACAGTGGCAGGCACGCGCCTTAGCGGAGGCAGGGAAGGGCGAGAAGTCGCCGGGCGTCCTGGCGGCTGCCAGCGCCAGCTCCTGCGTTGGAGAGGTGGGCCGTGGGATGCAGGGGCTGGCAAGAGGGCACCAAGGCAGCAGCAGCAGCAGCCGCGCAAGTTGCATACCAAGCGCCGTCCCCACACCAGCTGCACCCTCAAGTGCCCGCTCGGGCCCTTGAACATCGCAGAATGGGGTCGAAAACCCTGCCTGCACCCACGTTCGCAGCTCCTGCCGTGCCCCACTGCCTGCCACCGTGCCCACTGCCCTGGGCCCCACCTGCTGCACCCCCAGTGCGCGCAGCTGCTCCACCTCCTGTCGCAGCTCTCTGCGCTCATGCTCCGCCGCCTCCAGCTGCGCCTGCAGCGCCTCCAGCTGCAGCAAGGGAGCAAGCAGTGGGCACGGCCGACATGAGCAGTGGGCGGCAGGGGGGCAGGGCATCAAAACCTGACGTAAAATCACGTGTAAGAGGCTTATCAGGGTGCAGCCCCCGGCCCCAGGGCAGGCCCCAGGCGGCCGCACCTGGTGGTGCAGCTGCGCGGTGTCGCGATCGGGCGAGAAGGCCGGGTTGCTCAGCACGGCAGCGGTGGGGGTGGCTGGCAGCGCGGGTGAGATGCCCTCCGCTCCGGCCGGGCCGGCGGGGGCCATGTCGGCAGGGCCAAAGTCCAGAAGGTCGCCGCCCTCCCAGCCGCCCCCGCTGCCAGCCTCTGCCACCGCAGGGGCCTCTGCAGCAGCGCTGGGGGCCGCCGCCTGCTGGGGCTGCTGCGCGGCTGCCTCTGTCTGCTGCGCGCGCTGCGTCGCGGCCGCCAGCTGGCGCTGCACGGCCTCCAGCTGCGCCTCGAGCGCCTCTCGCTGGGCAGCCGACTCGGCCAGCTCGCCCTGCAGGTGGCACACATGGCAGGCCAAGTAGGGCTCAGAGGGAGTGGGTGCACTTTGCCCAGGCTGGTCCAAAACAGCGGTCCATCTTTACTTGCTGTACACTGAATGCTGTACACTGAACAGAGCAGACTCAGGTCGCAGGCCCAAGCAAGCCAGGCAGCGGGGGGTTGTGTCGCCGGTGGACGCACGTGTATGCACCAGCTGCAAGTGCTGCATGGTTTGCCCTTGGGCTGCCAGCGGCGCTGCACGAATCGCGGCATGCACATGCTGTCAAAAGCGGCGGCATGCTGGCACCAGCAAACAGAGGCAACCAGGAAGCAATCATGGCTCGCGCAGCAGCAACGGCCAACGCACCTTGAGCTGGTCGATGCTGCCGCCAGTGGTGGCGATGCTGCGCTCCATCCGCGCCAGCAGGTCCTCGGCAAAGCCGCCGCCGCGCCCGCCCTCCGCGCCTGCCATCGGCGACAGCGGCTCCGACGGCTGCGGGGTGGCGGCAGCAGCGCAGGCTCGCAGCGGGGTCACGAGCAGAATCGCCTGAGGACGTTACTCACAGGCATGGCGTAGAGAGGGCGCCTGCCGCCGGGGACAGCAGCCCAGCCAGCTCTCAAGGGCAGATGAGCCCGGCATGGGTGGCGCACAAGCAAGCACAGGGTGCCCAGGCCAGCCGGCAGCCATGGAGGCGCGGTGCAGGGAGGGAGTGCTACCGGCAACTCACCAGGGGGGAGGCCGAGGCGGCGGTGGAGGCCAGCTGCTGGTCCAGCACGTGCAGGCGCTGGGCCTGCTCTGCCTGCTGCGCCTGCTGCGTGCGCTGCTGCTCCGCCAGCGCGGCCTCCAGCTTGGGAGATGCGCTGGCGCAGCGCCTCGCGCTCCGCCTCGTCCGCCGCCACACGCTCTGCCTGCGCGGCGCCGTCGCCCGCCGCCGCCGCCGCGCCCTGGCTCGCCTGCCGCGCCTGCTGCTGCTGCTGCTCGGCCAGCGCCGCCTCCAGCGCAGCCACGGCCTGCCGCAGGCTGGAGGCCTCTGCAGCCGCCTGCTGCTCCCGCGCCTCGGCCGCCGCCCGCTGCTCTGCCTGGGCAGCTCGCTGGGCCTCTGCTGCCTGCTGAGCCTGCTGCTGGGCGTCCAGCTGCTGTCGCAGCGCGGCGGCCTCGGCAGCAGCTGCCTCCAGCTGCTGCTCCCAGTGCTGCTGCAGGTCAGCAGCCTCGACAGCAGCCACTTTGACTGCTGCACCCAGCTGCTGCCGCTGAGCCGCCGCCTCCTCTGCCGCCGCTGCCTGCTCCGCCAACTGCTGCCGCAGCGCGGCAGCCTCGGCGGCAGCAGCCTCCAGCTGGTGCTCCCAGTGCTGGTTAAGGTCGGCCGCTGCAGCCTCGGCAGCCTGCGCCTGCTCCTGCAGCCGCGAGCGCAGGTCGGCGCCCTCCTGCTGTGCAGCATGCAGCTGCTCGCGTAGCGCGGCTGCCTCGGCGGCGGCTGCCTCCAGCTGGGCCTGCTGCTCCAAGCCGCTGCGCTGGGCTGCTGCATCCCGCTCAGCCTGGAGCTGCGCACGCGCCGCCTCCAGCTCCGCGTGCAAGGTAGCGGCACGCGCCTCTGCCTCCTCGGCTCGCTGGAGCGCCGCTGCGGCTGCCGATGCCGCCTGCTCCCCCCCTGCGGCGCTCGGCGGGGCGGCAGCCTCTGCTGCCGCCACCCGCGCCTGCTGCAGCTCCTGCTGCAGCTCCTGCACCTCGCGGCTCAGCCGCGCATTCTCTGATGCCAGCTCGGCTGTTTCGGCAGCCGACGGGTGCTCGGGCGCTGTCGCCGGCGGCGCCGCGGCGGCCTCTGTCGCTGCCGTCCTGGCCTCCTCCAGCTGCCGCCGCAGCTCCGCCAGCTCGCCCTCTGCCGCGGCAGCCACGCTGCGCAGCTGCACACTCTGCTGGCGCTGCTGGCTCAGCGCCTCGCGCAGGCTCTCCAGCTCCGCCTCGGCGGCCGAGGCAGCGGCCGCCGCCGCGCCCCGCAGCTCGGCGTTCTGCTGGCGCAGCGCGGCCAGCTCGGACGCGTGCGCCGCCTGCGCCGCCTGCGCAGCCGCCACCGCCTCCTGCAGCTGCTGCGTGCGCCGCGCCTGCTCCTCCTCCTGCAAGCGCGGCCAGGAGGGTGGGGCGTGCAACACATTTGGGATGGCCGATGGTGGCAGCACACCTTGCCATCCTGGCATCTGCGTCGGCATCCAGCATGTCGGATACGGATTGAGCAGGTCACAGGGTGGGCAGACAAAAGATATCAGCACTGGCGGCAGGGCCAGGCCTGTGGACCAGCCCGGCCCTCCTCCCCGCCCACCATCTGCTGGCAGAGCTGCTGCACATCGGCCCTTAGCTTGGCATTCTCCTCGGTTGCAGCCTGCGAGGCATGCAGCCGCTCCCGTAGCGCCTTGTTCTGCAAATGCGGAGGCAGCGGCACGTGGTGGGACAGCCCAGTGCACACAGTGAACGCACCCCCCTAGCGCAGAGCTGCAGTCTTCCCTTCGTCAAGGACCCACATCACTGCCGCCGGAAGTACAGCATGCGTATAGCAGAGGCGGCACTCAGCAGGCTGCCCTCTAACCTGGCTTTGCAGCAAGTGGATGGCCTCATCGGGGGACAGGCTGCTGAGCCCAGCGCTGTTGCTGCGTGGCAGGCCTCCCGCCCCGGCCGACGTCGACGGCCCTGCCGGCGGCAGCACATGCCCATCGCCTGCATGCGGGGCCGCCATCGGCGGCGATGTGATCGTGACAAAGTGTGCACAGGGGCCTTTGGTGTGTCCGCGGCTTGTGGATCACACGCGGTGAGGTGTCACCCGTTCCAACCCACCTAGTTGTGTGGTGCGCCTTTGCGGTGTCTGAGAAGCCGTCCGTTGCACGGCCTGCACTTGCTGGGTGACAGCCGCCTGCGCCTTCTCAAACTGCCCCTTGGCATCGCTAGCGAGCTTCTGAAACTTCTCTTTCGACAGCCACGACATTTTCTCAAACAGCAGGCGCTCAACGAGGCGCCAAGCCGAGTGACTGGCGGCAGCGCTGCCACCGCCAGCGCAGCGCGAAGCTCGCCTTTGGTTGATGCTTCCGCATCGTGTTGCCCTGAATCGCGCATTGTCAGAAGATTCCAAGAGGTGAGCTCATGCGTTCATATGCATTGCATACGAGGCAATGGACAGTCGCTGGCAATGGTGCCACAGAGCCCGAATGTGGGCCGAAAAATGGACGAGCATGCAACAGCTGGTGGCAGGTTGATGCGCAAGCCACACAGGGATCCGAGGTGGGAGGCTACAGAGGCAATGCACCGTGAAACTGCTAAATTGCTTCCGACATGGTTCAAAAGAATGCACTGAAAGCTGAAAGGTGCTGTCAAAAAATCACTGGGCTCGCGTTTGGACTGGGCGAGCGAGAGAACTGGGCTGTACAGCTTGGCCTGGTATAAGGGATGCCTGATCGGGAGCTGGGGGGCACAGAAGCTTGCCCACTGGACCGGGAAAATGCGGCATGAAAGATGTTGCAAAGAGAAGGATATGACTCGTGCTCTCTGACAGGTGCATGAGCAGGATGGAACAGTGGTGCCGAGTTGAAAGCTGTGTCTGAAATCCGGTTTTGCGGCCAAGGGGGCCGAGCTCATGTGAAAACCGCCATGCCTTGCGTCGTGCGTTTCATGGCAGCACGGGCTGCAATACGTGTCCATGGCACAGTGCCCGGGAGGAAGCTTGGTGCATGGGGCTGCACCATGCATGCCAGCCGGCTCATTCGGCTTTCTGCTGCCCTCACGCGTCAGTTTTTGCCTGGCCCGTTGGCCGCCGCGAACCAGTACATGACCGCCGCAGCCGGCGCCGCAAGGCGCGCATAATTCAGAAGGCCGGGCTGCACACTGGGGAGGATGTCTGAGGATTGGGCCCCAGCGGTCGCCCTGCTGGCGAGGAAGCGGCAGCGCAGGCGCAGCTCGGAGCGCCAGATGAGCCAGGTGGGCAGCAGGAAGCCCAGGAGCAGCAGGCTGCAAGTTTTGGAGGGGGGAGGGCAAGCCGCGGTTGAGGGATGGACAGGTGGATACTGACAGTTCCAGGCAGCCGACGCCTGGGGAGGAGGCAGCTGCCAACAAGCGTCAGGTGCAGCGAGAAAGGGGGCCGGCTGACTGGAGCGTTCGAGTAAACTGCCCACAATGGCAATGGGGCGCGACAGCCAAAGGAGCCTGCAGGACGGCACAAAAACGCTGCCAGGGCATGCTGGCAGAGCAACGAGAGGTATAGCGGAGGGCCTCAAGGATAAACGCTCTCACCTCGAGGGCTGGCATTGCAGGCACAGCTGCTCTCCACCGGCAGACAGCGCGGCCATGTCCCCAGCTGCAGTGCCGAGCACCGCAACGACGCTGGCCTGGGTCGCTGCCGCTGCTGCCGCCGCCCGCGTCGCACTCACACAGGCCGCTCGCACCGCCTCTTCCGCGCCGGCGGGGGCTGCAAGCACGGCTGCCCGCAGCTGTGCATCTCGGGCGAGAAGTGCAGCATGTCCTGGCACAGCTGCAGGAGCGCCGACAGGCGAGACCAGGGCAGCGCCGCAGCCGCCGCCAAGCGCGAGTAGGCCAGCTGGATGGCGGCGCTGCGCTGGCACAAATGACCGTTGTTGCGCAGAAGGATGGAAGTCAGGGCAGCCTGCTGCGGCAGCGCGATGCTGCTCAAGGGGAGGGTGGCCGGCACGGCAGGATAGGTGGTTGTGCGGCTGGAGGATGGGGCAAGCGTGCACGCACCCACTTGCGGCACCGCCTGTGAGCATGTGCTTCTGGCGCCACACTGGCGGGGCTCAGCACGAAGCAGCAGCCCTCACCGAAAGGGCAGGCTGCCCCAGAGCGAGGAGAAGAGCAGCCAGGCCACGCCGTTGCCAGTCAGCAGTGCAGTGGCCTCCTGCAGGGGACACCGCGCACTGTGCTCAGCACGTAGTGCAAAGCAGAGCATCTTTGCATGGCCAAGCAGAGGCCGTCGGGATGCTGCACTGGTGGCTGGGCAAGCACACACCCCCGCCATGGATGCTTGCATACCCAGTGATAGCAGGGCGCCTCTCCCCACAACACAGCTCGCACGATGCTGTCCCTTGCCTGAAAGGCAGTTGGCAGGCCAGAAGTTGGAGTGGGGTCTGCAAGGCAGGCACACACGGCAGGCAGACATCAGTAATCAAGAGTGTTTTGCGGCGGCAGGGCTCCTGCTCAGCCCACCCAGCGCAGGGAAACAGTTTGTCAGCCAGCAGCAGCAGAGGGAGCAGCTGTCTGTTGAGACTGCAGGAGCCGCGGGCGGCCCGCACTCACAGATGTGGCGGTGCGCGTAGCAGCCAAGCACCATCTGCAAGACGTTGTCAGCGACCTGGATGGGCTGTCGCCACCTGTGGGCATGGGCGCCAGAAGCGCGCCAGTTGCCAGCAGGACAAACGTGTATGGGGCAAGTTGTAGGGTGCAGCCTGCCACAGCCCGCCAGGCATGTGCAGCCTCGACTCCACTCGCGCGCTCCCTGGCTTGCACGTCCCCAACCAAGTCCAATCGCCCCATGCAACACACCTGAGGTACTCCGTCCGGGGCAGGCGATGCGCAAGGGTGGGCAGCAGCGTTGTGAGTGCACCCAGCGCGATTACAGCACAGGCAGCCCACTCGCGAGCGCCCAGCGTGCGCAGCAGCACAGCCAGCCAGGTCAGCGCGCGGGCGTAGTGAAACTGCAGCAGGCAGCATTTTTTCTCAAAGAGGCTTGATCAGCTTGAAGTGCGGGCTGCGGCCAGCCAGCCAGGCCGCTCTGTCGCCCTCCAATCGTTCAGTGCTTGTGCCTGTGGTACCAGTGGCGGGTGCTCATGTCGGGCAGCTGCCTGCCCACCTGTGTCTCCAGCCGCGAGTTGCTATCCGTCTGCAGCTTAAAGAACTCGAATTCCAGCTGTGGACTTGCAAAGGACAGGTCCGCCCGCATCCTGGGGCCCCAGCGGCTTCACCAATACGCTGTCAGTCCGATCGGCGTCCGGCTTAAGTCCGGCGCTGCTGGGGCGGCAGCGGCAGGAGGGGGGTGGCAGAGCAGGCGTGGGGCTTTCTCCAGCGGCTTTCGCCGCCGGAGGCTGCCCAGAGTAGCCGAGCGCTGGCTGGCGGCCGCGGGACCGAGAATTTACGTCCAAGCTGCCGAATAAGTCGGCCAAGGTTGGGTTGGAACGGTGATGACCTGCACGTTTGCTGGTGGATAAAGAATACGTGAAGATGGATACGGCAAGCCGCGGCCCATGTGCCGCGTGGCCCAGTGGGCCCAGCACGGCCAGCGTGCCTCCTCTGCTCCCCGTCGCGTCAGTCAACACCACCCCACCTTGAGGTGTCCTCGTCGCGGGCCTAGCCCCAACCACAGCACGCCTGATATGCATGCCGTTGAGTGGAATAGAAACCGAGTGCATGCGTTCAGGAGGTGCGCTTGCCAGCAGCTGCCTGGGCACTTGAGCGCAACAAGTCCCGGACGCTGCCTGGAATGGATGGGCATCGCTTCTGCATGCTCCCTGCTCGCATCCCTCCTCTCACAGCGGACGCCACAGTGAGGGTGCCCTGAAGGTCGCCCCCCCCGGCCCCGTCTGGGGAGGACATTAAATTACAGATGGTCGAGGAACGAGCGCTGTGCTGGCTTGGCCCCGATGCTGCCTTTTGCGCTGCCTGCCGCTGCAGCCGGAAGCGCACGCCTGTCTTGTGGACCGGCGGGGCTGCCAGACGCCTCACAAGGCTGCCACCACCAAGGAATAGATTGCTGCCACCGCGGGCACCGCAAACATTGCAAAGTCTGCCAGCCCTGGCAGGTGCTGCTGGCTCAGGTGCAGGCGCACCACCTCGCTGGGTGACGCGCCCAGGCAGCGCTGCGCCAGGAACTGCCGGCGGCTGCGCAGCTCTGTCGCCCACACAAGGAATGCGGGGAGCAGGAAGCCCAGCAAGAGCAGGCTGCAGGGCGGGAGCAGGGAGGTAGGGCTCGTCTGCAGGGGGCTGGGCCACGGCAGGCACACCTGCCTGCCAGCAACAGCCCGCCGCTAGGCGTCGTAAATCCACACCAACTCGCGCTGCGTACTCAGCATGATGTGCCCTCGCCCTCGCCCACCTGGCCGGCTGGTAGCGCAGGCACAGCTGCGCGCCATGCTCCAGCGAGGGCACGGCCACAGCGCGCGCGGCATGAGCAGCGTGGACAGCATCCGCCGCCTCCATGCACGCCATCCGGACCGCCTCCCTCGCGTTAGCAGGGGCGGCCAGCACTGCGGCGGCACAGGAGCGCCCCGCCTCGTGGGTGCGCGCCCAGCGCTGCCACAGCGGCAGCGCCGACAGGCGGGCCAGCAGCGCGTGGGCGCGCCGCGCCGCGCCCAGCTGCAGCCCAGAGTACGCCAGCTGGATGGCAGCGTTGCGCTGGCACAGCTGTCCGTTGTAGAGCAGCAAGATGATGGTCAGGGCGGCCTGCTGCGGCAGCGCGATGCTGCGGGAGCAGGGGGAGAGAGCGCATGAGAAGTCAAGATAAAGGAAGCAGCACTCGATGGCGTGCGGCAGCAGCCATAGTGGACAGAGCGGCTGCGCATGGCGCATGCAAAAGCTTCCAGGCAAGTGCCAAGGATTGACATGTTTCAGGGCTAGCACCAACCGGAAGGGCAGGCTGCCCCAGAGCGAGCAGAAGAGCAGCCAGGCCACGCCGTTGCCAGTCAGGAGCATTATCCCCATCTGCAGGCGGACGCGCAGCAAGGCAGGATCATCATGTGTACGCCAGGCAGGCAGGGGCTGCCAGCACGTGCCGGCAAGCAGCGCTGCACAGCCAGCGCAGCGGGCTCGGCAGGCGTAGGCAGGCAGGCAGGCAGGCGGGCAGGCGTGCCCTGCCTGGAAGCTGGAGGGGCTCTCGGGCGGGACAGCGGGGTAGCTGACATGGTGGTGGGTCAGGCAGCCCAGCGCAACTTGCAGCAGGTTGTCAGCCACCTCTGCCGGGGTGCGCCACCTGGCAAGGGAGGGGCGAGGCAGGGGAGGCGGGGCAGCGCGCAGCGTGGGGCCGGTGTGCAGCTGCCATACTGGGCAGTTCGTAGGTCAGCCAGCACCCGGAGCAGAAGCAGCAACAGACAAACAGAAAGGGGAATTGTTGTCTCAACAAGCTGCAGGCATCAAGCAGAAGGCTTGTGCAAGCAGCGCCTGTGACGCTTGCCCAGCGGCAATCGGTGTGCAACCTGCCTGAGGTACTGGGCACGTGGCAGGCAGTCCAGCAGCGGCGGCAGCAGCGTGGAGGCGGTGCCCAGGGCAACGAGCGCCGTCACCCAGCGCTCGCCGGAGGACAGCGCGCGCAGCAGCACGACCAGCCAGGTCAGCGCGCGGGCGCAGTGGAACTGCGGTGGGACAGGGGGCATGCTGTCTGCGTTTGACCGTCATCATGCATCATCATCATTACATTTACTGTCCACAGAGCCTGCCTGGCCTGACCAACTGGACCAACCTAACCCACGCCCTGAGAGCTACAGAAGCATGGCTGCTCGCGGGCATGACCAAGCGACCGATCCTGGGCTGCCACAGCGGTGTCCGTGCGCTGGCTGTGCGGCTGGGGCCCACCCAGCTGGGCCTGCACAGCCCTGCCCATCTAGGCGAGTAGAGCTGTCGCCAGTACTGCACAGGGCCTGCTCCCCACCTCGCCCCTGCCCTTGCCTGCTTCTCCAGCCGCTGGCTGCGTAGCAGCTGCGCCTCCTGGAACTCCTGCTCCAGCTCAGAGCTGGCAAACGAAAGGTCCAGCTTCAGGGCGGGCATTGGCAGAGCACGAGGCCGCCAGCACTCGGGCCTGCACGGAATGGGCCAGAGGCAGCGCCCAGTGTGGCATCACAGACCGGCTGGCACAGCTGTCTGCCACGCCAATTTGGCAACTGGCCGCAGTTCTTGAATGGGCAGGGCAAACAGCAAACAAGAAGGGCAGCCGAGGGGACGGTGTTGGTTTGGTCCAGGGTAGCTGCAGTAGCGCCCCCATGGTGGCGGGCACAGCCTTGGCAGCAGCACTGCAGACCCGATTCTAAGCCCAGAAGTGACACCCACCCGATATCTCCACGCTCCTAGGAGTCGTCCTACGGCTTGCGAGCGAGCAAAGAGCTTTGCAGACGACTGGGGGCACGGGGGAGGGTTGGTCCGTCTGTTTCACGCTTCCTTTGCGGGTGCTGAGTTTGTTTATGAACTCAATGCCCAATGCACGAATGCACGAAGGGTCTGCAGCGAGCCAGGACAGCCGCTTCTGAGCACTCGCAGCACGCCCTTGGGCGTGGGCGACCTCAAGTATCGGGCTCATATCTCGCGATCCCCTACTGCCAGGGGCGAGCTGTCGGGGCGATGGAGGAGCTGAGCGCGACGGAGGGCCTGGCCTTGGGCTTGAGCCGGGCCTTTTATGCCTTGGCGCGCACTCTGCGCTTGAACAAGCTGCGGGATCTGATCGCAGCTGCATCGCTCAGCGTGGAAGCCCCCCTCTGCCTGCTGGGGCGCAGCTATTCGTGCTCTCGGTATGGCAGCGAGGAGGAGGTGCGCCTCGAGGCAAAGCAGCCTGCATGTTGCATGAACAGCGGGTTGATGCGCGGCAAGACCGCGACTTCTCTGCGGCGACAACTGCCGCCGCCAGCGCCGGCGCCCTCGCCTGCCAGACATCGCCTGCCCTCTTGTTCCGTGCTTATGCAGGCCCTGGCCCGCTTGCTCGACCACTTTCAGTCCATCCTATGGATGAGCTACCGCCGAGGTTTCAAACCCATCCCAGCCGGCGGCGCCAGTCTGGGGTCGGATGTTGGCTGGGGCTGCACGCTGCGCAGGTGACAATGACTGCATGTGCGGCGGCGTGCGGCGCGCACGTGGTGGCTTGTGCATATCTTCTCTAAGACCCATTTAGATGCAGGCATGCTGCGCGCTTGCTGCCGCTGCAAAGGCCATTGGCGGAGCCCTGCGGCAGTGAGTGCCATCGACTCAGCCCCGGCCACCTCCGCCCAACCGCTCGCGTAACCGCTCCCTGTCGTGCTGCACTCCTTGCCCCATGTGCAGCGGCCAGATGATACTGGCGCAGGGGCTGCAGCGGCACCTGCTGGGCCCAGACTGGCGCTGGCCTGATGCGTTGCCGGCGGGCAGCGGCAGCGGCGGCACGTCACCGCCGCCCGAGCTGGCCCGCCTGCTGCAGCTGTTCTGGGACACGCCCGCCGGTGAGCCTCCCACACCCGCCCCGGCCCAGCAGCGGGTCTTCTGCATTCGGCGATTCCCGTCGCCGCCGCTGCTGCTGCCGCTGCCGCCGCGGCATGTTGCAAGCTGCCCTGCTACGTTACACGGTGACAGATCCGGCGGCCTCTCGACACTCGCAGGGCTCCAAGAGCATTGTGTGCCACGGCCCACCTGCCGCCCGTGTCCCCTCCCCGCCTGCCTGCAGAGCGCAATGCCTTCTCCCTGCACAACCTGTGCGCGCACGGCCAGGCGTGCGGCGTGGTCCCCGGCCGCTGGCTGGGGCCCTGGGTGGTGTGCCGGGCGCTGGAGGCCGCTGCCCGCGCGGCGCTGCAGGTCGGTGCACCCAACAGCCTTGCGCTGCTGCCAGCTTGGGCGGGCTTGTTCTCGGCTGTGAGGGGGCTTAGTGGCGGGGGCCTTAAGTTGCGGGGGCGGGATAGGTGGGTATGTGGGGGCGGTGCTGACAGGCCAACACCCCTTCAGCCCTGTAATGTGCGCATTTCCATAGCCACACACTTTCTCCCCACCTCACCCCACCCCTGCCCCCCGCAGCACCATCAAGACCTGGGGCTGACAGTGGCAGTGCTGGCAGACGCAGGAGGCGGCGCCCCGCTGCTGGTGCCCGCCCGCTTTGAGGCTGCCTTTTCGAGTAGCGGCGGCTGCAGCGGCGGCGGGCAGCAGGGCCAGGCAGGGGAGCAGCAGCACCAGCTCGAGCAGCAGGCGCCACGGCACGAGCAGGCGACAGATGAGCGGCAGCGGGAAGATGAGCAGCAGCGGGCCGAGGGAGAGGCAGGGGGTGTGGGCGCTGCGTTGGCAGGGCTGGGGCACGGCCCGCCGGCGGCCGAGGATTCTGCCCCCGAGCTCATATCCCTGGACAGCTGCACGCTGTCGGTGGAGGCTCCTCTGCCGGCGGCCGTCCTTGCGGCCAGCGTGGGCCAGCGGGGGGGCGGCGACCGCGCGGGCAGCAGAGCCGCGGGCGGCGGCGCGGTGCCCTGCCGCAGGGGCCTCATCCTGTTGGTGCCGCTGGTGCTTGGCCTGGGCAAGGTGAGGCGGTGCTGGGTGGCCGGTGCAGCGGAGGCTGGGGGCAGAATTGCACGCGTGGAAGGGCAACTGGATCAGCATACAGGGTGTGTCAACCCATTATTAATGCTGCAGCTCTGAGGGGATTATGCTCCCAGCTGCACGGTCTTCTGGCTGGCCTGCAAGCCCGGCGGGATTGCTGAAGCGGCCTCCTGCACTGTGCGCGCCTCTCTGCCGAACGCTGCTGCAGCTGAACCCACGCTACGCGCCGCAGCTGGAAGCGGTGCTGTCCTGGCCGCAGAGCATCGGCCTGGTGGGGGGGCGCCCCTCCTCCTCGCTCTATTTTGTGGGCTGGCAGGCGGCGCCTGCCCCTGCAAAGCAGCCCCAGCAGCAGCAGCAGCAGCAGCGCCAGCAGCAGCAGCAGCCCGTGGCGCCTGCAGAGCGGGACTGCCAGCGGCAGGAGAGCGACATTGTGGTGGTGCCGGCAGCGGCGGCGCTGAGCGAGCCAGCGCCTGCAGCGGCGGCGGCAGCAGGAGAAGAGCAGGCGCAAGCGGCTCAGCAGGCCTCGCACCCAAAGCAGCACTCGGCAACAGGGCACGATCCGGCGGCGGCGGCAGCTGGCAGGGCGGCCGGTAGCAGCATTATCTACCTCGACCCGCACCAAGTGCAGGAGGTGCGCCGCGCCTGCTGTGCCTGCCCTGCCGGGGAAAGGCGGCCGGCCTGCCAGCACCCCCTGCCTGCCCGCGCACAGCGTCCAGCGCTGCCCACAGCGCATGCAATCATGCCCGGCGCATGCATGTGCGCCCTTGCCACCTGCCGCTGTGCTCTACTGCTCCAGTGCGTCGGCTGGCCCTGGCAGCCGCGCCTCTCTCCCCAATGGCTGTCCTTTGCAGCCCTATCCGCCCTATCCGCCCCCCCACCCACCCACCCATCCCCACCCACCCCAACCCCCCAACCTTGCCCCGCTACCTGCAGGCCGCCTGCTGCGACGACGACTGGCAGAGCTTCCACTGCGAGGTGCCGCGCTCCATGGCCCTGGCCTCCATCGACCCCTCCCTCGCCCTGGGCTTCTACTGCGGCAGCCTGGGTGAGGCCGGCCACCCCCACTCCTTACTTCCCCTGCTGCCTGTTGCCTTCAGCGTCCAGGCGGGGCTCTTATGACAGCAGCGCGGGTGGGCCAACCTTTGCCTTCCAAGCCGCTTCCTGGTTTGCTCCCAGCGTCTGCATCGGCCTGCACGAGCCGCCTGGCTGGCACGCCAGGTCCCAAGCAGCGAGGGTGCCCCTCCCCTTGTGCCCCGCAGACGAGTATCGGGACCTGTGCGACAGGCTGGCCGCCCTGGAGGCGCGCTCCGGCGGCGCCCCGCTGGTCTGCGTTGCCTCGGCGGAGGCCGCCGCAGCTGCTGCTGCCGGCTACGAGTCGCCTCACGACCCTGGTGCGTGCGCAGCAGGGTGGCCGGGTGCAGGAGCGGAGTGGTGCACAGGAGGAGCGCACTGCCGGCTTTGCTGCCATGCTAGCACTGTCAAGCCCACAGCCAACGCCTTGCAAACTTCCCTGCTATCCACGTTGGCATGTTCCTGCAGCCTGGGTGTCTGATGAGCTTACCTCTGAAGAGGAAGAAACGGGCGACGAAGATGCTGTGGCAGTGGAGCTCGAGAATGGAGATGAGGCAGCAGCACACGCGGCAGCGGCACCGTCAACAGATGGTGGCAGCCGACAGGGCTCGGCTCGCATCGCCAGCGATAGCGGGCAGGCCTCGCCGCACACGGCCTTTGCAAGGTACCAGGCCAGCCCGCCGCCGCCCCCGCCGCCGCCGCTGCACGGCTCGCCCAACGCCGGCCCGCACTCGTTGCGGCGCGCCAGCCGCAGCGGCAGCGGCTGGGAGGTGCTCTGACCCTCTGACAGCTGCTGAGCCTCCTTGCCGGCTGATGTACCACACGCAATTTTCCTCGCCCCAGCCCAGCTGCCCCATGTCCCAGCCCTGTAGCCTGTACCAACCCTGTGCCCATGAATCCTGTGTACCGTCCTCCCACTCCTGCCCCTTGTCTTCCCCGGCTTTGCCTCATCCGATACATGCAAAATTGGCAACATGAGCAGGTGGTTTCACAGGTGCAGGGAGCGGGACCCACAGTGGCACCCGCAATTGCATCGAGTGGCAGCAGCATTCGGCATGCACCCAACCGCCGGCCGCACGAGCTGCCCGCCTGGTGCAGTCAACGTTCCCGCCCTCACCTGCCATAAGGGACCAGTCGTCGAGGTGGCATTGATGCAAGCTGAATTGTGCCCTGTCAATGAACTTGCATACAGCGTGGAGGCGGGTGCCGTGCGGCCATGCATGGTAGGTAGGCCCGATGGCCTGGAGGGCATTCCAGGGCTGGAGGTTGCAAACTGTTGTGACTGCAAGAATGCCCTCTTCGTCATTCTAGGCTTCTACGAGCCGAAGACAACTGCTTGGCGGGCAGAGCAGCGCAGGGGGCTGACAAGGGGGATGGGTGCTGCGTGCAAGGCGGGTTCCCGCCGCCCGCAACGCCCGCCCCCGGCCTGCCCTGATTGCTCCTTGGCCTGCCGGCCGGTCGAAGCACCTCTGAACGATCCATTGCGTTGTGGTAGGTGTTAAACAGCGCGGCAACTCCTGGGAAGGGCGCAGAGGGGGCTATCCCGGTGCGGCACAACAGCGACCTCGGACGCCCATGCGCGGGGTGGAAAGGAAGGAATGGGGGTCACCCCCAGGCCGCCGCCTTAGCAGGCCCCTTTCTCCCTTTTCGTGATCCTCTTCGATACAAAGCAGCATCACTGTCTCAGCCATGGCGCGCCTGGCCGTCTCCCTGTGCCTGCTGCTGCTGGCGGGCGCTGCCCTTGCCAGTGAGGAGGGGGGGCGGCAAGGCCTGCTCGCCTGGTTTCTGGCCCTGCCAAGCCCCCAGTCGGGCCGCCTGCATTGCCATCGCGCCATTACCTGGCAGGGTTTCGCCCTGGGCGCTCCTTTGATGCGGGCGGCACCGCCCACGTCTGACGGCAGTGCGCACGTCTGACAGCCTGCCCGCCGCCCAGCGGTTCCCGCCTGCTGCTCCATCCTGCGACCTATTCCACTTGCTGCAATAATCTTGTCTCTCAATCTGATATCGGATATGCAATGTGGGACTGGCGCTCACCCTCCCACCCCTGCAATCGCCCCCCCGGCTCCCGCCCCCGCAGAGCCCCGCAGCCTGCTGCAGGACTCGCCGCCAACCGCCACCTCCGCCCCCACCGACAACTCCCCGTCCCCTCCGCCCGCGGGCGCCAGCGCCAGCGCCTCGGCCCAGGCCTCTGCCAGCTCTTCTGGTGGCGGCTCCGCCACTGCCTCGGCTCTGGCCTCTGCCGTGTCCAAGGGGGGCCAGGCGGCGGCGCAGGCTGTGGCCCAGGCGGTGGCTGCCAACCAGTCTCAAGCGGTGGCAAGTGCGTGGTGGTTTCCCTCCTCCTTTTAAATTTGAGCAGAGAATTGGCGTTGATCTGTGAGAGGCACAGGGGTCTGAAGAGAGAAGGGGGGATTGCAGCCACTCCTGCTGACATGGCAACCCTCCCCCGT
>KQ481946.1:788371-812401 GCA_001430745.1 Auxenochlorella pyrenoidosa
CCGGACTGGCCCAGGCGGTCAGCCAGGGCGCCTCCCAGGCCACCGCTGCCGCCCAGGTTAGCAGATGGCAGTGCTAGTGTGCATGTCTTAAGGGATTGCAGCCCCGCCCTCCAACCACCTGCTTTCCCTCCCACCCATGCTTGGTGCAGGCCACCAGCCAGGCAGTGGCGGCGGGCGCGCCGGCCACTGCGACCGCACAGGCACTGGCGCAGGCACTGCTGCAGGCACTGCAGTCTGCCCCCCCTGCTGCCGCTGCACAGGCTGTCAAGGTACAAGGCAGTGCGCTGCCGGCAGGGGGTGCCTTCCAGCGCATGCCTGCGTGTTGCATGCGCAGGTGGCCTCACCCGACGCCATCCCTCAAGCCAGTCCCCCCCTATCAAGCGCTCTTCTCCTAAAATTGCCCCCAGCCGAAGCGTCCCTTCCTCCGTCTCCCCACCCCCCACCCCCCCACCACCACCCACCCCCACCCACCCCACCCCCACCCCCCACCACCTCTGCCCGCAGCCCGTGGTCCAGGCCGTCCAGACCGTGGACACGGCGGGCGTGCAGGCGCTGCAGGACCAGACCTGCGCCGCCCTGGCCCAGGTGAGCCGGGACGGCTTCTGGGTGCTCCTCGAGGAGTGATTGCCGCAATGCAAGGCATGCCAATGCAACAATCTGTCGGCCCCCCCGCTTCCCCAGCCCCAGACCCTCCACCCACCCCAACCTGGCAGCCCACCAACACAGACAAACACAAACCACCACCAACCCTGCAGCTGGTCACCTCGAGCCTGGCCAACGGTGACTTCACCGGCGCGTCCCGCCTCATCGCCTCTGTGTTCATCCAGGGTGAGCGCTGGACCGCCCAGTCTGCACATGACAGTTCAGCCTGAGTGCTGTGTCCAAGTGCCTGCCCTGCCTGGGTAGGTGCTTTCTGGCCAAACTCCCTGTCTGGTGGATGACACAGCGCCTGATACACAAGCGCTCTTCCTTGCTTCCTTCCCACCTGCCACCATGCGTCCGCAGGCGGCCAGTGCGCCCAGACCGTGGCTGACGGCCTGGCAGGCGCCGTGAACAACCTGGGCTGCGGCACGCTGGTGTCTGCGGTCCAGCAGGCCTACCAGGCAGGTCGCAGGAGCACTGTGTGCCACCTCGGGCTGTGCATTCCTGTCAACGGCCTTCGAGATTGTGCATGCGCAACAGCCTGTTGCCGCTGCCAGGTCACCCCAGTTTGCTGCACTCTGCCAGTCGCCCTGCTTCAAGACGCCACCACATCATGGTCCTCTTTGCCTGCCCAACCCCTCGCCGCCCTGCAGGTGGCCAAGCAGGCGGGCCAGGACTCCGCCTTCACCTCGGCCCTGGCATCCTTCCCCAACGTCATCGCCGCCATCAGGGCCTGCCTGGCTCCCTCCCAGGCAAGAGGGCACAGCAGTATGGCACGGCGCGCATCGGGAGATGGCAGGACAGCACCCGCTGGCCCCACAAACTCAATACCACAGCCCGCCCCGCAGCCCTGTCCCACATGCTGGTGCGCAATGCAGCTGCACAAAGTGCTCTGCCCTTTGTTTGCCACCCCCACCCTCCTGCCAGGTGCTGTGCTCCATCCAGTCTGGCCAGGCTGCCACCGCACAGGAGACGAGCCCGTCCCCCTCTCCCAGCCCTTCTCCCAGCCCGTCTCCCAGCCCGTCTCCCAACCCCTCTCCCAGCCCGTCTGGCGGCGGCGCCTCAGCCAGCGCCTCTGCCAAAGCCTCTTCCAGCAGCTCGCCCTGAATGCAGCGCCACGGTTTTTGGCGCCTCATGAGCGCGCCTCACCTGCTGCCCATCACAAGGCCACAAGACTGTCCCCTCAGTTTGCCGCGATGCAAACAGCTGTGGAACACCCCTGTACAGCAATGCCCCTCTGCCCTCCCCCCTGCCCTCGAAGACCCCGCTCCAACCTTGAGCACTGCTACTGCACGCTGATGTTTGTTTCCATGCCACTTTACTTGTAGCAACCAATCTCATAGCTCACAAGTGAGAGCAAAGGCGCTGGCCTGAGCTGGGCATGGGACATGGAATGCAGGTAGGGCTTGGTGATGGAGCAAGGTGACAGCGCGGGCGCGCTCACTTGACGCCCAGCCGCCGCAGCTGCAGGCGCACGCTGCTGCACTCCCGGGTCAGCTCCTCCAGCCGGCGCTCCACCTCGGCGCGCCGCTTGCGCTCCTGGGAAGGACACAGAATGAGCGCAAGGTGGAGGCACCCGGTGGAAGGTTTGGACGGGGTGCTCCTCTCTGCCTCCCTGCAAGTGCCTGCGCACAGCAGGCGAACGCACTGCGCCGCCCGCGCGCACAGCAGGCCGGCACGCCGCGGCCGCCCCCCCCCCCCCCCACCCCCACCTGCAGCGTCCTGCCGGTGGTGTGGCTGGGCATGCGCGCGCTCTCCGCCTCCAGCTCGTTGCGCTCGGCATTGAGGGCCAGCAGGCGGTCCTCCAGGGCCTGGGTACGCGCCAGCATGTCCTGCAGCGCACAGCATGGGAAGACACGCTGGCAGGCAGCTGGAGGCGGGGCAGGTCCACCAGCAGTCCAAGCCACAAAGACAGGGCAGGCTGGCCGGGCAATCACTACACCCAAACAGCGAGCTTGGGAGCCCTTCTCCGTGTGCAGAGGACCGCCGCCGCCGGGCCTCCGCACCTGAAGCGTTGCCTCGGTGGCAAATGGGCTGCCAGACGGCCCAGGGGTGCCCGCCCCTACGGACAGCGCGCCCAGGCGAGCGCCCAGCGCGTCTGTTCCTGCGTCAGAACGCGCCCTTCCCTCCGCAGAACTGGTTCGGGCGGCAGCGGGAAGGTGCTGCGGCTGAACTGCCTGGCCAGCGCTCGACCCACCCATGTGCCTGCTGGGGGTGATGCAGCTGCTGCCATATCCGTTTTGCAGCTGCCAGGGCAGCGGCAAGTGTGCTGGCGTCACGTCTGCCTGTGGCGGCGGCGGCTGCGCGGCACCCCGCCTGTCAGCAGGCGGGGCCGCGTGCACGGCAGATGTTGCGATGCTGCTGCCGTAATCATTCTGCAGCTGCCAGGGCAGCGGCAAGCGTCCCACAGAGCCGGCCGCATCACTGCTGATGCTGCAGGCATCGCTGGCATCCGCCGCTGCTGCACTGCCTGCCTGACCTGCCCTCCTGCTATCCTTGCTGGGCCAGTCAGCGGCATGGCCCTCAGGGGTGGTTGCATGCTGGTTGAACTGCTGCAACGCACTGCGGGTGGGTGCACCCTGGCTGTGCGAAATGGGAGCACCCGCCGCGGTTTGCGGCCGCTGCTGCACAGGCGGCATCTGGTATGGATGAGGCCAGGCTGCCTGAGCAGTTGACAGGTTCTGCAGGCTGCTTCGAGGGTCCAGAAACCACTGCTGCTCTGGGTGCGCTGTTGGCACACCCGACTGGTGGGCTGGCATTGCAGGCGGTGTTGCCTGGGAGGGTGCACGAGCCCAGCTGGGCGGTGTGCCATGCTGCTTGTGCTGGAGGCCGCCAGAGTTGCATGCAGGCTCTGCACTGGTCTGATAGCGGGCACTGCTGCCAACTGTGTTGGCAGCACTGCCGCTGCTGCGAAGGTCTGAAGCGGGCGATGCCACAGCCGCTGCAGCAGCGGCGGCGGCGGCTGCCCTGGCTGCCTCTGCTGCCAGCTCTGCATTGCGGCACTGGAGGTCGAACACCTCGGCGCGTGCGAGGCGGAGCGCCTCCTCCAGCCGCTGCTTGTCAACCTGCGGGGGCAGCACAGCGAAGGAGCGAGGCCCTGGGCGCGGTGGCGCAGGGGAAATGAGCAACGTGCCCACGTGCACCCACACGCAGGTTCCTTTCTGGCAAGCGGGACGCAGCCATCGTCACCTGGCCAGCTGCCCGGCTCACCTCAAGCCCCGCAACCTGCTGGCGCAGCGTGGCGTTCTCGCGCAGCAGCGCCTCGCCCTCGCCGTGCAGCGCATCCAGCTGGCGCTCCTTGCTGCCCTCCGAGCCCTGCTTGGGCTGGGAAGGGTTGCCGTCAGGGGCGCAGGGTGGCATGGCCCCAGCTCACGCCGAATGGGCCACACATCCAGTACTGTTGCGCGTGCCTTCCCCTGACTTGCGTACAGGCAACCCTCCATCCAGCACCCACTTCCTGCTTTCTGCTCACCTGCAGCGACCGCAGGCGGTCCTCAAGCTGCCGTATCGTCACGTTGCTCTGCGCCAGCGCGGTGCCCAGCTCAGCGTTCTTCTTGCGCAGCGCAGCGCCGCCGTCCTCCAGCAGGCCTGCATGCGACACAGCAGCCTCCAGGCGCTGCTGCAGCGCACGCAGCTCGCGCTCGCGCTGCCGAGCACAGGAGGGATGGGTCGGGTGGTTGATAAGCACACAGGACAGGCGTTTCGGAGAGACCAAGCTTAGCGAGCCTGCCTGAGGGAGGTGCGAGCGCCAGAGCCTGGGCACATGCGTGCAGGGCAGCATTCACCTGCGCGCACTCGTCCTTCCAGCGTGCCACCTCATCTGCCAGCTCAGCGGCGCGCCCCCGCTCCTGCTCCAGCTCAGCCTCCTTTGCCGTAGCCTGCGCCTGCTTGGCGGCTGCAGCGGCGGCGGCGGCCTCCGCCTCGCGCTGCTTTGCAGCCAGCCGCCGCTGCAGCGCCTCAAATTCCCCCCGGTCTGGCTCGTCGCCCTGGGAGGATGGTGGCGGCGTGCTGCGCTGGCCAGGCTGCTGCCGGGACGAGCCGCGGCGGACGCTGGCGGGTGGCGGCGGCGGTGACGCCTCACGATCGGTTGATGCTGCTGCAGCAGGTGGTGAGCTGACAGCAGCGGCTTCCAGCCGCTCCTGCAGTTCACGGCATTGCCGTGCCAGCTCCTCATTCTGCTGCTCCAAGTGCTGCGTATAGTGAGCTGGCACCTGCTCGGGGAGCGCCGCCTGCCGGCCCCACTGTTGCGGCGACGGCGCGTTCATAGCGTCCTGTGGATGCCCCCAGCTGCTGGAAGAGTACGGACCCGCGCCCGCTGAAGGGGAGGACTCAAGGGCCAGTGTCTCGGTGGTGTGGAAGACGGTTGCGCCAAAGGCGGGGGCAGCGGGGGCGGCGCCGCCATACTGGCCCAGGCCCTGCGCTGGCTGCGCCAAGTAAGACGGCGTGGCTGCTGCGGCTGCGGGATGAGCGCCCCAGTCTATGCGGGCCTCCCAGGGCCCACCGCTGCCCGAGAAGGGGAGCGACGCCTGGCCGAAAGAGGCCATCCCGGACCTCAGAACAGTTTGACAAGACTTGCGGAGAAGCGCGGGGCAGAGGGGCTGTCGAGAAATGGAAGGATTGCATTATTCAACAAGTCAAACGCACGGCAGCGCAGCGCAGGACTGTGCGCGACAGACATGGGGTGTTCACAAGATGCAGCTGCAGGTGGGGCCTGTGAATCTTTTGCCTGGCCTGGATAATTGTAAAAGAGACTGTCCCCTTACCGGTCTGCCGACCATAATTAGTGCTGCATGCGCATGCAGCGCTAGCAGCAGATTGTTTTATGAACGCAGCCTCTCGGCCAGCGCATCCAAGCCCATGTCAGATTCCTCATTGCAATCGCAATTTCAGCTCATACGTTCTGATACGTGCCTCCACTTTCGAGGGGTGTGTAGCAGCACGAGTCGTGCCCAGGACCCACTGCTGCCGGCACCATGGCACTGTGCAGAAAAGTGGCGCTCGCCTCCAGCGCTTGCCACGCCCACCTGCAAGAGCCAAGCAGCTGATTGACGACCTTGACGGACAATGACCCCCACGTTGCTATCTGGCAGGGAACTGGTGAGTTCTGCTGACAGCTGACAACAGCTCTTGGCAGCAAGCAGTCGCCGGCTGTCGGCGCCGCCCAGCGCGCCCAGCATGTCTTGTGGCAGAGCCTCTCTGCGGCTGTGCCTGCGCCGCGCAGGTCGATACTCGCAGTGCACCGCGAGCCGGACGACATGCGGGCGTTGCACTCCTGACCACAGCTGTCTGGGTGTTGCACCGCCCTGTGGCTTTTAGCCGAGGCTCGGGGACCCCGGACACCAGCAGATCATGAAGAGGGTTCTCGCCGCCCTCAGCGGCTCCTCGAAGAAGAGCACGGAGAAGGCCCGCAGGCGCCTCGAGGCCCAGGAGAATGCGGACTCTCCGCTGGTACCTAAGCGCCTGCTGTCGCCCATGCCCTCCAGCGGGCTGCGGGGCCGCTCAGCGAGCCTGGCGCTGGCCGATGTGAACGGCACGGTGAGCTGCCGCCACCTGACGCGTGCGTGCTCCGAGTCTGTGGACAGGCATCCCTGCTCGTTAAGCCGGATGCTGATAGAATTACATTGCCTTTGGTGACACACCCTGTGCAGCCACGTTCGCTCAACTATGACCGCTCACCACCGCGTGTGCGACCGGCGGCCACAAGCGCCGGCCCTCGGGCCAGCCCACGCCCCGCAGCGCCCACACCAGCACGCACCCCTGCACGAGGCCAGTCGCGCTTTGCCCAGCAGGCTGCTGCTCAGGAGTGCGGCGCTGCATATGACGGGATGGCTGTGGCCGCCGCCGCTGCGGGCACCGACCCCGCCGCCGGCAGCGACAACATCCGTGTGGTGTTGCGTGTGCGGCCGCGCAACGATCGGGAGCTGAGCGTGGGCGGCGGCATGTGCGTGCAGCCGCTAGGCAGCACGGCTGTGCGCGTGGCCTCCCACCCGGAGCCCCACTCCTTCAGCTTTGACTATGTGGCAGGCGATGGCACCGACCAGGAAACCATCTTCCACGGTGGGCTGTGCTGGCGGTGCTTGGGTGGCAGCCATGTGCTTGGGGCCACGCTGCGCAATTCCGCCCGCTGCACTGCTGCTGGCTGCTTGCATCTGATGGCGCTTGCGTCACCTGCCATCCTGTCTCCCTGCCTGCCTGCAGTGGCTGGCCGGCCGATTGTGGAGAACTGCCTTGCCGGGTACAATGGCTGCATCTTTGCATGTGAGTGGGTTGCAGGCCACATGCTGCAGCACATTTCGCGGCGTCTCACGCTGTAGCTGCATGAATGCAGCACATGCCCGGAGTGACGCCATGGCTTCCTGTGCTCCCTGGCATGCCCTGCGTACCACATGCCCCCCCCACCCCCACCCCCACCCCCCCCACCCCACCCCCCCCGACCCACCCACCCACCACACCCCACCCGGCCGCCGCAGACGGCCAGACCGGCTCGGGTAAGACCTACACCATGCTGGGCGCGGGCGAGGTGGACGAGGCGGGCACCGGCGGGCGCGGCGACGCGCAGCGCGGCCTCATCCAGCGCGTGTTTGAGCACCTGTTTGCGCGCATGGCGCAGGGCGGCGGCAAGCACCTGCTCGAGTGCTCCTTTCTGGAGATCTACAACGAGGTGGGCGGGCACGGCCCCTGGACAGATGGCGCGCTGCACTGGCCACTGGGTTACGTGGCAGGCTGCATGGCTTGCTGCATCTGCCATCGAGCTGCCTGGACTGCCAGAGGGCCTGCACATTGACTGCCCATGCCGCCCCCCTCCCCCGCTGCCGCAGACCATCACCGACCTGCTGGACCCCTCCCGCACCAACCTCCAAGTGCGGGAGAACCTGGAGGGGCAGTACGTCAGCAACCTCACAGCGCACGAGGTGTACCGCGGTGCGTCCCCGCAGGCCCAGGGATGGCCCGCGGGCAGGGGTTACACAATGCTCACAAGCTGTGCATGAAGCGCCGCTTACGAGGGCCCCACAGCATGCCATGTGTGTTGCTGCTTGCTCCTTCTGCACCTGCCTGCTTGCTTGCGTGAGCGCTTGCCCACAGGCCTGCCCAGCCACCCAGCTCGATGACCCCTGCTGTCACACTGGTCGGTCACCCGTTGCAGTGGAGGATGTGGTGGCGCTTTTGCGCATGGGGCAGGCCAACCGGCGTGTGGGCGAGACGAACATGAACGAGCGGTCCAGCCGGTCACACAGGTGAGCATGGGCAGGGGCACTCTGCAGCAGGCCGCCGCAGTGTCGGGAAGGTGGGAGTCACAGCGCGTGTCACCCAGCGTGACCAGCGCAGGTTCCCGGGCCTCTCCTGCGTGCCAGGCTTTACCCGCCGGGGCCCCGCCGCTCCCCCCCCGCAGCGTCTTCACCTGCAAGCTGCAGAGCAAGACGGTGGACAGCTACGGAGCCACCCACATCCGTACTGCTCGGCTGCACCTGGTGGACCTGGCGGGTAGGAGAGCTGCTGCGCTTGATGCACTTTGCTGCCTTCCGCTCGTCCTGCCCCTGCTCTTCTTGTAGTAGCCAATTCAATATTACGGACTTGCTGCAAGCTGTGGACACAACAGCTGGCTGTGTGCGGGGCCTCGCCTGTGCCTTCCCGTCACGTTCTGCAGGCAGCGAGCGGCAGAAGGCGAGCGGGGCGCAGGGCGAGCGCCTCAAGGAGGCCACCGCCATCAACAAGAGCTTGTCGGCGCTGGGAAACGTGATCATGAGCCTGGTTGACCAGCAGCACGTGAGGATCGTAAAGGGGTGGAGCGTCTGCAGGGGATCAGCAATGCATCTCAGTGCAGGCAAGGGCAGTGTGTCATGCGCAGCAGCTCATATCTGCTGCCCTAAACTTTGCTCGCAGGGCCGAGTGCGCCACATTCCCTACCGCGACTCACGTCTGACCTACCTGCTGCAAGATTCGCTTGGTGGCAATGCCAAGACGTGCCTGGTGGGTGCTGGCATGGGCAGGTGTCGCGAAGCACTGTTCCAGTAACTTGCCTCGGCTGTGGGTGTGGTTGAGCACTGGGCCCGGCAACAGCAGGGGATATGGCTGCCCCCAGCTGTCTTCTTGCACCTGCTTGCAACCCCCTGCTGGCTCCCTTACATGGGTGATGTTCTTGATAGCCAGCGCCTGCTTGCTGGCTAAGGGGTACTTCCCTGCATGCCTGCGGCTATCTGCAGGTTGCGACCGTGTCGCCAGCCTCGGTGAACATGGCAGAGACGCTGTCCACACTGCGCTTTGCCGACCAGGCCAAGCGTATCAAAAACCAGGTGGGGAGCTAGCGTCTGTCTATACCGCTTGCTTGGTTTGCTTGACTCTGGTGGGCTCAACAGAATGCCGTCTTACTCACCCTGCTGTCAGAGCTCCCACTTCCATGGATTTGCACTGTGCGCTGCTTGATTGTGCTTGACGGATGCCTCTCCTGCATGCTCCAGGCCGTGGTCAATGAGGACACGGATGGCGACAGAGCGGCCCTGAAGCGGGAGATCAAGAGACTGCAAGAGGAGCTGGCTGCATCTCGAAGGGCCCAGGCCCAAGCGGCTGTGCTGTCAGCCGCCAGCGGCAGCTCGGCTGCAGCTGCTGGGGCGGCTGCCGGGAGCGGCAGCGGGTTTGAAGGCGTGGCGGCAGCAGAGCAGCAGAGAGGCACGCCTGCTCGGCTGGCAGCTGCGGCTGATGCCATGCTTGCTGCCGCATCTCCAAGTGCCGGGGAGGTGAGCAGACACAGTGGGCAGCTGTCAGACAAGATGGCATGTCTCCAGCCTTCCTGCCGACACCATGATGCAGGCAGCATCCCTCAAGAGGAACTGCTGTGTACTGCTTCGCTGCCTCACAACGCATCCTTCTCCATTGTGCAGACTGCAGCTCGACGGGCAGCGTTGATGGGTGCACTGCGGCGCGAGGATGCTGCCATCAAGGATGTGAAGCGCCTGGAGGCAGAGCTGGAGGGCATGCGGGGGCTGCTCAAGGTGGGCAAGGCGCCACATGCGTGAAACCATAAGCGTGTGCAAGTCCTGAAATTGATCAGCCGCTGCTGTGCTTTGGACTTGCATCGCCTGTTGGGTGTTGCTGGGTATCCATACCAGCAGTATCTGCTCTTCTCGAGGTGCAGGCCAAGGAGAGCGACTTGCAGCGAGCACAGATGATGATGAAGCTGAAGGAGTCCCGCCTCGCACGCCTGCAGAGTGAGCTGTGCAGCTGTGCAGCTGCAGCCCCCGCCTGCGCTCAGCACGGAAAAGTGTGCCAGTCCGACCCATCACGGATGACAGCCATTGTTTAGTCTGCACCGCATCTCCAGCATGAGTTTGTGCCATGCGCCACACCCTGCAGGCGGCAGCGCTGACACCTCGGCCGAGGTGGCAGGCCTGCAGCGCGAGATTGAGCTGCTGCGCGCCAAGGTGGAGGCGCACCCAGAGGTCAAGCGCTTTGCGGTGGAGAACCTCAAGCTGTCCGAGGCAAGGACACGCATGGCTGGGGGCACCAAGGGCGGCCTGGAGGTTGGCTCTGCGCACAGCAAGACGTCAGCGCATCAAGCTGCCAAACTGTGCAGACCTGGCTGCAGCTAGTTGGCCTGATACCCACGCATTTTGTGGCATGCCGTGCCATGCCAAGTCACCTGCACTTCCCTGGGCTTGCAAGCAGGAGGTGCGGCGGTACGAGGGCATCGTCAAGCGGCAGGAGCTGGAGGCGCTCCATGTGGATGTCGACGCCCTGCGCAGCGAGATGCTGTCCCTGGAGGACGAGCTGAAGCGGGCGCAGGTGGGAGGCTGCCGGGGAACATCTGGGTCTGCTGGCAGCGCTGCTTGGACACCTTGAAGGCACCCAGGCAGGCGCACAAGCATCTGATGGCTGGGCGCATGGCTGCTGGCTGTACCCTTGCCCAGCAATGAGCGATGGGCAGGGAGAGAGGAGTCGGGATTTGTGTGGGGTGTGTAGCAGGGTGTCACGCAGCGCTTTGCCATTGGTTATGGTGCACGCTGCGCAGGAACGCGTGGCCTGCCTTGATCTTGCAGGGCGAGGGAGCACTGGCAGCTGAGCAGGTGGCTGCAGCTCGCCGCCAGGCTGAGCTGGCTGCGGAGAGCATCCGCGCCAAGGCGGTGGAGGAGACGCAAGCCAAGGCGGTGCGAAGTTGAAGAGGGCTTGGTTTCTGCGCTCCCTGTGCATTTGATGCCTTGCTACGCCGGCAGATTCCATTTATAACCGAACATTGATCACCACCCATTGTGTGCTGTTTGGCCCCACGGCAGGCTGTGGAGCTGTCACAACTGCGCCAGCAGCTGCTGGAGCAGCAGCGTGCCGCTCGAGAGGCAGAGGGGCAGCTGTCTGCTGCTGCTCAGGACAAGGAGGAGCTGGCTGCCCGGGTGGCGCTCCTGCAGGAAACTGTGGAGCAGCTGGAGAGGTGGGCTGTGCCTGGGTCCATGCATGCATGCACACGCAGCCACACCGTGAGGGCTGGGAAAAGCTAGCGCCATCTCGTCCACTGCTTGGCATGCTTGAAGCGACTCGAGCACTTGGTGTTTGCATCTGTTTTCCATGCAGCTCTCATGCCGCACTGCACGGCGAGCTGAGCCCTGTCAAGCGGCAGGCACGGCATTACGAGCAGGATCTGGCACTGGCGCGCCAAGAGACAATGGTACGACTGCCCGCTCGGGCTTGCGTGCAGGGCACACCCATGGCTGTCGAAACGCCCAACCCTTCCTGTGAACACCAGATTTGATTGCTCCTCAGGGCCGCGTCGCGGGCTGTGCATTGTCTGTTGTGTTTGCATACCCGTCTAATTCATGCTGACACCCCTGCTCCTGCAGGCTGCCAAGATGCATGCCTCAAGCGAGGCCACTCTCCGGTCGCAGGCTGAGCTGGCCACCCAGCAGCTGCAGACGCAGCTTGCGGCACTGCACGCAGAGGCAGCTGCGATGCGGGCCTCAAATCAGGTTTGTGGACCTTTGCTGGCGTAATGTGTGCTGAGCAAGCCTGTCCAACACTGGCAGCCCCATGTGAAGAGTCAGGCCTCCTGTCCGCGCGCGCTGCAATCTTGCGGCTCATCACCAGGGTTGTTTCTTCTACCCACGTACGCAGGAGCTGCTCCGAGCCAAGAGCGATGCCGAGGAGCAGCGCGAGCTTGCAGTCGGGTGAGACAGCACAGTCCCAGCGCTGCCTGCCTGCTGCAGGGTCACCCTTGCCAGGGTCACCCTCATCCTTTACCACAATGAACTACCGCATTTTGATCTACAATGTTGTTCATGATCTGCAGCGTCGAAGCAGAGCTGGGGCTACTGCGCTCCCAGCTGCAGCGCCAGCAAGCTGTTGCTGCTGAGCAGCAGGCGTCGCACGCGGATGCGCTGAGGCAGCTGGATAGCAGCAGGTGGGCATGGGCCAAAGGCCCGAATGTAGCACAATTGGATAAATGAGCTCAGCATGAGACTGCCAGCTTGTGGGCTCAGCTTGTCATGTTGCGCTGCTGGTTACAATGCAAATATTTAGCAAGACATGCTTCCATGGCCACCCATCCTGTTGCAGGCAGCGCACCCTTGCTCTGGAGCAGGAGGTGCAGACCTCACAGCAGGAGTTGTTGCGGGCACAAGAAGAGCTGTTGCGCAGGCAGGCAGATCATGAAGCCGCTCAGACTGCAGCAGCGGCGCGCATCGTAGGTGAGGGCCAAGCTAAGGGATGTGGTCAGGTGACAAGCACGTGCGCAGTTGTCTGTGCATTTGAACCCAACGCACATGATCGTGGGCCATACAGGAGGTATGAAGGAGTCAAGGCCTGTACTTCATTCATTCCTTGCTGCAGCCGCTGCCAAGGCGGCAGAAGACCTGCAAGGGGAGCTGGACAGCCGGTCGGCTTGTGTTGCGGAGCTGCAGGCGGCTCACGAGGAGCTGCAGGTGGGCGCTCACAGCTGCCCATAGCCTTGCTCCTGCAGCATTAAGCACTGCTATCAAAATCAATTGCCACGTGCGCAGAGGTGCTCGTGACTTGCCCTGGCAGCTGGCAGCCCTGCACTTTCAAGCCAGTGCGTCACTGTCCCATATCTCTGCAGGGGCAGGTCGATGAACTGACCCAGCGGTGCACCCAGTTGCATGATGAGAACGGCCACCTGACCAGCATGCTGGCCCAGCGCGATAACGAGCTGCAGGGTGTGAAAGGGATCCTGTCCAGGGGATCGTGCTGTCCAACCGCATGCGTGCGCTTGAACACCTCTGGTGTTTGCAGCCCTGTGCTGCACTTCACCCATATCAGGCAGCATTGCTTTTTGTGCTGTGATCCCCCACATTTTGTCCTGTATCCTGTGCAGAGATGGAGGGATCGCTGGAGGAGAAGGATGCGCAGCTGGAGCAGCAGAAGGCGTGCGCCGCCAGGCTGGAGGGTGAGGCCGGCAGCTGACCGGGCCAACATGCGCTGGCAGCCGTTGTCAACAAAACAATTCTGTGGAGGTGCAGGCCCAAAACGCGCATGGACAAGCTGCCCCAAAACTGAATGCTGGCACATGCTTCAGCGAAACGATCCCTGCTGTGCTGCAGGCGAGCTGGGTGCGGCCCAGGCTGACCTGGCCGCCAGGGGCGAGGAGCTGGCAGCTGCCAGCGCCGAGCTGGAGGCGAGCCGTGCCAAGCTGGCAGAGGTCACCGCTGCCATGCAGGACGCCCATGAGCAGCTCATGGAGCTGCAGGTGCAGCCCTAACTGGAGTGGTGGCATTCAGATGCTCAAAGCAGGGTGTCGCGCATTGCCTGGGATCAGTGGACTGCCATGTGCTGCAGCGCCCTCCCCGTTTATCTCACATGTCCGTCAGTACTGCGCAGTGCAGTTTGTCTGACTCGGCTCCAGCGTGGCCTTCTCCCCGTGCAGGACCGCCTGACAGTGGTGGAAGAGCAGCATGCACAGGCAGAGTACGAGCTCAGCGACAAGTCTGCCAGCCTGGCAGAGGCGCAGGAGCAGCTGGCCGAGGTACGGCGCCACCTGGCCGACGTACGGCAGGCGCAGGCTCAGGCGGCGGCTGCTGGCGCAGAGCAGAGCAAGGCCGCCGAGCACGCAGCAACAGAGCTGGAGGCGGAGCGTGCACGCACTGCCGAACTGGTGGCTGCCTTGGCCGAGGCTGAGGGGGCTCTGGAGGCGCAGCAGGCGGCTGCGCTTGCGTCAGCTGCTGCGCTGGCGGCTCGGGTGGCAGAGCTGGAGGCGCAGCGCTCAGCAACAGGACCAGCGGAGCAGCGGGCCAGTGAGCTGGCGGCTCAGCTGCGGCAGATGCAGCATGTCACGCTCGTGGAGAAGGAGCAGCAGGTGCGGTGCCCGGGGTGGTGCTGGCCGACAGCGGTGCAGGCGCGTGGCTGCCAGCATCATTCCTACTGCCAAGGCCCCTGCTCATGCCACTTGCCATTCCTCGGCTCTCTGTTTCACCTCCACGATACTTTGCGACTGCTCGGTTTCAATGATGCCCATGCCCTGCAGCTGCTGCTGGGCCGCGCCGAGGTCAAAGAGCTCCGGGAGCAGCTGGCTGCACAGGAGGAGGCTGCGGAGAAGCTGCAGGTGGGTGCTGCATGGCTTTTTTTTGCTTTTTTTTTGGGTGGGTGGAGGGGGGCAACATGTTGATGGCGCATTCAAGCAGGCTGCACAGGCGGCTTCTTCTTGTTGAAGCACAAGACGAAACGGCATGTGCACTCTTAAAATACCTGCCCCGCAGCTACCCGTGGCAGTCACTCCTGCCCGGTCTGCGCCTTGCCATGCTTGGCTTTGCAGGCGCAGCTGGAGGCGCGTGATGCAGACATTGCGCGCCTGCGCCACGACATGGCCGCTGAGGTCAGCGAGGCGGCGCAGCAGGTGCAGCACCTCTTGGCGGCGCAGGGCCGCGTGGCAGCGCTAGAAGAGGAGCTGGCGGCAGCACGGCATGCGGCAGAGGAGAAGGATGGCCAGGTGAGCAGGCGCGGGCAAGCATTTGAGGCAGTGCAGCAGGCAGGGCATGCAGCTCCAGCTGAGGAAGCTCGTGCCATCTCTGTTGCAATGACAACTTCTGTGCCCATGTGCCCCGCCTCCCTTTGCCCCTGCAGTGCGCGCAGCTGCCTCTCAAGGTCGCGGAAGCTGTGGCTGCGGCGCGGGCTGATGCCCGTGTGGAGATTGATCGCCTTGAGCAGCTTCTGGCGCAGGTCAGAGGGTTGGGATAGAGCCTGTTGGAGGAGGCAAATGCTGCAAACCTGGGCGGGCTGTCCACCATTTTTGAAACTGACCGCTGCCATGACTGCCGCCAAAGCTGCTCGCCAGCGGGCGCTTGCTCTGCTGTGATCATTGCCTGCATTGTGATCTGTGCTAATTTCTCACGTTGGTCATGCAACCACTGCTCTCCCCGCCACGCAGCGCGAGCAAGAGCTGGCTATGCTGCGTCAAGAGTTCGAGGACTCGCAGGCCGCACTTGCAGAGGCTGCCAGCATGACCACCACTCAGGCGCAGGTAACTCCCTTTAGCACCTCGATGCTGGGAGGCAGGCGCAGTCATGCTCCTACCATCACTTGCCACACCTGGTGCTGCATTGCAGCTCACCACCTCACAATGCTCCTCTCGCCCGTGCTGTGCAGGAGCAGATTGAGCAGCTGGTGGCAGAGCGCGAGGCGTGGATAGAGGAGGTGCAGGCGCAGCGTGCCGAGGCCACAGGCGAGCCTGCCTGTCAGCAGTTTGGGTGCGGGGGCAAGCTGCCCGTAAGCCCTATAACTCTGCTTGACAACTGCAGAGTGCACCAGTCTTTTCTCCCGGCTTGTGGCAGCTCTGCAAGCTCCTGTTTGCCCTCTCCCCACACGCTTGCTTGCAGCCGCCGTGGAGTCTTGCCGCGCGCTGGAGCGGCGCTGCGCTGAGCTCAGCGAGGAGCGCGCCAGCCTGGCGGCGGCCCTGGCAGAGGTGCAGGAGCGGGCGGGCAGGCTGGAGGCGGAGCTGACTCACCTGACGGGCCAGCAGAACCTGAACCAGCGCATCCAGTACCACAAAAAGGTGGGAGGGGGGGGGAGAGAGCTGGGGGGGGAGGAGGCACAGGGCAGTGAGAACGCTGCAGCCCACCCACGGCAATGCTACCTTCCAGGACGGGCCTGTCTTCTTTAGTCTTAAATAAATAAGTCCAGGCGGCATAATTCAGCCCAGCCTACAAACATGCTGCATGAGGCAGGGTCGCTGCCCCAGCGGTACCGACGCAGTGGCGTCTGTCTGACGCGTGAGGTGGGGTGGCCCCACGCCTGCAGGTCAAGGAGGAGAACGACGCGCTGCGCGAGGAGCTGGGCCGCCTGCGCATCGACCACCACCGCGCTCAGGTAGGACTCCCTGCTGGAAAGATCAGAGCTGCGCAGCCGACGTGCATGGCTGGCATGCCCACAGCTGCAGGGAGGTCCCCACTGCTGTCCCACCGCCGCCGGCGGTTGTTCAAAACGTCACTGCCGCAGGTGCGCTACGAGCGCGTGACGGCTGAGCTGCAGAAGCTACGTGGCGCCACTGGCCAGGTGAGCAGGGCGAGAACGTTTGATTTGCAGCTGCCTTCTGCCATTCCATTGGTGCTGCACCTGCGCGGCCGGACTCTGGCTCGTATTGCTCCCTGGTGAACAGTTTGTGCCCTCCTGCAGACACATCGGCTTGAGCTCATGTCATGTACCTGCGCTCCCTGTCGCTGCCATGCAGGACGGCCTTCCTGACTTCGAGTCGGAAGAAGCGCTGCGAGATGCGCTGGCCGCGACCGAGGCACAGAAGCAGCAGGTGGGGCCTGGGCGAGCCGTGGTTGGCACGGCGTGCAACCTGTGGTCCTGAGCTGTCGCAGGCGACCGCAAGGGACGGCAATGCGCCCGGCAGCTGCACTTCGGGAGGCCGAGCCTCAACCAATGCAGTCGGGGTCACAGGCTGTGTGCAATGTTGGCCATTTAAAACCCATGCACTACCCCTGCTGCGCCTTTGGATCCCATTTTCCCGAGTGCAGTTGGAGCAGGAGTTGGAGCAGCTGGCCAGGGGTGTGCTGGCGCTGGCGCCGCGCGAGGCGCGCCCCGCGCAGCACGCCGGGCAGGGCCCCTCTGGAGCCGGCGAGGAGGGCGAGGGCGACATTGTGCTGGAGCTGTGCACGCCGCGGGCGCCCGCCCCGCCCGCCGCTGCCGGCGGCCCCTGCCAGGTGGGGTTTCTTGGCCGGGTGGCCTGCTGCCTTGCCCGTGTCACATCTTTGTGCTGGTAGCGTGTGTTGCTGGCAGCAGTGTAGACTTTCCATGCAGGTGCCAAAGCTTTGACAGCCCGGCTGCCCCAACCCCATGCTGTCGAGCAGGCGGCCCAGACTGCCAGCGCCGGCTCAGCCGCCAGCGCGGCCGCCGCGCGCCGCGCCCTTGCCGACATCTCGGCGCAGCAGGCGGCGGCCGCCCGCTCGCTGGAGGACAGCCGCCACCAGATCCGCCTGCTGAAGGAGAGCAGCAAGCTGGCGCGGCTGCGGCGCGCCCCGGCAGCGGTGACGGCGGCCTCTGCGAGCGGCGGGCCCGCGCAGCAGTAAAGGTGCCCAGCAATTGAACACCACCTTGAGTAGTCCAAGGCCACACGGTTGTCTAAGGCCATGCTCCGTTGGGAAACATGCAGGCTATTGTTTGACGCACCACCACACTGTGGCATGACAGCACCTGATTCTGCCAATTTGTGCTTTGAGGGCTTACACTCCTGCTTGTGCAGAGAGCTGTTCATGGGAATCAGAAGCCGAGACAGGGTGCAGTTCTAATATGCAACAGCAAGGGCATGTCTCTTGGCTCAGGACAGATGAATGCTGTGCACGACAAATCGGGGGGCATGGTCCAGAATTGTGCACGGGGGTCCAGAGGGTATGGATGCCATGTTGGCACAAAAAGGTGTGTTGGGTGGGGGGGTCAGGTGGATGCCTTGGGCATTGGTCGGGCTGAAAGAGCTGCAGCACACTGGCTGACACTCAACATGTGCCACAGGCAGTGCTGTCTGCTGTTGCATTTCAGCGGCTGTGCAGTGCTGGCGTCTGCGTCGCAACTTGCTCAGCCCGCGGCAGCAGCCGTTGCGGTCGCTGCAGCAGTTGCAACCTGCTGGGGCGCCTGCAAAAGAGGGAGGGCGCAAAGCGTGCAACACGACGTGCATGTTCATGTTCATGAGCTCATCCCTGGCACAGTCCATTGGTCCCAAATGTGCCGGCACGCACACATCAGCAGGCCATGAGCTGTTGCTGCCACCCTCACCAGGGGGCAGCCAGAGCCGGCAGCTGCCGCTGCGGCAGCGGCGGCGGCAGCAGCGGCGGTGCCGCCACCAGCAGCCACAGCTGCGGCAGCCGCCGCAGCGGCTGCAGGTGCCAGGGAAGGAGGTGGGGACGGTGGTGAGCAGAGTGAGAGCTTGCTTTTCTGTGATCTGATGCCACCACTGTCCGCCGTGCACTGCCGTCTACAAACGTCAACAGCATTTGCACGCTCTGCGACTGCGCCCATAATCGACCAAAGGCTGATGCTGCAGCTATAGTCAAGGGCATCGGACTGCAGGCTGGCCTTGGCCTCTCACCAGAGGCGGCGCCAGAGGAGCACCCGTTGGAGGCAGCGGCGGCTGCAGCCGCAGCCGCGGCGGCGGCCTGCTCCGGTTTAAGGGGGAGGGTACAGGGGGGAGCCTTGATCCGCAAGAGCAGCAGACGTCATTGCACGACAGCCGGCACTGCATTGCATGACAGGCCCTGGCCCATGCACGCAGCTAAAAACGGCTGGTTGTGATCGAGAGGCATCAGAGAACAGCAGGTCAGCATGGTGCGACAGTGCAGCACTGCGCTCAAGTGTGAAGCAGATCATCTCACCGCAGGGCAGCCAGATGCCGCGGCAGCGGCCGCGGCGGCAGAGGCGGCTGCGGCACCGCCACCGGCAGCGGATGCGGCAGCCGCGGCGGCGGCTGCGGCGGGGCGGAGGAGCAGGAGTGGGAACAACAGCTTCAGCAAAAGCCACACCGAATGGCATCAATCTCTCCCAGGCTCCAGAAGCGTGTTGAAGGGTTGCCACTCTGCCTCCACACATGGCAGGCAGGGCAATACATCAGACTGTTGCCCACGTGTGCATCCCGGGCAACGGCCCAGTAAACACACCCACAGCCCCGCACCCGCAGCGGCGCCAGAGGAGCATGGGGGGGTCTGCTGAGCGGTCGTCGCGGCAGTGGTGGCGGCGGTGACAGCGGTGGTGACGGCTGCTGGGGCAAGCTGGCAGCTCCTGCCGGCAGCAGCTGCAGCAGCAGCGGCTGCGGCCGCGGCCGCACCACTGCCGGCAGCAGAGGCAGCTGCTGCGGCGGCGGCTGCAGGAGGCAAGGGCAAGGGCAGGACGCCCATCCCAGGCTTAGCATGGCGGCACGGGCATGGCAACCCAGGAAGGAAAGGGCTGCCACGTGCTCACGGGGCGTTGCAAGCTGCGAGAAGAGAGAACACAGCAGTTGCGCTCACCAGCAGCAGCACCAGAGGAGCAACCGGCAGAGGAGGCAGCGGCCGCAGCGGCGGCGGCGGCGGCGGCCTGCAAGGGGCAGGTGGGGGAGGGCCGCACGGCTCAGGATCGTCCGGCGCTCACAAGGAACACTTCAAGCCAGAAGGGGAAGATAAGACGGCCTGCACTCAAGGCTTTTCTAAACGCACAAAGGCTGTTCGGTTTTTCATGGCCACGGGCTGCAGAGCAGGAGGCGCAGCTGTCAGTACGAGCCTCTCACCGAGCCACACCCAGAGGCTGCGGCAGCCGAGGCGGCCGCAGCAGCGGAGGCGGCCCCACCACCGGCGGCAGAGGCCGCTGCCGCAGCGGCAGCTGCAGGTGGCATCGAGCAGGAAGTGGAGGTGTCCAGTGCTTTCAAGAGACCAGGGCAGCGGGGCCAGCAGGCTGCCGGTGCCTTGCAGTCGGCTGCTCTAAATGCCAAGGAGTACCTGCCTCACCTGCACTGCACATCTGACACAGCACACTCTGCTGCCCCTTCTAGTACATGGACATGCGCAACTCTAAAAGAGGCACAGCAGACTCACCAGCCGCGGCGCCAGCAGGGCAACCGCCACCGCCGCCGGCAGCGCCGGCAGCGGCACCGCCGCTGGCAGCGGCACCGCCCGCAGCGGTGGCTGCGGAGGCAGCAGCCGAGGCCGCGGAAGCCACCTTGGTGGGAGGCACGGCGCAACCAGAGGCGGCAGCAGCCGAGGCAGCCGCAGATGCGGCGGCGCCGGTGCCGCTGGCAGAGGCAGAGGCGGCCGCCGCGGCGGCAGCTGCGGGAGGCAGGGTTGTCGCAGGATGGTTGGATTTTCTGCGGCTGCCGGATGCAGCGCAGGCGTGGGCAGCATGCTTGGCGGGGAGTCGTGGCGTCGAGAAGAAGGCATACCTGCCGGCACACAGCAGGGCACACCCTTTGAGAGCAGCTCTGCTGGAGGGGAGCGCTTACCGGCGGCAGCACCAGAGGAGCAGCCGCTGGAAGAGGCAGCAGCAGCTGCTGCAGCAGCAGCAGAGGCCTGCATGGGGGAGGGTGTGGGTGGCAGAGGGAGGCAGTTGATCCCGGAAACCACAACAATTTACCATGAATCGGCTGGCAGGGCTAAGGCAAGGACTGGTGACCATAACAGAGCCTTTCCCACTGCTTCCAGCCAGGCCAGCGGGGCAGGGGCAGGCCAGGAAGCAGCAGAAAGAACTCACAGCGCCACAGCCAGAGGAAGCAGCAGCCGCAGCTGCGGCGGCGGCCGCGGAGGCACCACCGCCGGCGGCAGATGCCGCGGCCGCCGCAGCGGCTGCAAATGAGTGGGGCAAGAAGAGCGAGGGACACTTGCTCGTGGAGCACAGCTAGACAGATGTTCTTACACGCCCAGGCAGTGGGCACATGCTCCATGGCAAGCAGAACAGGAGGCCCACAGGCAAACAGCCGGGCAATGCTCACCGGCTGCCGCAGAGGAGGAGCAGGCGCCGCCAGGGCTGGGAGGTGCGGGAGAGGGCGGCGGGGTGGGCGGGCCTGGGGGTGGGGGCGGCTTGCCACCGGCTGGCGGGGGCGGGTTGCCGCCGGCAGGCGGGGGGGGCTTGCCACCGGCTGGCGGGGGCGGGTTGCCGCCAGCGGGCGGGGGAGGCTTGCCACCGGCTGGGGGAGGGGGGTTACCGCCAGCGGGCGGGGGAGGCTTGCCACCGGCTGGGGGAGGGGGATTCTGCAGCCAGGCAGCAGAGCATCAGGGAGGGTTTGAACCGTGAGTGGCAAGCATCGAGGTCAGAGGTAAGGAGGGTTGAGGCTTGTTGGCAGGCCAAGCATGCGCATGCACGGGCGCTGCACATAGGCCATCTGCCCTCCGAGTCCAGGGGCAACATTAAGCTTCAATGGAAAAAGGCTCTTGGAGAGGCAGACAACTCACAGTCAATACGCCCAAAGGAGGTGTGCCCGCAACGAGGCCCAGCGGCAGTGTGCCGCTGCCGGGGCCGCCACCGCCGCCACCGCCGGGAGTTCCCGTGCCGCCGCCGGGGGCGCCACCGCCGGGAGTGCCTGTTCCTCCGCCTCCGCCGGGAGTGCCGTCCCCGCCACCTGTGTCTCCACCTCCTCCTCCGCCACCACCCTCATCGCCCTGCGTGAGGTGGCGGCCTGTGACCACTGCAAACCAAACCGTAAGAGGGCGGAAGGTGATGAAGCCTTGAGGCCGGAGGGTTGGCATTGCTGGGGTGCACAGAAGCAATGGAACACACCTGTGTGTCGAAATCCCTCATTAAGGAGTCTACAACTTGGGTCGAAAGGCTCCTTGTCTGTCCAACGAGGGCAACTTCCACCAACCCAAGTAGCCAGGCTGTGTACCCAACTGCTTTCCAGTTGGGGCAGAACAACCCTGGAACAAGCCTTTCAGGACGGTTCCGAAGAGACCCCCGCCTTCTGTTCTGCATTCTATTGGTATTTATACACCTAGATAAACAAAGGACTCTTCAAAGTCCAAACCCTTTCGGGGATGAGGCTCTGAGGTATGGCGAACCCATCTGAGGAAGGTGCATGAAGGTGCGGCAGCCCCGCCCTGCCAGCAGCCCTGCCACCAGTCCCGCCCGCCACCCCGCCAGCATGCCGCCCCAGCCCTCCTGCACGCACCAGGCCCTGTCCAAGGCGCATCCAAGGGCCTGAAGGGCGTGCAAGCACTCCCATCCCTGACCCAACCCACCTGCGGCCAGGGCCAGCAGCAGGAGCAGCCTGCGCAGGCTGATCATGGCAGCCAAGCCCTCAATCAACCCTGATGAGGCCGGAGGGGATGGAAGGAGTGGGGCTGCAGCCACCAACTCAATCGCTAGCTCAGACGCACTTTCCACCCTTAGCTTCATGAAGCCTCCCAACACGCCCAGAGTGCAGGTCAGCTATCCCAATCACTCAGGCCCTGGGGCAAAGAAGCTCTGTGTGCAGGCAACAGGGCGTGGGGGGCAAGAGGAGGAGCCCAGCGGGCACCCCTCCACAACGCACTGTCAGCGGCTTCAGTTGAAGGCCACTGTGTGTGCTTCTTTGGTTGTCAAACCTGTCAGGAAATTTGGATCGAAGGGTTGAGCGAGGTAGACTAGCCTGCGTTGGTGGCACCTGCGATGCAGTTGCGCCGCCGCTCCGTGCCCGCCGATTCTGCCACTGTTGCCGCTGCGGGCTGCTGAGCCTGTTGTGATGGTGCTGCCCACCACACCACGTCCCAGCCAGTGAAATTGCGCTCATACTGTGTTGCCACGCGCTTGCGTGCTTGAAATTCTTTTGCAGTAAGGCACAGACTGACAGGCAACCACATCACTGATGTTGCTGCTCTGCATTGCCTGCACTACACGTGTCAACCGGCCATCTCAAATTCTAATCAAAGTATCAGTCTAGCTCGAACGGCAGTCGAGTATAAGAAAATTTCAATGCATGGAAGTCACGTCTGTTCATAAAGAAGCGCAGGGAAGGATTGGGAGTGCCGCCACATAAGCCGCAGTTTGGACTGAGCAAAGGGACACCTCCTTGACGGCCACTTGCTGCCGCACCACAGCCCACATGAATCCATGCTTGCAGGGGCCCTCGAAAGCCCTCGTGCCCCCAAGCACGCCGCCCCTGCGCTGGGCTCCTGCCCCTGCACAGCACGCCGCGAGCTCACAGCCCCCGCAGCAGCCAGACCTGCAGCCAGCCGCCGGCGTTGAGGAAGGCCACAGCCATCAGGTGCCAGAACTGGTTGAAGGTGCTCTCGGCCACCAGCCCCTCCAGCACGCCCCCCAGCAGGTTTACCACCACAATGCCGGCGGCCAGGCCCCAGCGGGGCCCGCCACCCAGGGCTGCGCCGTAGAAGTGCGCCTGCAGGCCGGGGCAGCGGGCTGGGCGCGGGGCAAGCTCGGGCAAGGGCTCCAGGATGGGCAGGCGAGGGCTCCAACAAGGGCAGGCAGGACAGGAGCAAGCATGCAGCGGACTCGATTGCCACGCAAGCTGGCTGGCCCCTGCCAGCATGCGGACGCTGACATGGTGAGAGGCGCTGGTGTGGGAAGCACACGGGTTGGCGGGCCCACCTGCGCTGCTGCGTAGCCCAGCGTTGCCAGCACAAAGGGCGGCAGCACTGAGGCGGGCACGGGGAAGACGCGGCGGGCCGGCAGGAAGGGGAAGACCCTGCAGGGCGCGGGCTGGCGGGCGAGGAGCCTGTGCTGCCAAGCCAACAACAAGCGGCATGCTGTCCAGGTGCCGTTCGAGCGCCAGGCTCATATGGCTGCCCCCTGTTTTGAGTAGCCAGTGCAAGGGCAGACCCGCCGCATCCTTCAGCGTGCCTGCCACAGCAAGCAGAGCGCATACCCCTCTGTCGCCCTGCAGGGCCGCGCCTCCCCTCCCCGCCTTCTGCTTGTTTGGGCTTAAAGTCTGTCTATCCGCAACGGAACTTGCGACACAGACCCACTCACTTGCTGGGGTCGAAGAGCAGGGTGGGGAAGCGCGGGCCAAAGTAGAGGGCACCCAGGCCCAGCAGGTAGACCGCCAGCGGGATGGGCGCCGCCAGGGTGTGGCCGAGGATGACCCAGCGCTCCAGGCCGAACACGCCCAGCGCGGCAAAGGCGGCGGCAATGCCCTGCAGCCCGGGTGCGCAAAGCGCAGCGGCACGTGTGTTGACCCCTGCCGAGGGCGTCCCCCGGCTGAGGAAGCGCAGCAGCTCGTGAGCCCTCAGTGGCGCGCTGTTGACATCACGAGCTGAGCAGTGAAGCCCAAAGGCACCTCTCAGCACCGCTCTGGCCTCCCGCACCGCCCCCGCAGACCTGCACCCGCGCACCACCTGATCTAGAACACGGCAAGTCTACTGAAGGCACCGCGGACCTGCTCCACCCAGGCTGCCCTGCTTC
Organism: Auxenochlorella pyrenoidosa; assembly: GCA_001430745.1. Taxonomy (NCBI): domain Eukaryota; kingdom Viridiplantae; phylum Chlorophyta; class Trebouxiophyceae; order Chlorellales; family Chlorellaceae; genus Auxenochlorella; species Auxenochlorella pyrenoidosa. The sequence continues at coordinate 812,291 of KQ481946.1, forward strand.
TCCGGGGCTGAGACCCCCGTACTGGCCTGCCACTGGAAGAGCACCCGGAAGGCCGCCTCCCGCAGCTGCTGGTTGTTGGCAGAGGAGTTGTTCACGGGGGGGCTCACGGAA
>KQ481946.1:860313-870437 GCA_001430745.1 Auxenochlorella pyrenoidosa
CACACACACACGCACACGAACGACCGACCCCCCCACCCCACACACACACACACCCATCCCCACCCACCCCCACCCTCCTGCCCTCTGCCCGCAGCGACGGCTACCAGTTCATGCCCTTCTCGTTCGAGACCATCGACAAGGAGCCGCTGTGAGCAGGCGCTGGCGGCGGTCGCCGGCGTCAGTCGTCGGCACCTTGAGAGACGTCTCAGCCGGGCCAGGCCCTCTTCTGATCCTGTTCCACATGCCCCCAACCAGCCAGATCAGCGAGGAGACAGCCTGGGAGGCATCTGGTGAAAGGCGCGGTGCTTGCCTGGCAGTTCGGACACTATGTCAAGCATCCTGTGTACTTGCTGTTCCCTGCTGCGCATGGCCTCTTTGGCTGCGCCAACTCGTGTAAACCAACAGAAGTAGTACTGCTGTTCGAACACAGCTGAGGCCAAGGTGCCACAGCTGTGCGAACCTCTGGGTGCTGCATTGGGCGCATGCGGCCAGCAGCATCATGATTTGCCTTGATGGTTCCTCAATGCTCAGTGGCTCCACAGGGTTGAAGTTAACACACGCCGCCGCTCATGGGCATGCCGACGGCAAACCTGGTCCCCTCTGCTATGCCCTCACTTCACCCTTCCACCCATGCCCAATCAACCTCCTGCCCCCTGTCTGCAGCACGCATGCCTTGGCCTGCCGTTGCTTGCTAGCTCTCCTCACTTTGGGCACAGCACTTGTGGCTGCACCGCCTTGTGCACAACAGCAAATTGCTGCCGTGGTTACAGGGAGCAGGGAGCCAGTTAGAACGCAGGCCCTGCACTCAAGGACTCTGCAGCACCTCACGCCTGCAAGCCAGCGGCCTGCATGCGCCGCAGCGCGCCGCCCCCGGGGCAGTCCTTCATGTCGGGTTCATCAGAGTAGACCCTTCCCGAGGTCATGTTCATGGGCTGCAGGCCGCCCCCGCTGGGCGCCGGCCACGGCTGGGCGGCGCCCCGCAACCGCAGGTCGAACTGCCGCGCCGGCTCTGCGGGCGGGAACAGGCATCAGGGGGGTTGTCTAGCAGCGAGAAGCTCGCGAGACAGCTGCACCCAGCTAATGGGTGGGTGTGGCGGCGCCGTGCACAGCTGCAAAGGGCTGTGCTGCAAGCCGGCCACAAGCTGCTGTTGCGGGCATGCCCCGCCGCCGGCAGGGTCAGGAGTTGTGCTGCCCAGGCGCTGCTCGCCCACCCTGGGCCCCCACCTGCGCAGTCCCAGCCCGCAAAGGCGTGCCAGTGGCTGCCAATGTCGGACAGGTCCAGCCGCCACAGGGGGAAGCGCTCCTGGTATTTCTCCAGAAAGGGCAGCAGGTGCGTGTCGTTCAGGGAGGGCGGCAGCAGCAGCTGCGTGGCGCCGCTCTCCAGGCCGCTCTCGTACGTGCACTGCGGCATGGGGCGGGTGTGAGCACAGGCAGGCTCAGGCTGCTGCCCGCACGGTCGGGCCAGGGGCGTCCCAGAATGCAAGGCATGCAGGCAGGCAGCGGGTGGTGCTGCTGAGCACGTGCCACCTGTGTGAGGTGGCACGTGCTTGGCAGCGCCACCTGTGGTACTGCCCACCACCGTGCTCCCGGCTGACCTGCTGGTTTGGATCGCCGCCGGGCTGGGCGCAGGCCGGCCACAGGATGGTGGCAGAGGGCTTGAGCACAAGCACCTTGCTCTGCAGGGGGCAGCAACAGGGGCAGGGCCGGGGCCCTGGGCAATGTAGGATGCAGTGGCAGAGAACAAGCGGCCCACCGAGCCCCTGGAATTCTTTCCGGCTGCGGTCATCTTCAAAGCAGGCAGACCCATGCCAGTCCACCGGCCTGCTGCAGCAGCGCAGCACTGGGAAGCCTGCCGAGGCATGCTGGGCAGAGAGTTGAGCATGCACAAGGCATCTGCCGGCTCGCGCAGCCTGCAACCAGCAGACGCCCAGCCTCGGCCTTGCGGCAAGGGGTGCCCCCTCACCTCCTCCATCTCCATGCTGTGCAGCGCAGCGTGCGGCAGCACGCGCAGCGGCGCGCCCGCCCCCCCGGGCTCTGCAAACTTGTCCAACGGCTGCAGCACCTCGCCCTCTGGGCAGGGCACCGGGAACTGCACCTCGCCGCTGTCTGGCCGCCGGCAGCGCGGCAGCGGCGCGTCGCTGTTCTGGCAGAAGCAGGAGAACTGCGGGCGGAAACAGCGGGCGGGGGCGCTGGTGGGTGAGTAAAACGAGAGAGGCAGTGGTTGCAGCAGGGCACGGGTAGCCGGCAGGCAAAGCCAGCAGCTGCGACTCCCCACCGGCGACGACCATACCGGCCAGGCAGCCAGGCGCCTCTGGCGAAGCGCCCTTCCCCGGCAGCGACACATCACACACCTCTGGCAGCACAAAGGCGCGCCCCGCCGCCGCCGCCAGCCCCAGCGCCACATACGCCTGCTCCAGCTGCTGCTGCAGCGCGCGCCGGTGGAACAGCAGCATGTCCTCCGCCAGCACCCAGCTGTTGAAGGTGGGGGGCATCTGCGGAGCACAGGCAGACAGGCGCGCGTGTGTACGCCAGTGGCGCGCACGCGAGGTAGGGCTCGGCACGCGTGCGCCCAGCGACAGGCAGCACAACGGCTCCGGCGCTTTCAGGTGTTCGCTTGCGGGTGGTGAATGCACAGCAAGCGCATCTGCCAGGGCCGCGAGCACCCACCTTGGGCACCCGGAGCTCCACAGTCACAAACTTGTCTCCAGGGCTGGGGCCCCCTCCTGCTGCCGCAGGTTGCTCCTTTGCCTGCCCCCCCGCCTGCTGCTCCCGCTGCTCCTGCTGCTGCTGCTCCCCCTCATACTCGCCGCTGCCCGTGACCGCGCTGCCGCCCTTGCCAGTAGGCAGGGTTGTGATCTCCGTCCAGGCCGCCAGGTTGGCAGCTGGGTCGCTCGTCTCCTTGCTGCCGCCTTGGCTGCCGCCGTCCGCCGCTGCCTCTCCCTCATTGCCGCCTGCTGCAGGCTGTACCGCCGCTTCCTGCGCCTGGTGGGCCGGCAGCTGCTTGTCCTGCTGTGACAGAGCACCAGCGCAGAGTGGGCACTTGAGTCGCTTGAAAGGTTGGCGGAACCCAGGGAGGGCGCAAGCAGGACAGGCCAGAGGCAGCAGGCAAGGTCCCGTGCACCATGTATCGAGCACAAAGCTGCCGATTCTCACATCTGCAGTGGCGCGGGCTGCCGCGTGCGCTTCGCTGTACTGCAGGCTCGTCCAAAACGCGGTGCCGCCGACCACCGCCACCACGCCAAAGACCGCCAGCCGCAGCCAGCCCGTCTGGCGCCGAGTTCGCGCTGTCCTTGGCCTGGCTATCGCCATGGCGCCTTGCAAGCGCCCAGGGCAGTGCTAGCACGACGGACCAGTGTGCTTGAGCGGGGACAGTGTTGCGCAGGCTTCCCCAGCCCTTCTAGTATGATCCCAACTTTTTAGATGAACGGAATCGCGACATTAAGCGGGGGGCCACAGCTGTGTACAGGCTAGGGAACATGAATGGAGCCCATGGACGGGCATGCCGAATTCTGATCCTTCGCTTTCAAGCAACGACTGCAAAGTGGTCGATCGCTGTCTAAGCTGATCGAGCCCATTCCGGGCACCAGGGGCGCCAGGAGATGGCACCTCGCCGTCTCTTCTTGCTTCTAGCGGCCCTGGCGGCCGTTCTAGCGTGCTGTCTTGCTTCTGAATGGCAGCATGAGCATCCTGCAGGCCGACGACAAGCTGAACCGCGCTCCTGGCCAAGACACGGCGGCACCGCCGACGCAGCTGCCGCCGCCTGGCGGCGCGTTTTGCAGGAGCAGGCGGCAGCGGCAGCAGCAGATGGCGCCAAGCGCTGCCCTGCGCTGTCGAAAGAGCTCTTCCAGCGCAGGGCCCGCAACAACACCGTCATGGTGGCTGTGGTGAGACAGGGGGGTGCAGGTGTCTGCTTGCAGGGCAGCCACCCTCACGTGGCGGTGCAAGGCACCACGTTTTGGGGATTGGGAGCGTCCCAGTGCCAACGCCAAGGCAGCGCGCCCTGCACACCCCTGCAGATGAACGAGGCTCAGTGGGACTTTGCTCTCAATTGGCGGCACCACGTGCAGAAGGCGCGGGGGAGGGCCTGTGTTGGGTCGGCGCCGGTGTCGGGTGTGCGCCGTGTGCTGCGCCGGCCTGTAGCCAGAGGCCCTGGTGCCACCCGAATGCTACCCTGCGCCAGCACCCACAACCCAATTCCTGTCCCGTCTGGCCGGCGGCCAGCCCTGTGGGTATCCCTGGGGGACACAGCACTGCGCAAACCCTAGCACGGACCGCAAGCCTGGCTGCAGCATGGCCCCTTCCCCTGCAGGCGGGCATCGACTACTATGTTGCTGCCGCCACCGACGCGCCCACTTCGCGGCGGCTGGCAGAGCTGGGGGAGCCCTGCTTCGAGCAGATCGACGAGGAGACCCAGAAGCTGGGTGCGTGGCTGCCGAGGCCCTGCCCACGGTGCTGCTGTGCGCTCATGCTGCGCTCAGGGCTCCCGTGAGCCTAGCGCCCGCCGCCCTCCCTGCCGACCCCACCCCCCCCACCCCCACCCACCCCCACCCCGAGTTGATGCTGTTTCCAGAGGCAGCCGCTTACCTGCCCAGCACTGCGCCCGCCTGCTGTGTGCCGCTGCGCCGCGCTGTGCCACGCTGTGCCACGCTGTGCCACGCCGCGCCCCGCTGCGCCCCGCTGCGCAGGCCTGGCCTGGGGCCAGGAGGGCTGGCGGCGCATGACCTGGTCAAAGGTCTTCCTGCTCGACTCGGTGGTCGACTTTGGCTTCAACCTGGTCGTCTCAGACGTGGACGCAGTGTGGTTCAAGGACCCGCTCCCGCTGTTTGAGCAGCACGCCGCCGCAGGCGAGGCGCGCGCAAGGGGCTTCTGTGCCTGGGGCCACGCGGGCCGCCGGCCGCTCAAGCTCCCGCAGGGGGTGCTGCGAGCGGGGCGGCAGAGCGGCTGCCCGCTGTCAGGCGCCCCCGTGCCGCCACTGTCTGGGCACGCCATGCTGCATGAGGCAGCGGCAGGCGGCAGCGGGCACGAAGCAAGGCATGCACGCTGATCTTTGCACCCCCGGCCTGCCCCTGGCATCCCCCTGCAGACCTGCTGTTCAGCCATGACGGCACGTCGTCGCGCAACCCGCCTGGCGACAGCGGCCTGGAGGTCGGCGCCTCGCCCTTCTACTCCTTCAACACGGGTGGGCCCCTCGAAGCTCTTGCAAGGCACACCCGCAGCTGCTCCGCCTAAACTGCCAGCCAGGGCTGTTGCACTTGGCGCCACACCAGCCTGCGCCGGGCAGGGGGACGTCTGCGCGCAGGTGCGGCAAGGCAGGCGGGTTGTATCCCTGCAAGCTGCTTGCTGCTCGCGGCCCGCTGGTGAACCCAACCTGCCCAGCCCGGCCTGCCTGTGATCCGCGCCCGTTCAACCCCCCTCCAACTCGCCCTTCCCTTCGCCTACCCGCCAGGCATTTACCTGCTGCGCAACAATGCTGCCACGCGCGAGTGGGCTCACGCCTACCTAGCCTATTACGACCAATGCCCAAATGGGCACGACCAGTCATGCGCCTATGAAATGATGCGCACGCAGGTGGGGCACAGCAAGAGGACACGCACGCAGGGCGGGGGTTGGGCGCGTCCTGTGGTGACCAAAACTGGCCGCCCAGGTGCTTTTCCAAGGGGCGCTGCCCTAGAGGGGCGCCGAGTGAGGGCCCAGCCCAAGCCCAGCGTGAGCGCGGCAGAGGCAACGGGCCGAGCTGCCTGCCTCCAGCCCCAGCCTGGGCCGCCCTGAAACCTGCACAGCAGCAGCAGCCGCAAGGCTGCACCCGCCCTCCCGCCCCCCTTGCTTCCAATCAGGGCGAGGTGGGCAATCCCCACCCTTCCACGCCGCCAGGCAAGCAGCCGCGCATCTTCAGCGCGTGGCACAACAAGGTGTGGATGGGCATCCTGCCGGCCAGGTGAGCCTGCCGGAGCGCATGCCAGGGTCGGTTGGATGAGGAGCAAGGCTGGCCGCACTGCTGTTGCAGTGCGGGACCTGCCGTGGCGGCGCATGCACGGCTGGCGCAACCCAGGCCCTCGCCCGCCGCCTGCTGCAGCATCGCAATGAGCGCCCACACCGCATACGTGCAGCGCCTGGCCAAGGTGAGGTGCACTCGGCTGGGCGCCGCCGCGGCCCTGCCGTCGCCGCCCTGGCGTTGCACGGCGTGCACCCCTCGGCCACGCCGCCGCGCTCACCACCTTGTCACGGGATGCCTGCCTGTGCTGTCAACCTGCCACCGCCGCCTGTGCTGTCAAGCCACCGCCGCCGCCTGTGCTGTCAAGCCACCGCCGCCGCCTGTGCTGTCAAGCCGCCACCGCTGCCTGTCCCCTCCCCTCCTCCCGCCCGCTGCGCCACAGTCCAAGCGGGTGCAGCCGTACGTGGTGCACATGACGTGGACGTACAACGGTATCCCGGGGAAGCGCTCGCGCCTGCGGGACATGGGCCTGTGGGTGGACCCCCCACAGTACTACTCCAACGGCTCCTTTGTCACCGTTGACCTGCAGCTGCCAGAGGCAAGGGGCCCAAGCAAGGGGCCCAGGTTTAAGGGGCGCATGCAAGGGGCCCAGGGTTTAGGATGGCCTTGACCGAAATCGGGGCTCGAGCATCGCAAGAGAGCGCCGGGGGTGGCGCGCGCCAGCAGGCGCGTGCCCCCACCCGGTCGGGGCCTGCGGCTCGCCGCCGTCGCTCGCAGGCGCTGCGCCGCGCCATGACACCGCCTGCCCCGCCTCCTCCACCTGGCCCCTCACACCCAGCAGACCCCCGCCGACTTCAACAACTGGAACGAGAATGAGGACCTCATCTCGTTCCACCTGGACACAATACACCACCAGCTGCAGCAGGCGTACGTGGGCATGGCGCTGGCAGTGGCCGCCGGCCGCGCCTTTGTCCTGCCAAAGGTGCGCAGGGGGGCCCGCCGACAGGGGCGCGCGCCCGCCTGGGAGCCCCGGGCAGCCCGCGGCCCCGCCCTCCGCCTGCCCCCTGCCTTGCCTGGCTGGGTCCCTGCTGCGCCCTGCCTGGTGCGTCCTTCATGGCGGCGTGGCAGCCGCGAGTCACAGCGTAGCGCGCCCCCCGCCCCACCACCCACCCCCCCTTCCCCCACCACACCCACACCACCACCACCACCACCACCCTGCCCACCCTCGCAGTTCATGTGCTGGTGCGAGAAGATCTGGTACAGCGTGGTGCGGTGCCGCACGGCCGAGGCGCAGGACATGCCCTTCCCGGTGGCCTGGTGGGTGGCCCTGTGTGTCGGGGTGGGGGTGGGGGGGCCCGGCTCCGGCGCCTATGCCCGGCGTGCCCTTGCAAGCCATCGCCATGGGGGGGGCACGCCGTCGCCCTGGGTGGAGCTGACCACCAGCAGGGCTTGGTGGGCGGGCTCTGCTGGCACCCTGGCCGCCGTCCCGCCCCCTGTGCTCAAGTCTCCCACAGGCGCTGCCTGTTGTGGCAGCGCAGGGGAGGGGTGGTGCAGTGCGGTGCGCCTGGCTCTGCGGCCTGCCGGGTGGCCCCGTTCCGGCGTCCATGCCCGGGCTGCGCGCTATCGAGCCGTCGACCGCTTGCGGGCGGGTGCGGAGGCGCCTGCCATGCTGTTGCGGGCCCCCACCGCCCTCCCGCGGCCTCTGCCCCGCGCCCTGCGCCTGCAGCCCCCAGGACTACCTGTTCCAGCCCGGCAACTATGACGACGCGCCGGGGCAGCACGGCACACCGCTCGCGCTGCGTGAGGCCGGCTTCCTGCACAGCAGGCGCACCCCGGCAGAGGTCAAGGTGGGTCCCCGCCCCCGAGGAGCCGCCTCCTAGGCTCCCGCCTGCGCCACGCGCTCGCCGCGTAAGCTCAGGCCCGGTTGCAGCCCTCTTCCCGTGCATGCGCACGCATCCGAGCCCCGGCCTGCGGGGGTGCCCGGCCCCTGACCCTCGCGCTGCGCGCGCTGCGCCCGCCCTGCAGGACTCGGTGCTCACTATCCAGCCCTCTGCGGAGCTGGGCTGCTCCGACTGCGTCAAGGAGCGGCCGGCGGGCGGCGCGGGCGGCGCGCCGCTGCTGCTTGTCCCGCCGGGCCTGAGCGACGAGCAGCTGCTGCCGCTGCTGGCGCCGTATGCGCGGTACCGCGTCTGGCGGCTCAGCTTCGAGGGGGTGGGCGGCGCGGCGCGCACGTACCGCGGGTTTGCGGAGCCAGCGACGGCAGAGGCGTTCAACCGGCGCATGGAGCACATGACGACAAACTTCTGCTGCAGGTGTGAGGGGCAAGCAGGGCGGTCGGCAGGGGGGGGCAAGCAGGGTGGTCGGCAGGGCACGTGGGGCAGGGGTGGTCGATGGGCTGCGGGGGGCAAAGCAGGCGGGGGGGTGGGGCTGGCGCGCAGAGCGGCGCGCCGATGCGGCCGCCTGGTGTGGGAGCGTCCCACGTGGGGTGGCTGCGCTGCAGCAGCATGCGCCTGGGCAAGCGCTCCAGCTGCAACTGCCCATGCACCTGCCTGGCCCCAGTACATCAGGCTCTGCATGGCAAGGCCGGCCATGCTCCTTCACACCCTGGATCCCAGCTGCTCCCTTCCCTCGGGCTGCCTGCACGCCAAACACGTTGTTGCCCGCCCAGCGCCCCCAGTCTAACCACCTCCATACGCACCGAAACCCACACCAACACGCATCACCGCACCCACCCCACCCCCGGTACTGCAGGCGCGCCGAGGAGTCTCCGCGGTACCACAAGGAGGACCGGAACAGCGTGCAGCTCAGCATGACGGGAGAGTTTCGCTACGAGGGCGGCGGGCGGACGCGGGAGGCAGACCCTGCGGTGGTGCGATGGTGACCGACTGTGCGTCGCTGTCGCCATTACCCGGCGCCCCCCCTGTCTTGCTCTGTAACTGCGACACGCAATGCGGCAGCAACCCAGGCTTTGTGTAGCGGCTGTGACCATCGAGGCGTGAACAGTACAAGATGGCAGGGGCCCACTGTGGTGCCAGCTGGCGGGGCTGACCCGGCAGACCCGCTGGCTGGCGTCCTAGCAGGGCATGCCTGAGAAGGCTGCAGCATGTGTCCTTTCCCTTTCATCAGCTTTGAGTCACTTGCAAGGGTTACAGGTGCATCGAGGGCGGGGGAGGGGCTGTGCATTGCCGCGGGAGCAGTCCAAAGGGCGTGACCCTGGCGCCCCGTTCAGCAGCCGGTGAAGCTGCTAAACGGGGGCTGGGGAGTGGCGGGGCAGTGCTAGTGCATCAGGGGGAGCGATGGCATGCAGGCTTGGGAGCGAATCTGGGTCACAGGTGCAGGGGTCGAGGTCAGCACAAGGGGCGCCCCGGTGCCAGGGGCCCGCAGGTCAAGAGTCACATGTACAGTCGAGTTACTTGAGCTGGCATGCTGCTGTGTTCTCGGCCTGTTGGGGCCCGAACATGAAGGTAGGGGCAGAGGGGCGGTGGCGCCCTGACGCAGACGGCTCCATGCCAGCGGATGCCGCCGTGAGTCCCGGGTAGGCCTGCCCTTTCATTTACTCGCAGTGGATGTCCTTATAACGCATAGCCGAGTCCAGCCAGAAGCTCTGCAGGCGTGGGGAAGGTGTGGGCAGGAACAAGGGGATCAGGCAGGGTACAGGGCGGAGTGGGCATCGGGTGCGTTCAGGGGTGCGCAGCAGGCTTCTGCACGCTGCCGCTGGCGGGCAGCGCTTCTGGGTGCGACTGAGTGTGAGTGAGGCACCGCTGGCCTCACCGGCGCGCCCAGGCGGTTGTCGCGCAGGGTGTTGATGCGGGCGCGGCAGAGCGCATACACCTCCTGTCCGTTGGCGCAGACGTACTGCGGGTGGATAAGGGCTAGAGCCGAGTGTTAGCGCCATGGTGCAGAGGCATGCGGGCAGGTGACTGACTGCGACGCTAACAGACGGATGCCGATGCAAGATGGCCAGTCCTGCCGATGGAGCTGTCGACGAGGCTGTGTGCAGCCAGGGGCTGTCAGTGGCAATGGCCCACCCGCTGCAGCCCCCGCCCACCTGCACGTGGGCAACAAAGCCGTACTGGCCGACCAGCTGGGGCGGGCCCACCCAGCCGGGGATGCGCGAGTTGTAGCAGCCGCGGACGGGCTTGATGCCTGCGCAGCAAAGGCGATAAGGGTTGGCGGGGTTGGGGTTGGGGTT
>KQ481946.1:874428-892893 GCA_001430745.1 Auxenochlorella pyrenoidosa
TGCATGTCGAGTGCAAGGCCCGGCTCAACACGCTGCGCAACAACCGCTTGGGCGCGCCGGCAAGTGCAGGCAGTCGAGGCCCATGGGCAGCCTCAGCCGTCCTTGGCTGCCAGGTGGCATGCCTGCTTGGCGTGGGGCCGTCGGCCCGGTTAGAGGGGTGGCCCGGCCCAACCCAACCCCCTCTCTCCTGGCCCGCCCCGCTGCAGAGCTTCTGGTACGACACCAACTTCGCAAACAAAGATATTGTGTGCGCGTAGACGGCTTGTCGCCGTGTTGGCGGACACGAGCAGCACCCTTTGGCGGGCAACGCGGCGCCGCCTGCTGCGAGCTGGTGCAGCTTACGTCTGCCACCTGCTAAGTCTGCCTGGCTCTTGAGCTGCTGCCCGCATCAGGCCAGACCTGACCTGCGGGCCTTGTGTGCTAACGGCTGCCCTCCCAGGGTCCCTGCCGACAACATCGCCCGTCAGCGGAACGTTAACGTGCCTTATCCGACGCAGAATGGACAGGCAGCGTTGTGCACTGCAAAGCCACCTTCATGTGCGCACCCCACAATTTCTGCCTGGGCTGTATTGTTATGCATAAAGCTATCTTTATTTTCGAAATACAGCATCTAAACAGTGGCCGCATTGCTGCGCAGTGGGCGGCAGAACGCCGCCGTGCCAGGAGTGTGCACAGCAGTCACTGCTGTCGCACCGAAAATTCAATCGGCGATGTTGCGATGCATTTGGGCCAAGAAACGTGCACAAATCGACCGTCCAGCGGGTTGGTTGCGAGAGAGCGGGCGGAGGTGGCGGCTGCCGACCGGCCGCTCTCGAGTCCCACGTTCCGTCGACACTAAAAAGTCAGTTCTCTTTGCGCTGATGTTGTTCTTTTGCTGTTCGCGCATCGCCTGGTAGGGTTGGTATTGTGCGGGTCGGAACGGTGGCGAAGTCACACGCTTGGCGGATGCTATTTGAGCGGGGATTGGGATTGAATCCGAACCCTACAACCTGTCACCGATCAAACGCCAACATGCGCTCGGCGTGAGTAGCCGCCAGTAGGGGTGGTTGGTGTGCTTGGCAGCACCTGTGGGCTGCACCGCAGCACCTTGCTGGGCTGCCTGCCAGGCCAAGCAATCCTGACAGCATGCTGACGGGTGGTTTACCACAAACAGTGCAGCAGGGGAGGCAGTTGGGGGTCGGGGACAGCAAGAGTTGCGCACGCTGGCTCTTACAGGCCACACGCCACCAGCGGCTCCCAAATGGTCCCGCTTCCCAGCACCTGGCGTGCCGCCAACCACCCCCAACAGCCAGCCCGCACCTGCCCCCCCACCACGTGATGTCTTGTCTATCTCACAGCCAAACGGGCAGTCCCCTCAATCCTGCTGCAGCCTGCTGCTCGCCGCCCTGGCGGCCCTGTTCTGCGGCGCCCTGGCCGGCCCCTACCGCGGCGGCGCCGGGTGCTACAGCTCTGACAACATCCCGCGGTGAGCAGCGGCTGCGGCTGCCTGGATGGATTCCTGCCCCTGGGATCGAGCCAGCGTCGTACATTAGCCTGCAGCTAATCGTACATGGGCTTGGCTCTTCTCTCATAAACCTCACACGCCCTGCTGTAATCCCCCGAATGCAGCTACCAGATCAAGGGTGCGCTGACGTCGGCAGTGCTGCCCTCGAGACCCGTCGTACTGTAGCAATGTTGTGGCAGCAAGCAGCGCTGCAGCACCTGCCAGCACGCCCAGCCTCTGCGCTGGCCAAACCTGGTTCTGTGTCCACATGCATCAGCCTGGACCTTGCTCTAGCCTCACCCCTCCTGTCTGCTGCCCCCCACCCCGAACTCACTGTGAACAGGCTTCCAGTTCGTGGACATCGTCAAGGTGAGGGTCCGAGATGAGCGCCGCCCGCCCTTCATGCTTCGCGCAGCTGTCGCTGGACTGCTTTGCAGCACTGGTGCGGCCTGCCAAAGCGCGCGCTTCCCTTGAGCCCTCAGGGCATGGCGGTGGCCGTGGTGCCACAGCTGGCGCCAGCTCTGGCATCCCCCACCCAACGGCACCGTAACCCTCCCAACCCCTGCAGGGCCAGTGGGTGAAGCAGGCATTTGTGCAGGCCAAGGCCCGCATGCGGCGCGCCGCAGAGGACAAGTACCCCGTCCTCAAGACCTGCGACTTTGACGGTGGGTGGGGTGTGTATGTGTGTGTGTCGTGCTCGTTGCGTTTGTGTGCGTGGGGTGGGGGGGGGTGAAGCACAATGAACATTTCTGCGCGTAGCACAACCTTTTCAGCACTTCACAATGCATCTACGATACATCTGCCAGCTGGGCCCTCTCTGCAGGCATCAAGCCGATCCGTGGCTGCTACAACTCGCGCATCCCCGGCTGGGTGGGCCCGCCCCAGCTGGTCGGCCAGTACGGCTTTGTGGCTAGCGTTCAGGTGGGCTTGGGGCTCTTTGGTTGCGGGTGGGCCTGCCTGAGTCCATTGTTTGGCAGGTATGGGTGGCCAGGGGCGGTTGGGGCGTCCTGCTTGGTACCTCACACCGCTCTTTGCTTCTTGCCGCAAGCATTGTTGGCTGACCCCAAAATTGACCTTCCAATATGCAGTACGAGTGTGCTAAGAAGCACTTTGCCATCAAGTGCGCAGCCCGCATCAACACCCTCCGTGACAACCGCCTGGGCAACCCGGTAGGCCGACAGGCACCGTCAAGGGATGGCGAATGGGCCTGCAGCTGCATCAGTCTAACCTGCCCTGTATTGAAGCCACACGTGCACGGCCTGAGCTTGCTGCAAGCATGCGTAGGCCTGCCCTGTCATTCACAGAATGCCCCGCCGGCCCTGATGCTGGGTGCTAAAGCGAGCTCGCAGCCTTGAATCGCAATGCGCTGCTTATCCGTGCCGACCAACTCCTGCCTGCAGAGCTTTTGGTATGACATGGCCTGGCGGAACAAGGACATCGTGTGCTACTGAGCAGCTCCTGGCGGCTGGCTGAGGCAAACCCTCCAACCCTCAAAAAGCCCAACTGCCATTTCCACAGCTCTTCTCGACCTTCCTCGGCCTGGTGCACAGGGGATACCAGTCTCTGCTGAAACATGCAAGTATCTTGAACTATCCTCACCACGAACCGTGATCCCTTTTTTGCCGCTCTGTCCCCACCTTGACCTGGGGCCCTCTGCCCTCTTGAACACCTGGCAGGGACGGTCCCTTGCAGTCACCCTTCCCCTGTTCTCCCAAGAACCCCCATCTGCTTCTTGCCCGCCTCTACGGATCTCATGCACTGCTGATCAGGGGTATGTTGTGCGCCCCATGGCAGTGCCCCCCCCCCCCCGCCCCCCCGCGTCGACTGTCTCGACTGTCGACCGTTGATGTGACGATCTGAGACCCTCGCCACCGTATGACTGGCAGAAAGCGTTCAAGAGAATGCATGGTCCAGTACGCACATCGCTGGCAGCGTGCCGGCATGCTTGTTGTTGCTTGCAGCTGCTGCTGCAGCAGCGGCGGCGGCGGCGGCGGCGGCGGCGGCAGCAGATCCAGACTTGCGATGCAGCGGCATGATTTGGTTCAGAGGCCCGTCTCGGTCCCGCGTATGTCCAGGGTTTTGTTTGGTCGTGGTTACAGGTCGGATAGAAATGCTGCCTGCCAGTCTGGCAGTGAGCGGCTCCCTGCCTGGCAGCAGCTGTGACGTCCTGCCTCTCGCGTTGCCCTGACCATTCGCCCAGTGGGCTAGATTGAACATTCTCTCTGTCAAACATAGAATCCTTTCTGAACGCACTTGAGAAGCTGACTGACTGAAAGGAAGGCAGAGGCACCGCCGAAGTTCAGCCTGAACACCACCGCCAACACAGCACCCTCAGCATGCACAACCACCTGGCAGCTTGGCGCCAGAACGGCCTCCCCTGGCCCTGAAGGTGATCGAACAGCCTCTTAAATCCGAAACAGGAACCCTTAAGCCTCCTCGTGCCCTGCGGCGGTTGGGCGCGAGCGGAAGGAGGTGTTGGAGCCCGCAAATGGTCGGCTCCGCAGCTTGCGCAGCGCTCCTTGCGGCTCTTTGTACTTTGGCGAGTGCAGCGGGTACGTGCCACTGCTGTCTGCAGCCCTGCAGTGCGGCGGCCCGGCAGCAAGCCCCCGCTCCCTTTCTTGGTGATGCACTGCAAAAGGGGCCCTCAAAGGTCGGGCTCCTGCTGACCAGTACTCCCCAGCCAGCAGTTTTACGCTTGAAAACTTCCTGTGTCCTGCTCTGCAGTGAAGGAGCCAGGGCTGCACACCACGTATGCCTGTTCCTGCGCTGCAACCGCCGCTGCTGCTCTGGGCAGCGGTAGCTGCGTCTGTCCGAGCACATCGCCCCCTGGAGGCCTGATGCCCAGCGAGACACCCCAGTTCATACTCTTTACGGTTGGTGGATTAGAATTGCTCCGCGTGGTGATGGGAAATCTGCATAAACCGTTTCTGTTGCAACACTCCCCCTCAACTCCACCCCACCCGTGCACCCTCCCACTGCAAGCAGCACGATGACGCCATCACCCCCAGTGCCGAGGCTGCTTTTCGCGCCATTCTTGATGGGCGACGCAGCGCGAACGGCTGCCCTGCTGTCGCCACGCTCTTCACGCTGGCAAGGGGCACGGGTGCGTGCGGTTCGCTGCTTCCAGATGTTCTCATGTAAAAGGCAGGCAGCGTCAGCACAGTGTTCAGTGACAATGTCGGCAATCATTTGCCGAGGCAGATGTCACACCAAGCAGGGAAGACAGGAAGGATGAAAGAAGGAAGGGAGCAAGCCGGACCACCCCCACCCCCCACCCCCCACCCCACTGCCCACCCTTCACCATCCTCCCCTTAGCAGACTGCCAGCTGCTGCAGGGTCTGTACAGGGATGGCTACGAGGTGGCCTCCCACTCGCTGACCCACCAGAAGGCAAGTTTCCACTGCCCAACATCAACGATGGAACGAGCGTGGCATACAGTGGGGCAAGGCAAACATGGCCTTGCCGATGCTCGCTGACATGCGCTTCACGCAGCCTGGCTCGCACGGCAGAGGCCCCTTCCCTCTTGCCTGTGCTGCAGATGAACGACTGGGGCGAGGCGGAGGTGGCGGCAGAGGTGGTGGGCGGGAGGGCGGCGCTGGCCAGCAAGTGCGGCATTCCGGCCGCCGACATCGTGGGCTGGCGGCAGCCCTACCTGCAGGCCTCGCCCACCGTCAGGCAGGTATGTGATGCTGCGGGGACCGGGCCCGGCTCTTGGAAAGGACTGCGGCATGGCACTTGCTCCTCGGAGCAGGCTGCCTGCACTTTGCTAGGGTGCAGGCGCTGCCGCCGCCCGCCGCTCGCCTCCGGTTTCTGTGACCGTTGCCCCCTGTCTGCCGCCTTGGGCTGCATGCAGGCTGTGAAGGCTGCCGGCTTCTGGTACGACTCGACCATTCTGGAGTCGCCAGATGGCGAGTCGGCCTCCCGCGGCACGGCCGCGCGCCTCTGGCCGTACACGCTGCAGGATGGGGTGGCGCAGGACTGCAAGAGGTGGGCGCCAGGGCTGGGAGGAGCGCCCCACCGGGCAGGCGCCAGGCGCCAGTGGGATCGCCGGAGTGCTGCGCCGCAGCACAGCACTTGCTTGGAGCTGCGCCAGCCCTGAACACTCCCAACCCTGCGGCTGTCACCTTGCCTGCGCGCCCTGCAGCTGGTCCCCCTACCAAACCTGCTCTGCAGGGGAGAGCTACCCAGGGCTCTTTGAGGTGCCAGGTCAGCACTCAGGCCGTTTCCAGCGAGTGCCGGTCGGCATGCCCTGCTGGGAAGTGGCCCCCGCTGCGGCGGCCGCTGCATGTGCACTGGCAGGTGCATCAGCCTGACTCAGCGGCCCTCATCACCACCACGCCCCGGCTGCTGCTGCTGCTGCCCGACTGCAGTGTGGGACCTGTCGCCCACCGGGCTCTTCTCCTCCGACCCCTCTGACCGCGGCGGGCGCAGCATCCTGCAAGTCCTGAACAGTACCTTCCAGGCCGCCTACGCCGGCAACCGAGCCCCGGTGCCCATCTTCGTGCACTCCTCCTTTTTCTCCCCAGAGGGGGCGGCCGCCATGCAGCGGTTTGCGGGTGCGGGCCCGCCCTCGGCGAGGGGCGCAGGGGCGGGGGTGGGCGGTGGGTAGCAGGTGGGAGCCGGCGGGCCAGGTCCCACCAGCACGGCTGTGCCTGCGCCGCGCAGGCGCGCCTTGCAGCCCCCCCTGCCAGGCCTCGCTATGCGCCCTGCCCCCTTTCCCACGCAGCAGCCGCTGCAAACCTGCCCCTGCCCCTGCAGACTATGCACTCAGCCTCCCGCACGTCTACTTTGTCACCATGCGCCAACTGCTGGGCTGGCTGCGCCGGCCCACCCCAGCAGCGCAGCTCACGCCCGCCATGCTGGGGTGCGGCAATGCCGGCGGCGTGGGGCCAGAGGGCCCGGCAAGCAGGGCAAGGAGCGCCCTCACGGCAGCACCACCAGTGGCCGGGCTGCAAGTGCAGCAGCCGCCAGCGGAGGCACGGCCGCCCGTAAGCAGGCAGGGGTGCTGCCAGGTGCAAAGAGACGCTGGCTTGCTGCGCGGTGTTGTGTCAACATGGTGCAGAGCGGTGCGATGTGACCCCCCAACCCCCCAAACCCCCAAACCCTCCAACCCTCTAACCCCCCAACCCTTCACGTACCGCCGCGCCTGCAGGCTGGGCCTGCATCTTCGCCGCCCCGAGCTGGCCAGCACCCAGCCGCACAGACCACCCGCACAGATCAGCGGGAGTTTCAGGCTGCTGCACCGCCCTTGTCGGTTGCAGCAGAGGGCCAGGAGGCATCAGCTGCGCCTGCGCCTGGTGCAACCAGCAGCAGCTCGAGCCCAAACGTAGCGGCCATAGCCGGTGAGGGATTGTCTGTGCCAGTAACGCAGGATGGTGTCCCTTCTGAGCAGCGGAGACTGGCAGCAGAAAGAGAGACTTGTACGGTTGCCACCTGCCTGCCTGCCCAATCTGGCCTCCCCACCTCCTGCAGGCGGTGCTGCTGGCGGCGCCCTGGCAGCCCTAGCGGCGATTGCGCTGGCAGCTGCCGCAGTACAGCGTCGTCGAAATCGCGCTGCCGGAGCTGCGGCAACGGCAGACGGGAGCATGCGGCAGACGGGGCACGTGCACGCGTCTGCGGGCATGCAGCCAGGCAAGCAGTGCTGGCCAGCAGGCGGTGCGACCCTGAGGCCTGCAAACACCTGTGACCTTCGTATCCTAGCAGTTGTGGCGTTGGATTGAGCATGCATGCCATGACCGCGGTCCTATGCGCTGCAGGGGCGTCAGCTTTCTTGTCAGTTGGTGGCAGGGCTGGGGGCCGCGCTGGCCCCAAGCCCTCAGCACTCGATGATATGGAGTTCGCCTGTGTGGTGGAACAGACAGGTAGGCTGTTTTTATTCTGTGCACCGGATATATCTACAAGCCAAGTACAGCCGCCCGTGGGGCTTGGAAGGGACTGCCATGCACATGCTGCCAGGCCAAAGTTCACTGCCACCTGCCGACATGCCGTTGCCCCATGCAGGCACGCCCAACAGCAGCGCTCGCCGGCGCGGTCCAAATCCTTTCCGTTGAGGGACCAGAAGTTGACAGAGATTTTTAATCATCTCGTGATTCGTTCATGTTGTAAAAGCCATGAGATAAAGCAGTGTAAGATCCACGGTTCCCACCATTTCCATTGCCTGTACCTCGACTGTACCTCTGCCCCCGCTCATGTGTCTGCTCGGGGATGCTCCGGAACAGCCGCTCCCATCTCGACTTCCGGCTCGCTGTGAGTGTTTTGCAATTGCCAGCCCACACTCTCGTCCTCCTTCCCACATCTCGCCACGGCGATGCGGCGGGCACCTGCTGGCTTGTTGGCTCTGGCTGCCCTGCTGCTTGCCGGACTTTGTTGTCAGGCCGTAGCCGAGTGCGATGCAGAGACAGGCAAGCACAGTTGCACACAGCAGGCCAGCGCCGCCCCTGCCGTTGCTGCCTGCCGCCGCTGCTTGCTGCTGCTGCTGCCCTTACCCTCCTCTGAGCACCTCGTCAAGTATCGTTTGCAGGAACATGCGAGGCGAATGAAATGGTGCAACTACAGGAGCGCACCATAAAGCCAGGAGCAAAGTACAATGTAGGGAAAACATGCTGCCATCGTGGCTGCGTCGTCACGAGCTGCCGCGATGGCAATCCGGTGCCCTTGTCGAGCCGTCGCTGTGCCTTTGGCAGAGCTACCGCCGCCCATCCTGTGCACCAGCACACACACCCAGCTGACTCGCATACAGCTCCCCACACCGACCGCCGCCACCGACTCTGCGCTGCCCCGTGCAGTTCGCGGGGCGCTGGGTGCGCAGCTTTGAGTCGCCCCGCTTCTCGCTGGATGGCTCGGGCGGCTACGCATACGTGCTTGAGCGGGATCACTCGCGGGTGCAGGCCTTCGCGGCAGAGGACGGTGGGTGCCTGGCCGGGCATTCTTCGAGCGCCCTGCCG
Organism: Auxenochlorella pyrenoidosa; assembly: GCA_001430745.1. NCBI lineage: Eukaryota > Viridiplantae > Chlorophyta > Trebouxiophyceae > Chlorellales > Chlorellaceae > Auxenochlorella > Auxenochlorella pyrenoidosa. The sequence continues at coordinate 882,856 of KQ481946.1, forward strand.
GGCAGCCCTGGAGGCCACCTGGCCCTGGCTGCAGGCCTGCGCTGACAGCAGGGCAAGCTCTGGCTGTGCTGCCGCGCGCGCCATGCCCCTGCTGCACCCTGCAGGCAGGTACATCCTCTCCTGGGGGAGGCGCGGCTCTGGCAGGGGGGAGACCCTGCAGGCCCCGCGGGACCTGGCCGGCGCCGACGATGGCTCCATGATTGTGCTGGATAAGTGAGGGGGCGGGGGTGCGTGCGCCACCTGCGTAGCGAAGGTGGTCTCGCTGCATGAAGCCCTGCCGGCTGCCGCCAAGTGTTCTTGGTCTGTCTGGGGCACTTCATCCAGGGTTGGCAGTCCCCGTTCATCCCCCGGCCACTGCCATGAGAGCTCTGCCTGCGACTCGCCAGCGAGGGGCCCTGCCAGACGACCAGGCTGGATGGGGGAGGCCTGAGACCCGAGTGTGGTGCTTCTCTGACAGACCGCAAGCCGCCGCCCTGCTGCCGGCAGGTGCGGCATCAAGAGGTTCAGCCCCGTCACTGGGGAGGTGCTCAAGGCCTGGGGCAGCTGCGGCACGGGAGAAGACCAGGTGTGCATGCTTGGGAAGGGTGTGCAGGCGGCACGCACATTTGTCGTGCCGGGGCAGCCATTGTGCCCCTGTTCCAGGCACTACCTGGGGCGTTGTTTCCGAAGAGCCGGCCAACCAGCAAGCGGCTCTGCGGCAGCCGACCACCAGGCATTCAAGCATCCGTTTCAACCAACATGGCGCACCGACCGCCCCCCCCGCCCGGCCCCCCCTCCCCCACAGTTTGTAGACCCCACCGCCATCGCGGCCGACCGCTACGAAAAGTGGGTGCACGTGCTGGACTCCGGCGCCGGGGCGGTACGGCGGTACAGCACCGACGGCCAGCTGCTGGGCTCCTGGGCCTCTGCCAGGCTGGCGGGGGTGGTGGACATTGCGGTGGGCGCCGACGGCGGCGTGTACGCCGCGCATGCGCCCTCGGCCAGCGTGCTGAAGTTTGACCCGGCCGGGCGGCTGCTTGCCACCTTTGGCTCGCGCGGCGGCGGCGACGGCCAGGTGGGCGGGCTGGGGGCGGGGGGGGCCCTGCCTGTGCAGCGAGGCACAGGGAGGATGGAGGAGAGAACATGCAAACAGCAGGGCGAGAGATCCAGCGCCACTGCCTATCAGCCGCAGCCTGGATCAACCTAGAGATCTGCACCGCCGGCCCCTGCCCACCACCCCGCCCGCCCACCCGCCCGCCCGCCCCCTGCCTGCAGTTTGAGGCCATTGCCAGCATCGCCGCCGACGCCGAGAACAATGTGTTTGTGCTGGACAGCGCCCTGGGCCGCGTGTCTGTATTCACCGAGGAGGGGGGCTTCCTCACATCCTTTGGCACCGGGGGCGCCGGCGAGGGGCAGCTGGCGCGGCCCACCGGCCTCGACGTCTCGCTGTTCGGGGAGGTGGGCCCCGGCCCTGCTGCTCCTCCCTTGCATGCGCTTGCGCCCCGGGGCGCCGTGCTGGGCGCAACCGCCCGGGCGGTTTGGTTTCATGTGGATGCACCGCAAGGGCGCCGCCGCCTGCGGGTCGCAAGATGTGTGGGCTGTGAGCGGCCAGCTGGCCACAGGCATAGGGACTGCGCACAGCCGCGTGCTCTGCGCCTATGCCCATGGCCAGAGGCAGACAGCAGTGTGCCCCTTCGGGTTGCGCCCTGCTGGCCCTGGCCCTGGCCCTGAAGGCGCACACGATTTGGAGCACACGGCGCCTTCCCTCCCTGCCTTGCAGGTCGTGTTCATTGTGGATGAAGACAAGTATGTCAAGCGGTTCGTGCTGCAGCAGGAGGAGGGGCGCACGGAGGCTGCAGCGCAGGCTTGAGCTCGGTGGCTTGGCTGAGGCGGGTGCAGCTGCGCGCGCCTGGGATCACGCGCCCGCTGTAGAGGCGTCGCATCCTTCCTGGGGTGATCAACCCGATGCAAGCTTGCCGCCATATGTCATTTGCCCATTAAATTGGTAATCCATCCAACTGATATATGAGCATTGTCACCTTCAGCCCAGACGAAGTGCACCGGGTGCAGCAGGCAGCCAGATTGTGTGCATCTCTGTAGCTCGGCCACCGTGCTGTGCGCTGCATGGAATGCAAGGTGGCATCGGAGAGGCGGCCCCGGCAGCTGCCAACAGGGACGGATTGACAGCTCTTGTTTGCCCTGTGGTTGTGTGTTGGAATGAGGTCCACTTTTGCAGGCCTTGTGCCTCTGGCCCCTTGGGGACCTTGGGTGCAGAGGAGGCCCTAGTGAACCAGCACCAGCAGGCAACTGTCCGGTACGCTGTGAGCGCCGTGCGGTGGTGACTCTGCCATCCGTCCACGGGCTCCGTGCCCTCGCAATCTCAAGCTCCTTCTCAGCGAAAACTCCTAGCCGCACGCCCGAAATACAACCCTCCGCAACCAACCGGCAGACCATCAGTGGCCCGCGGCCCCGTGCAAGTGCCGGACGCCGTTATCTCCACCCCATGCAGCAGCATGAAAGGTAAATCTCACGGTTGAGAGCCCCTAGGGCATGCCGCTCCACTGGGCCGGACTTCCGCCGCTGCGCCGGCCTCTGCCGCTCCACCCGCTGTGCCGACCCCCTTGCCTGCAGCCCTGTGGCGCCGAGCCCTGGGGCCTACAGCCCCGAGACGCGCCGCAAAATGCAGATAGCGGACAAGCCTCAGCTGCACAGCTGGAGCAGGCAAGGCCGTGGGGCGTTGGGGAGCGGGGCTGCGCTCCGGGCCGCCCGCTCTGGGAAGCTGCTACAGATCGTGGCTGCAGCGGTTGGTCCAGTCTTGGTCGTTCCGCCAGCGCCGCCTGCCGGCCGACCTTCCCTCCTTGCGCATCCCACTGCCTGCAGTGAGGACTACGCTGCCAGCCTGGCGGCCGATGCGCAGCAGCGCGCGGCGCGCTTTGAGCAGGCCGCCACCGCGGCCCCACCCTACGCCGCCGACACCGGCGCGCTGGCGCGCATGAACAGCACCAGCAGCACCAGCAGCGCGGGGCAGTTCCACCTGCCCGGCCACCAGGCGCCGCCGCCTGCCAGCAAGGTGGGCCCTGACGCGCCCCCCCCCCCCCGGCAGCACCCGTGGGGGGCCTCTGCTCTGGATGTCACGCACACCCCTGACCCGTGTAGCCCCTCACGTGCCCCCCCTCTAGCCCTGCTCCCCCACAGGTGACCAGCACCATGATCGGCGCCGACGCCTACGCCGCCGCGCTCCACGAATCCACGCTGGCGCGGCAGCGCAACTGGCAGGTGCTGGCCTCCCCCGCGCCCTTTGCGGTGCAGCCCGGCGAGGGCGGCGCGGCGGCGGCCCCCTCCCCCGAGGTATACCACCTGCGCAGGCCCGAGAAGGCAGAGCCCCGGGTCAAGGTTGGCGAGCGCTCACCGGATGCCAACCTGCGCAAGCAGGCGCACCTGTCGCCCAAGGTGGGGTTAAGAGGTGCTGGTGCCGGCCCCTGGGTCGGTTGAGACTCTGTGCTGTGGCGCGTGCAGCCGGGGCAGACGCTGCGCGCCGCATGCATGGGTGGATGTGACGGCCGCGCGGGCGGCAGCGTTCTTGCACAGCGGACAAGACGGCAGGCAGCTGCGCCTGCGCTCCGCCGTGCGCACGCTGCTGTGCGTAGCGCCTCAAACCCCTGCCTGCACGCTGCCGCGCCGCAGGTGACTGACGCTGGGTGGGACCAGCAGCGGATGGAGGAGGAGGGGCGGCAGCGCCACGAGGTGCAGGAGGCCGTGCGCCGCCGCAACTGGGGCACCCCCAACCTGATTGGGTGACGGCCGGCACAGCAGCGGCCGCCTGCCCCGCAAGCGCCCAGCCATGATGCGCTGGCGGCGCGTTGACACCACACATGCGTAGGTTGTGCCGATCGACGTTTCGCTATTCGCAACCGCCTCATACTCTGCATTTTCGGCGTATACTCCCTCCTATTCTACCCCGCTGCACTCTCCATCCAAACTTCAGCTCTCCATCCAAACTGCGCTCATCCTGTTGTACCTGTTCTTGGTATGCATATTCGCACACCCGCAGATGTCACCGTCCTGCTTGCCGCCTTGTAAAGCCAGGTTGCAATGTGACATGTGCAGCAGAGTCGGTCAAAACTAGTTGGGGCGAGCAGGGGTGTTTGGTTCTTTGGGCCTGTCTGTGGCGGTTAGGGGAGCCATGAAAGCTGCCGGCGCATGAGCGCAACAGCTCGGCCCGAGCACTGCTGCCCAGGGGGCGGCGGTCAGAGCCATAGGAAGTCGTCGCGGCGCGTGGCCAGTGCCGCCAGCTGGCGCCGCAGCGCCGCCACCTCGCTGCCCAGCGCCTCGCTCCGCTCCAGCACCCTGCCCACCAGCTCCCCCATGCAGGCCTGCTGCGCCTGCTGGCCGTTGGATAGGGAGAAAACGCCAAGGAGGGGGATAATCAGTCGGGGGACAATCGTCGCGCTCTTGGCCACCAGGCTTGGGCTGCTGCCAGCCAGAGGGTGCCCACCGCGGGGCAGCAAGCCGTGTCGGCACGAGCCGCCTGCGCTGCTGCAGCATCCACGAGGCACAAGGCAGGGCAGCGCCGGCGCGCCAGGGGAGCGGCACGCACCTGGAACTGGGCAAGCATGTCGACGTGCATGGCCAGCAGCTCGTCTCGGAGTGGGCCGGCGCCGCTGCCGTCGCCCGCCAGGGGCGCCCCCGATGCCGCAGCCGCCGCCATCACTGCCGGCCCCGCCTGGCAGACGCCCGCCACGGCAGCGCTCCAGGCCTCCGCGCCGGCCCCCAGCTGCCGCTGCTGCTGCTCCGCCACCGCAAAGCAGAACTCTGCGGCAGAGGGCTGCGGCGCTGCTGGCGGCGCTGCCGGCGGCTGCGCCTGCTGCTGCGCCGCGGGGTGGGTGCCAATGGCCCAGCGCCTCGGGGACCCGCCAGAGGATGCTGGGCTGATGCTGGCGTGAGAGACCATGCTGCCTGCAGCCTTGGCCTTCAACGCGCCATCCTGCCGAGCAGGCCGGGCGGCATCGGCCGCCAAGTGCCCCCGCTGCTGCGTCTCCTGCTGCTGCCCGCCCTGCTGCTTGGGAGTGGCTGCGGGCGGGGTCACCGCTGGCGAGGGCAGCGGCAGGTTCTCAGCAAACGAGGGCGAGCCATGCAGCTGCGGCTGCTCCTCTTGGAGCCCCGCCGCAGGCAGGGGCGGCGCCAGGCCCGGCAGCAAGCGCGGCACCGCCGCCGCCCGGGCGCTGCCAGCGCCGCTGCTCCCTCGGTTGGGAGACCGCTCGCCCAGCACACTGCGCTGCTGCGAGGGCGAAGCCGCAGCCGGGCTGCCCGCACGGGCGCCCGCCGTGCCGGGCAGCGGGCTAACGCACAGCCCCCCCGCGGCGCTGCTGCCATCCCCAAGGCTGCCGGCACTGCCAAGCTGGCTGACGGCAAGCGGGGGCGGCAGGCCCCCTTCATGCGCCGCGCCCCCTCCCAGGTGGCGTGCTGTCGGCGGCGCCAGCAGAGGCGTGACATCCAGGCTCATGGGGGCAGCTGCCAGCAGCTCCAGTGGCGACTCTGGTGGCGCCCCCCCCTGCGCCGTTGCGTCTGCTGCTGCTGCTGCCGCCGGCGTGCCGCCGGCTGCGCTGCGCGGCAAGGCATGCCCGCCAAGGGGCGTGATGCTCAGCTGCTGCTGCTGCTGCGTCTGCTGCGCCTCGTCAACAGCGCTGGCAGTGGGCCCCAGGTCGCCGCGAGGTGCGGCAGGAGTGACCTCCCCAAATGCTGGCGCAGCAGCAGCTGCCCCATACCGCGACGCGGGGCCGGTCAGCGGCGTCACTGCCAGCGCTGGTGCAGCAGCGGTAGCGCGGTTGCCGGCGGGCCGGGAGCTGGGGGTGAGGTGGGTTGCCGCAGGCGGTGCTTCGGCTGCAACAACCCGGCTGCTCCTGGCCTGCTGCAAGGGCCACGCAGCGGATGCTGCTGCGCCCGTCCCATCTGCTGGCATGGCGCCAGAGCCGGCACCAGGTGCAGAAGCTTGCTGCCCCATGATGCCTGCACCAAGACAGAGAGCGCGTCAAACAGCGTATGTGGCGTCGCACGCTGTGGAACCAAGCAGGTGGCACATTTGGGCAACCTCACAGAGCCAGAGCGTTGGGTGGCTGCAAGCTTGCAACCCAAGTGGGGCAGCAGCTGTGAAAACAGCAGCAGCAGCACACGCTCGCCGCCGTGATCCGGCGGGGCAGCAGCACGCGCAACACACACTGCAAGCAAGCGCCGTGGTTGCTGTGCCATCATCCACAGACCAGATTTACCTGCTGTGCTGGCGGCGCCCACGGCTGCTGCAGTCCTGGCCGGGATGCGGGAGCCAACCGAGGGCGCGGCTGCTGCTGCCGGCGGCGCCAGGGCGGCGCCAGTGGCAGCTGCAGCCGGCTGGCTGGCAGACGCGGGGGCGGCGGCGGCGCGCTGCCGCGACAGGCTCAGGAAGCGGTGCTGCCAGTGCAGGCTGGAGACGGGCCCGGCCTGCAGGCGCAGCGTCTTCACTGGCTGGCGGGTGTTGCGGGGGTCATACAGCTTCACAACGCCGTCTGCAGGCCAAGGCCAGCAGGGGGTGCTGGTCAGCGACGGGGGAGACGAGGCAGCGGCGGCACATCCACGCGTGCACTGGAAGCCGTGCAGGGGCTCCACCCCTCTCCATTGCGCCAGGCACGCCTGGCACCGGGCCCTGGCGGCGCCCACCTGCAGTACCCACGCCCAGCATGCTGTGGTCCTCCCTGACCATCAGAGCCGTGGCAGGCGCGCCCACGGGCGTGGCGCTCACATGCCCCCGCCCAGACTTGCGGTCCTGCAAGCGGCGGCGGGCCAGAGCACGCGTGGGCCGGGCAGACAGGCATGGGCGGGCGGGCGGGCGGGGGGGGCGAGAGGCGCGCTGCGTGCCGCCGCACTGCGGCGTGGTTGGCGCCATCCTAACGGCACAGCGGCAAGCAATACGACGACACTCTCCCCTGGCCTGCGCACCTGCAGGCACACGATGCCGTCGTCCCCAGCGCTGTACAGCCAGTCCGGGCGCAGGGGGACAAAGCTGACGGCGTTCACGCGGCCGCTGCTGTGGTGGCTGGGATACTCCTCCACCAGGCGCCGCGTGGGGGCATCCCAGACAGCCACGCCGCCCTGCGCGCTGCCCGCCGCGATTGCCGCGTCGCCCGACGCAGCCAGCGAGAGGCACAGCCGCGCGGAGCCGTCAATGCCAGAGGGCTGCAGCTGCAGCGCGGGGGACCCGGGCTTGAAGGGGCCGGGGTAGAGCGCCACGCTGCCGCCGCTGCTGCAGGCCGGTGTGCAGGGAAGGCAGGCTGTTAGCGGCACGCAGGTGCAGCGGTGCCCAACGCCAGTGGCAGTGCTCTGTTGTCCCACCCGTCCTGGCTGCTCCGCGTGCCCCAGGCAGGCCACAACCACCTGGCCACCGCCAGAAACTTGTCTTCGTGCTGGAACTCCACTGCAGTCACGGCCCCCGAGTGGCTACTCAGCTCAGTCATGGACTGCACCAGTGGCAGGCGGGCGGGCGCAGCAGCGGCAGAGCAGGGCAATCAAAAGGGCTGCCACCTGTGTGAGTGCAGCATATGGATGCGCATTCAGTGGCAGCCAGGCCTCAACACCCCATCCCTGACTGCGGGGCAGTGAAGGCACGCTGCTGCGCACTGCAGGCGTCGCGGGCAGCACCAGAAAGTGGGCTGCTGTGCCTGCCTGCAGGCAGCCCGCGCCGCGCCAGCTGGCTGGCGCCCCACCTTGGCCTGGATATCGTGAATGTACACCGAGCCGTTGCCCGAGCCGGCTGCCAGGCGCTTGGAGCCGACAGACCAGGAGAGGGAGGTGATGCGGCCCAGCTGCGCGGGCGGCGTGCCGTCACGGGGCAGCACGCCCATCACCGTGCCGCCGGCATACAGGAGCTGGATGGAGCCGTCCGCCGACCCCGCGGCCACCACCTTGTTGTTGCGGTTCCAGCGGGCGGCTCCGAGCGGCGCCGAGTGGGCGACCAGCACCTCGCTGAAGTGCGGGTCGCCGCCGCCGCCGGCGTCAGGCAGCGGCTGGCGGCGCAGCAGGTGGAGGCTGCTGCCCGCCGTCGCGACGAAGCTGTCGGCGGGGAAAGGGTCCCCCGAGGGCGCCATTGCGCCACCAGCTGCGAGCACCTTTTGAGCTGCGCCCAGCTGCTGCCGTTCAACGTCCCACGGGTTTGAGCAGCACTGACCCCTGCAGCAGTGCTGCCAAACGGTCGCGGTGCTAGCGAGCGCACGCTGGGCGAGAGACGGCCAGACCAGCAGTTCACAGCAGCCTGCTGCGTTTGTTCAGCCTCCCGCTGGAGCCTAATGGTGCAGATGTGTTTCCGATCACACCGAACAGCGTTCCAGATTATATCGCGGCAAGTATGGACCGGCTAGCCGCAGCGGGAGAGGAAAATGCTTCTGGCAACTCGAGCTGCTGTCCCGCCCCCGCCAGCGCGGAGCCTATTCTCCAACACATTTGCAAGTGCGAAGATGCTCCACCAGCGCGGGGAAACTCCTGCACAGGCAGCAGTGCCCTTCCCGCCCGCTGGCGCCCGCCCTTGCACTGGGGCAGGCAACTCACGCCAGCATTCCTGCATGGGAGCTCAACTGGTCTTGCCCGATGACCGGTAATCGAACGTGTTATAGAATTATGCACTCTGCACAGAGGCGGCGTACTCGGTGGCGAGAGGCACCCTTCCATACACGAGTGTCCTGTGTTCCTTTCCCTGCCCACCACGACGCGGCTCATGCTCGCATTCTCCCTGCATGCACCTGCTGCCCGGAAACTGGCCTGCAGTAGGATAGTACAGCAGAGCCACCGTCACAGTGCAAGAATTTTGTGAGCGTGGCATGGAACCACACCGGGCACTGCAGCGTACCGCCATTCTGCATGAAAACCGGACCAGGGCAGCCTGCTATAAGAATGCACTACCCCAAGGCACAGCAATACTGGCCAGGGTATTCGTGCTGTGGGGCGGCCTAAAGCTCACTGAGGCTTTCCAGACGGGATGCTGGCACTGGCACGTCTTGTGCGGTGCCTGCCACTCCTTGTGCTAGCTGCCACCTGGAACCCCCGGCTGCCATCGCACGCGCCTTTGCCTTTACCGGCCCGTTGACCCCCCGTTTTGATCAACACTGCCAGACCTCACGCCCTGTTTCGGAAGTGCAAGTGCTCACACGGGCCCACCCAACGCCTTGGCAAAGGCCTTGCACAGACCGTGCTTGGCGTGCCTTGCGTCAAGAATTTAAAGGCTTCTGCAAAGAACGGAGCTGGCTGCCTCACGGTGCAGCCAAGGGCGCCCCGCAGGCGCGGTCAGGCCGACTGCACTTGCGGGGCCGACCGCATTTATGATCAAACAAGCAGAACAGCTGTAGGAGTCTCGGAGTTGCAATTTGCGGCCGAAGGGGGCGATGGGGGATGGGGAGATGGCGGACGACACAGGCCGCCCGCAGAGGTGAGGAACAGGCCCAACTTGTTAGCGCGAAATGCTCAATCATGCTTCCTGTTGCAGTAAAAGTCCGGTTGGCCCACGGTTCGCCAGGCCGGTTGGGCAGGAGCAGGGCGTTGTGCCCGCCACCCTTGCACCGCAAGGACCTGTTGCTGCAGCTGCCGCAGCAATCTGTGTGCTGCAGCCCTGTGCAGCCCTCTGGCAGTGCAGGATCTGGCAGGGCAGCACATGGGTGCGCCTGTGCTGCAGTAGATGCGATTCAGAGTACTTCCTGCTGCCCATACCACGTACCGGAGCCGCCAGGATGCACTCCCCGCCTTGTCGCTGCCTGTGACCCACTCCATCCCCCACCCACGTGCACCGTGTGCAGCAGGAGTAGACCATCGCAGATGGCGTCCGCACTGGCCGCTGATGCCGCGGGTGAGGTGCTGACTCCAGCAAAGGCTGGAGAGGTACCGCACCAGGGCGCCACTGCTGCAAGCCCGCCTGCGGCCGCTGCCAGCCCCCCCGGGGGTAGCGAGCCAGGCAGCCTTGCCCTGCCAGCGCCAGCCCTCGCGACCCCCGGCCTAGCTGAAACAGCAGCAGAAGGAGGAGGAGGAGAGGCAACAGTCAGCAGCAGC
>KQ481946.1:916231-927810 GCA_001430745.1 Auxenochlorella pyrenoidosa
CCTGCCTGGCGCGCGCTCGCGCATCTGCGCTCGGCGCGCACCCATCAGGCAGCATGTTGCCCTTCCCCCCCACACCGTATTCCGTGGCACTCGCCGCTGCGCTCGGCATCATACCATATGGGCCTTCTGTCCCCCCCCTCCTCCCCCCCTGCCGCGCAGGCGCACAAGGTGTATGTGCAGGACCGGCTGGCGCAGACGGGGGCGGCCGTGTGGGAGCTGCTGGACCGCGGGGGCGCCCACTTTTACGTGTGCGGCGACGCCGGCTCCATGGCCGGCGCCGTGGAGGCCGCCCTGCTGCGCATCATCGCTGAGGGGCAGGGGCAGGGGCCCGAGGCGGCGGCGGCGTACCTGGAGGGCCTCTCGGCGACAGGAAGGTACCAGCGGGATGTGTGGCTGTCCTGACGGGGAGGCTCTGTTGGGGGGGCCGAGGCAGGGCCTGCGTGCCGGGTTTGCTGCACCACAGCGGCGCGCGCGCTCGCTCGCCCAGGAGCTCGCGCCCTCTGGTCCCTTGCCTCCTCCGCTTGATCCCTCTGCCTGAATTGCGCTCTCTCCCACGTTGCTCCTGCTGGCTGCCTGGCCGGCCACCCGCTTCCAGTCAGCTGACATCGCGGCCGGCCTGTCCCAGCGCCCCTTCTCTCCTTGCGTGTTCAGCCATTGTGACTGAAGCTCGCCCCTGAGTGATGCTGCACTGACCCCTGACCCCATGCCCTTCACTGTCCACTGATCCTTTCATGCAATCCCCTTACATGCATCTTGTAATTCTTCTCCTGCAAAGAGCTGGCACCAGGGCGGCGCCGCCACGATTCACGACCTAGCTGCCAACCACCAGTGTCAGTTGGCGCTGCAAAGGCCGCCTGCATTCAGGCCTTTGCAGCGCTCGTCTATGAACATGCAGTGGGCGCTCAGGTTCAGCCTTGTGCCCTGTTGATGCATTGAGGGGGTGCTTGAGAATGGCATGCACCACCTGTTGATGTCAACATCACGGTCCGTCGCAACAGCTGTGATCTGCGTTCGCTTGCGCCATCGCTGCCCTGAGCAACCCAAAGCAGCGCCCCCCTGCCTTTTCGGCATTCTTTACATTGCTTGGGGTGTTCTACCTCCACCAGCAGCTCTGCCAGCGCCTGCCAGCCCGTTTGAAGGTTCCGAGCAGCCCGCGCCCGGCTGCAAGGCAAAGCGGAGAGTGCTTCCCGTAGTGCCGGGAACTACTGATCACCGCGTGGGCGATGCGGGCCAGCGCTCAGCTGAGTACGCATGCTGCAGCACCGCTCGCGGCGCCGGCGGGAGGACTGCCCCCTAGGGCTTTGCCCCGCTTGGGCAGCAGCAGGGGGCGTGCTTGTAGGCTGCCTGTGCCCCCGCATGCTGGGACCTCTCCCTTCCGCCAGCAGCAGGGCACTGCGGCCCCGCATCTGCGCAGCTCAGGTGCGCCAGCGCCCCGCCGGGCTCCTACGATCAGATGCACCCCTGGCGGGCTCCTAGGGTTGGGGGTGTTCCCTGGCCACCCATGCATGCAGCCCCTATCCAACTCCACCAGATGTGCTGCTTATAACGCCTGCCTGCCCCTGGCCCGCTGCCCCCCCCCCCCCCCCCCCTGCCCCATCGCTCCCAACCGGCAGTGCTTGGCGGCGTGCCCCCGCCGCTGCACCCGGCCCAGCAGCAGCAGCAGCAGGGCCTGTCGTACGTGCGGGGCAGGACCGACGTGCCCCTGCTGGAGGAGACTGTCGGCCAGTGCCTGGACAGGGCCGCTCGGGTGCGCCCCACACAGCCCTTGTGGAAACGCCGCGTGTCTGGCCCGACAGGTCCCTTGCACTGCCGCTTGGGCTGGATGGCGCGGCCCTCCGGCGCAGAAACCTGGCTTCCTGCCGCCTGCCCGCATGCTTGCAGGAGCACCCTCACAGCGACGCGCTCGTGGCGCGCCACCAGGGGCTGCGCCTCTCCTGGCGGCAGCTGCATGCTGCGGCGGAGGAGGCGGCCCGGGGGCTGCTCGCGCTTGGGGTGCAGGTGCGGCTGCCCGGGCGCTCTGAGCTGGCGATGCAAGGAAGGGGTGCGTGCTGCCTGCCCATGGTCATGGGCATTCAGACCATGAGGGCAGGGCAGATAACAGGGGGGCCTCCCGTGTTGGACAGATGAGCTTGCCGACACGTTCGGCCCAGCTGGCGCTTGCCAAGGGCTGGGCCCTGGGCCCTAGGCCCCGCGCCCACCTCCCTGCTCCCATGTGTGCCTGTGGGTGACGCCTGCCCTGCAGAAGGGGGACCGAGTGGGCATCTGGGCACCCAACTGTGCCGACTGGGCGGTGCTCCAGTTTGCTGCCGCCAAGGCCGGGGCCGTCCTGGTGGGTGCACCTGTTGAACAGTGAGATTACATCGTTACCCGCCGTCTCTTTCAACAGCACCAGAAGCTGCTGCAGCCGTGCAGACCGCCTGGGCAGCCCCGTGTCATGCCCGCCCCTGGCGTGGCCACATCGATGGCCCACGCCTTCAGTTGCTGCCAGCGTAACGCAGCCTCAGCCCTCTTCTTGGCTCTGCTTGTGGGCCGGGGCAGCGGTGTCGGGCTGCCTGGCTGTACAGCCGTGCAAGCCTGCGGCAGGCAGGGGTGAGCCCGTGCGCTGCACGCTCCGCCGCCCCTGCTGCTTCACACACGGCCGCTCCGCGCGCTGAGCCCGCTTCGCACGCCGTGCCTTTCTGACACCTGCCGGCCCGCAGGTCAACATCAACCCAGCCTTTCAGGCTGCCGAGCTGGCATATGCCCTGTCGCAGTCGGGGGTAAGCGTGCTGGCGCTGGCCCCAGGGCACAGGGGCGGCCGCGGCTTTCTGGACATAGCCAGCAGCCCACAGGTGGCGTCGCAGGCGGCGCAGCTGCGGCATTGGGTGCTCCTCGGGGAGGGGCCGGCACCAGAAGGTGAGCGTTGGGTGGCCGGGGAGGGCGGCCAGGGGTTGTGCTGTGTGCTTGACTGCAACGGGTGCGGGAGCGGGCCTGTGGTCTGCGCAGGGGGCTGGCGAGGCGGCAAGCTGCGTGCAAGGTACATCAGCGGAGTGCAGTGCTGGAGTGCAGCTTTGGGGAATCGGTCAGCAGTGGGCGCGAGCTGGAGTGCCTGCATCGTGAGCCTGGCTAGCCAGACGCTGCACCAGCACTGATGGAGCACACTGCTCGCAGGGGGCTCCCAGGCTCTTGCTACGCCCAACTGCGCCTGCCCGCCCCCCCCCTCCTCCCCTCCGCCTTTCCTTACAGGGTACCTGACCTGGGCGCAGCTGAGGGCGGCGGGGGCTGGGCCTGGCCTGGCGGCGGCGCTGCGTCAGCGGGAGGCGCAGCTGTCGCCTGACGACGCCGTCAACATTCAGTACACCTCTGGTGGGGAATTGACGGGCTGTTGGTTGTTGCTCGATTTGGTTATGGCTTGACATTCAGTGCACGTCTGGTGGGGGCCTGGGCAGGCAGCGGGGCGTTTGGTCGGATGCCTGTCTGCATTGTGTGCACAGCAGTAGCAGCGCGCGCAAGTGAGGGCCAACAAAGGGCGCAGCACCGAGGGCCATGCGCACAGCACCAGTGGGGAGGCACGAGGCAGATGTGCCAGGCGGATAAGGTGCCGGAACCCCTGCGGGGTGGCCGCAGGCACGACAGGGCACCCCAAGGCCGCTACCCTCTCCCACCGCAACATCCTCAACAATGGCGCCTTTGTCGCCCAGACCTGCCGCTACACCCCGGCAGACAGGTGGGGCAGGGCGGGGCTTGGTGGCACGCCCATCAAGGCTGGGGCCGGCACCAAAAGAAAATGTTGGCCTGGTGGTGGCGCGCTGGTGGCTGGCCCGCCGAGGGCCCGTTAGGCAGCTGGGAGGGGCCAGCAACCAGGTGGATCTGCGCTTCTGCAATCGCTAAGGCAATCAAAGGGTCCTGCTTGGCATATTGAAGGGTCCTGCCTGGCATATCGAAGGGTCTTGGCCTCGGGCCGGTCCCGCACCCCTGCTGCGGCACGGCCCCTCCACCCCCGCAGGGTGTGCATCCCGGTGCCCCTGTACCATTGCTTTGGCATGGTCATCGGCAACATGGCCTGCCTCGCCTCTGGGGCAGCCATGGTGTACCCCGCGGGTGAGGCTGGGCATGGCTGGAGGGGGTTGGGTTGGGGTCATTTGCTCTGAGGGTTGGGCTGGGGTGGGTTTTTGGCTTGGTTTGGTTTGGGAAGGGCTGGGGTGGGGGTCTTGCCAATCTGAAATAACAGTTGGTGGGTTGCTCCGCCGCTGGCCCAGGAAGCGTTGTTCTGCTCAGCTGTCTCGGCAGCCAGCAGTGCACGCCAGGTGCGCAGCCCTCCCGCAGGCGCCGCTGATGAAAACTCTTCCTCTGCAGAGTCCTTCAGCCCCGAGGCCACGCTGGCAGCTGTGGAGGGTGAGCGGTGCACCTCCTTGTACGGCGTCCCCACCATGTTCATCTCGCTGTTGGCGCTGCCCAGGTGGGGGGGGGGGAAGGTAGCCCTGCGCCCAGGCTGCACCCGGCCTGCACCCGGCTGCTGCCGCCTGTACTGCTGCTGCCAAGCTGCCGTGCTGTGCAACCCTTGGCTGCTGCAGCGCCGACCCTGGCATTCCCTAGCGTCTCGGCCTTTCAACTGCCCACCCTCCACTTCTGGCTTTGTTTCCTGTGCCGTCCTTGCAGCTTTCAGCAGCACCAGCTGGGCTCGCTGCGTACCGGTGTCATGGCGGGGGCCACCTGCCCAGTGGAAGTCATGAAGAAGGTGGGCCGGCAGGGTGGCACGGGTGCTGCTCGCTCTACACTCTGGCAAGGCCCCACTGTGAGCAGGGCCTGGCCGGCCTGGCCAGCCTCACCCCCTGCCCGCCCGTCTTTGGACCCACCCCACTTGGAGCAGCTGCGCCTCCATCTGCACCATGATAGCGTGGTGTGAGTGACCAGCGCTGTGCTCCACACTCTGCTCCTCACTGAACCGTGCGCTGTGCTCCACGCTGTGGTCCACGCTGTGCCGTGCAGGTGCGCACGGAGCTGCACATGGAGGAGGTGACCATCTGCTACGGTGAGCGGCATCTCTAGCATCGGTGCAGGTTTTGATGCGGCATGGGCAAGCTGCACCGGCGCGCGCTATGCAGTTTGCGTGGATGCTGTCTCCTGCACAGCGCGCACCCACGACGCGCGGCAGGCAGCAACAAGGAGCAGGGTCTGTAAGGTGCAGATGCAAATCCTGGGTCCCAACCCTGCAGGCATGACTGAGACCTCCCCAGTCTCCTTTCAGAGCCACACAGACGGTGCGACACAGCAGGGCCTGGAGCACAGGCTGCACACAAGCGAGCGCCCCTGCAGCGAGCATGCCCCCCTGGCGTGGCTGATGTCGCTGGGCCATGCCCATGCACCACGATCACGCCTGCCCCTGCCTGCCGGCCCCTAACGCCATCCCGCCTCTGCGACGCTGTGTGCCTTGGGAAGCGGGCAGCGTGCGCGGCGGACCATCTGTTGGATGAGCTCTGCACTGCACCCCTCCCCCGCCTCCTGCTGCCGCAGATCCTGTGGGCAAGCGCGTCTCGACAGTGGGCCGCATCCACCCTCACCTGGAGGCCAAGGTTGTCGACCCGGGCACTGGCCGGACGCTGCCGCTGGGCGTGGTGAGGCGCCGCGCTCTGCGCCCCGACACGTGGCGGGGCCCAAGCTGCTGGCACGCGCCCATACTGTGCGCGGGGTGGGGAGACGGGGCCGACGTGCGAAGCGCAGGCCAGGCCGGCGACGCAGGCGCCTCCATACATGCCTGCCTTGGCGCGCACACCGCCGCTGTCGCTGGCAGCACCTGCCTGCCTGCCGAGCTGCGGGCGCCGCACTCCCACGCCTGCGCCGCGGTCCAACTTACAGCTGCCCGGTCACATTCTGACGACATCCCCTGTTCCCCCCCTCCCTTGCCTGCCAGGTCGGCGAGCTGCGGGTGCGGGGCTATGCCGTGATGAAGGGCTACTGGGGGGACAAGGGGTCCACCGCCGCAGCCATAGACCAGGTGGGCGGCTGCACGAGCGGCGCCTGCCGTCCCACACGCTGTACCAGGCGTGCGGGTCAAGTGCTGCCAGCGGTGTCTTGTTCATGTGTGGGATCCGTCGTTGTTGGAGTCGTCGATTTTGTGCACGTCCAGAGGGCCAGCGCCAGGCAGCATGCTGCTGCGCAGGCCGTGGATGCGCTGCCGCCTGTGTTGACAGCCCTGCCCGATGTGCCATCACTTGCCCACCTACCTGCCTGCCTGCCCGGCAGGGCGGCTGGATGCATACTGGTGACCTGGCCTCAATTGATGGCGAGGGCTACTGCTCCATTGTGGGGCGCATGCGTGATGTCGTCATCCGCGGCGGGTGAGGGGGGCGCCGCTGCCGCGGCTCTGCTATTTCCGGGGCGTGCGCTGCAAGCCAGCCCGGTCAGGGTGCCTGCTGACCGAGCATGCTGTGGCGCTCAGTGCGGCACAGCGGCAGGAGGCACCAGTGCTAGCGAGCCCTGTGCCTGCATTGCCAGGAAAGGCACCTGCAGGATCCAGGGGGCCTGGAGGACCAAGGCTCGCTGCACCGAGGAGCCGTGCGCGTTGGCTCTCTCACCAGCTTTGCTCTGCGGCTGCCTCACAGCCTTTGCTGCGCTCGTGCGCCCCCCCCCACCCCCACCCCACCCCACCCCACCCCACCCCACCCCTGGGTGCCTGCAGGGAGAACATCTACCCTCGGGAGGTGGAGGAGTTCCTGCACGGCCACCCGGCTGTGGCAGATGTGCAGGTGGGGCGCACTACGGATCTGCTTATGCTGGCCCTGCCTGCTCTGCATGGCGCACCCGGGCGCGCGCTGGGCCGGCGGCTGCCTGCAGCCGCAGGCTGGCGGAGATTTGCCCCTTTCGCGCCCCTGCCGTCCCGTCCTGCGCCAGGTGTTTGGCGTGCCCAGCCGGCGCTACGGCGAGGTGCTGTGCGCCTGGGTCAAGCTCAGGCGAGCGGGCGTGCTTGCTCTGGTGGCGTTGCCGGCCTGTGGCCGGCGCTGGCTGCGTGATGTCTTCTGTGGCGGCCGAAGCCTGCAAGCAGTGACTGTCAGCACCTGTCACTCTCCGTTGCGCCCAGAGCGCATGTTTGCCACAGTCCGTCATGCCAACGTGCTGAGATGGGATGGTTTGGCCCCACCTGCTGCGCAGGGACGGTTGTGAGGGCGTTGGCCGGGCAGAGCTGCGGGGCTGGTGCCAGGGCCGCATTGCGCGCTTCAAGGTGGGTGCAGCCAGAATGCATGCGGGCTCCGACTGTGCCACGCCAGCAGGCAGGCCTGTGCCTGAGGCCCAGCAAGCGGCCCTGTCACCGGCCCAACATCCGGCCGTAGTCCCGCCCATGCAGGTGCCGCGGCACTGGAAGTTCGTCGACTCCTTCCCCCTCACAGTCTCCGGGAAGCCGCAGGCAAGCTGGCAAACCTCGCCCACTCGATCAGGCAGCGCTGCAGCTGGAAAGCCGTAGACAGCGTTGCCTGGGGAGGCTCAGTGCTCTGCTGGGAGCGCACCTGCCGCCTTCTGTGTGGCCGCCTCGTTCAATGCTTCATCCCTGTGCTGCTGTGCCATGCCGACTGTTCACATCGCCCCTTCCTCTCTGTGCAGAAGTACAAAATGCGGGAGCAGGCCATCACTGAGCTGGGCTTGGCGGCAGGAGACCCGCGCTAAGCTGGCGCACCTCGCGGCGACGTGCCTTGGTGTGCCCAGGCAGTTGAGGCGTGCACGGTCGTACTGGCGGCCCTCGAAACGCAGCATCCACGTTCTTTTCCAATTCTTTGCAACCCGCCTTGGCCTTTACCCCGGCACCTGCCGCGTCGCGGCACAGAAGCAATGAACAACCTTGCCACCGCTTGTAAACTCTGGTTCACACCTCTCTGCCATACCTCTCTGACCCTAACAGGTGTCTCTGGATGTGCTTGCCCCAGGGACGTGTACTGCTTACAGCGCTCAGTTGTCCATGAGCGGTTGGCAACCGGGACAGTGCAGATGTCACACGGTGCATGCAAGGGTTTGCAGCATGCTGAGGGAGCCCAGGCAAGGGGAGGCTGACCCTCAGCAGGGCTGGTGCAAGGGTTGTGCAGCAGTGGGCTGCCATATGTGCACCAACCGACCTCTTGCCGTGTGCTGAGCCACAACGCCAGGCGCCGACTCATTGCCACCAGGCGGGGAATGCTCATTTCAGGCGACCAGGGAGATCATGTAATGCAGCGCTGCCCTGCGCAGTGCCGGTATTGCCTGCTGCCCCAGCCGGCCGAGCCGTCAGTTGCGGCGGAAGCGGTCCAGCAGCAGCGGCACGTTGGCCTGGAACTCCGTCCAGCCCAGCAGGCTGCCCTCGCGCCGCGGGTCCCAGCTGGCTGCAGGCGGGGCGGGGCGAGGGGTGGGGTGGGGTGGGGTGGGGGGTGGGGGGGTTAGGGAAGGTCGGGCAGTGCCCAGAGGAAGCAAGGGGGCATCTGGTGGAGCAGGGGGCACGGCAGGGATCCGGCTCAGCGCTTGGTCCCAACGCTGGGGGGAGGTGGGGGGGATCACAGGACCGGCGGCCCACGGGAAGAGGCGGGTGGCGCGAAGCTCCAGGCCAGGCACAGCGTGCGCGGCGCACCCGACATGATGCCGTACGAGATGCCCAGCAGGCCGCCGCCAAAGGTGAGGGAGGAGGCCAGGTAGGGCACCCAGCTGGGCAGGTCCACGTCCTGCTTCACCTGCGGGGGGGTTTAGATGTGATTGTTTTCTCAAGTTGTAATTCAATTGTGACTTGATTGTGATTGATCTTTTGATTGAGGAACAGGCCAGCAGACAGCCGCGCACTGGTGGGCGAACAACCTTGAACGAGCTGAGGAACATGGGAGGCCCCTCGCCCAAAGCGCGCCACCCCCGCGCTCGGCCGGGCAGCAGCAGCAGGCCCCTGGCACAGCGCCTGGTGCAAGCAAGGTCACGAATGCCTCGGGCACCCGGCCTGCCCTGCACAACGGGCACGCAGGCGAGCACCAGGAGCAGGCGCGGAGGCATGCACCAACGCACTGACGACATGAAAACGCCCCCCCCCCCCCCCCCCACGGCAGGCCTCGCTCCCTCCCACAAGGTTGTCCAGGACAGAGAGCGCTGCCGGACCGACCCCACCCATCCACCCACCCCCACACACCTTGAGCCAGTAGAAGAAGGGGAAGAGCAGGATGCCGGTGAAGACGGGGGCGCCCATGAAGAGAATGACGCGGCGCAGCATGCGGTTCGTGACCACCTCAGGCACAGCGGCGGTGCTGCCGTACTCGACCGTCCGGCCGGCGCTGCTGGGCGCGCCGCCGCCGTAGCTGACCACCTCCTCGTCATCGCTGTCGCCCTCGGCTGCCGCTGCCGCGCCCTGCTGCTGCCGCTGCCGCTGGGCCTCCTCATAAGCCGCCTGCTCCGACTGCAGCTGCTCGAGCGTGAGCTTGGGCGAGGGCCGCGAGGCCACCTTGCCGCGCTTGCTCTTCTGCGGGAGTGCGGCGCGGCACTCGAGCCGGTTGGAGCTGCAAAGGGTGCCAGCACCTCCCACAACTGGGTGGGAGGGGTGCAGGTGCAGCAGCGCGGCACTGGGCATGCATGCACCCCATGGCTCGAACGATGATCCTAGCAATATCCAGCCGGCTGGGCAGCGCTGCGAGCAGGCAACTGCTTTACAACTGGCCACAGGAGTGCAGGCGTGCCTCGCGACGGCTGCTGTCCAAGCAGTGCAGGCGCGCACTCCAGGCAGCAAGAGAGCCGTCGTGAGGGCAAAGCGTGTGTCACAACGCACTCGCGCTCATCTGCTTTGCCAGTACCGATTGGCAGGAGCGGCACAGCACAGCCCCACCTTGACCTGCTTGGGCAGCTTCTGCCCAGCACCGCCGCTGAAGCCTTTCTGCTGCGCTGCCACCAGCACGGCACTGCGGGGCCGCTGGCAGCGCGCCGCCGCCGTTGGCCGCGGCGGCAGCAAAGCACCGCTGCACTGCACTGCGCAGCTCTGCATTGGTGATGGTGCTGCCAAAGTGCTCGAATGCGACGGTGGAGATTCAGAAGCTGCAAAGCTGAAGGGTTGAGCTCGAGTTGGCTTGCAGGACGTGCCTCGCTTGCAGAAATGTGCTGTGGGCTTGGGTGAAGGAGTGGCGTGTGTCGCAAACCACATTTCGCACTTATCTCGGAGGCGATGCCGTGCTGCGGCCCCTGCTGTGGGTGTTTCTGTGCTGAGTGGGGCTCCGCCATGCGCATTCAGCCCAGGCTTTGCGATCGGACGCTGCAGCAATGAGGCGCCAGGCTGCAGTAGCTCTCCTGCGCGCGGTGGGCCTCACCGGCAGCCAGACCTCTGCGTCCGCTGCCTCTGGCTGCCGGCTGCCTGCGGCTGCTGCCCTGCTGTCTCGCCGTAGCTTTGCCGATGACGCCGCGCTGCTGAAGACCCCTCTGTATGAGTTCCACATCGCCAACGGAGGTGCGGCGGGCGGGAGAGGCGGACGCCGGATTTGAACGCTGCAAATGGCAGGCCCACGTGCAGTTGCCCTGGTAGAGAAGCATATATGGCGGTTCAGATCCTCGGTTGCCACCGCATCACGCCACCAAACGCGATCTTGCCGACTCCGTGCAGGCAAGATGGTGCCCTTTGCTGGCTGGTCGATGCCCATTCAGTACAAGGTCAGTCCCTGCTGTCGACGGCATCCCTCCCAGCACTGCATGCTCTGATGTGGAGCTTCGGCACTCCCCTGGAATGGAACTACACAGGCTGCAGTGCATGCACAGAACATGCTGGGGCGCACCGTAGCCTGCACAGCTGCAGGCTGTGCTGCTGTGTGCCCGGTGGCACACTGGGGCTCAAATGCCAGGGCCCGGCGCCTGCTTGATGTCCCCAGCCCCCCCCTGGCCTCCCCACGGGCAGGACAGCATCATGGATTCGACGCTGCACTGCCGCCAGCACGCCTCGCTCTTCGACGTCTCCCACATGTGTGGGCTGAGCCTCAAGGTGCGCTCGCGTCTCGCCGCTGTGTGCCCCCTGCACCCACACACAAACACCATGACTGGGCGCGTGCCAAGGGCGCCTCTCCCAACTGCGCCCCCTTGCCGCAAACCTGTCGCGTGCCCAGCACATGCGCGGTGCTGCGCGTCGCGTTGCAACGGGGCGTGGACACCAGCCCGCCCCTCTGGCGGCGCCCCCGGCGGGGTGGGTTACTATGCCAGAAAGCACCCGAAAAGCATTCCCCGAGGAGCACCTGCCAAGCGCGCGCGCCCTCTGCTCCCGCAGGGCAAGGACGCCATCCCGTTCCTCGAGTCGCTGGTGGTGGGCGACGTGGCGGGCCTGGCCGACGGCACCGGCACCCTGTCCGTGTTCACAAACGAGCAGGGCGGCATCATCGACGACACGGGTGCGCACCCATGCCCACCCGTCTGCCTGCCTGCCTGCCTGCTCGCTTCCTGCCTGCCTGCCTCCGCCGCCGCGGCGGCAGCAGAACCGGGCCGCTGCCTGCTGCGTTGGGAGGGCCTGCCCTGTTGCGCCATTGTCAACATGTCTGCAGGTGTGTGCAGCTGCACAAGCGCCCAGCGGCGGCGAGCTGTCCCCCTCCTCGCCCCGCCCCGCGCCGCCTCGCCGCGGCCCTCAGCTGCAACGTGTGCGC
>KQ481946.1:979873-992179 GCA_001430745.1 Auxenochlorella pyrenoidosa
GGGCGGTCAACAGGTCTAGCTCACAACCAGGCGCAGGAAGCCGCCAGCGAGGCAGCATTCAGCGCATCCCACCAGTATCCGGCAGGGGCCGGCGGGAGGGCAGCAGGCAGCCCGGCCGGCGGCACCGGCAGGCCCCCCCACCTGGATCAGGCCCTTGCCAAAGGTCGTCTCGCCCGCCACCTCGGCGCGCTTGTTGTCCTTCAGGGCCCCCGCCAGCACCTGCGGGCGCGCGCCAGGGTCGAGGTCAAGGTCACGGTCAAGGTTGAGATCAAGGCCAAGGTCACGGTCAAGCCAGGCTTGGTGTGCTAGGTGTGTGCAGGAGCTGGGCTGGGCCCTGGGTGTCACCCAAGCCCAAGGCAAGTGCCCAGGAGTGTGGGTCACGGCCGGCGCGGCTCAAGGGCACGCGCGGCCGTCGTGCAGCGCGGCGGCACGGCAGCGGCGGCAACCCCAGGCGGCTGATCAAGGGCCGTGTCTGCTGGGGCAGCAGCGCGGGTCCGACCAGCCGCGTCTCTGGGGTGTCCCCGTCGCGGGCTGCGGCCCCCGGCTCAGCATGCAGGCAACGTCTAGCCGGGGGGTCCCTGACGTTGAGCCTGCCATGCCCTGCCGGGGGGAGGCTCACCTCGGAGCCTGCTGTGCCCAGCCGGGGCCCCCCACCTCGGAGCCTACTGTTCCCAGCCCGGGGCCCCTCACCTCGGAGGCCGAGGCGGTTCCTCGGTTGGCCAGCACCACCAGGGGCGTGCTGGGCGCGATGGCGCCGCCTTCAGCAGAGTAGATGTCGCGCACGCCGTCGCTGCGGGGCGGCAGGCAGGCAGGATATCGCATGCTGTGTGAGAACATATGCGGCGGGGCGAGGCGGCAGGCAGCGCGGCGCGTGCTGGGTGAGAACACATGCGGCACGGCGAGGCGGCACCGCGGCGCCAGCTGTGAAGCGGCCTTGCCGGGCCTGCAGCTGCAGCGCAGCAAGCAAATGCCTCGGGGCAGCGGCCTGCGGGCGATCGGCAGCTGGCGCCTTCATATGCGTGCAGCAAATCCTCATCTAGCCAGGGCTGCAAGCACCCCAAAAGCCCACATGCGACCTGCATAACAGCACCCGATCAGGGGCTGCCCAACCCAGACAGCCTGCGGTCTCAAAACGCCACCGCAACAAAAAATCTGGAGAAAGGGAAGCAAGACAATTTGTGGCCTGCCCCACCTGTCGGCGATAAGCACAATGTCGCCGCGGTCCAGCAGCATACGCCCCACCTCCACTCCCGCGGGGAACAGCCCGCCGCCGTTGTTGCGCACGTCCAGCACCAGCCGCTGCGCGCCCTGCGGCGGGCAAGGCGGGCGGCGGCGGCGCCAGAAGCGGTGAGGGCAGCCAGGAAGGTCTGGCAGCAAGCCCAGAGTGCCTCATCCCAGGGGGCCGGGCGTCCGGGATGCTCCGGGCTTGGGCTGCCCACATGCCAGCCAGCTCATACATGCCAGCATCTGCACATGCTCCCTGTCTGCCCAGTCAGCAGGAGTGTGGGTGCAGCCCCTCGCTCCACGCTGAGCCTGCTGGTCCGCCGCCCCCGCCACACACTCACCTCCTGCTTCAGCTTCTACTCACCCCCTAGTCAAGTCTTACGGCACTCACCTCCTGCTTCAGCTCCCGCAGCGCCGTCTGCACCTTCTCTGCCGTCTGCTTGCTGAAGGTGGCTATGCGGATGTAGCCCAGCTTGGAGGCGGGGTCAGCTGGGGCCAGGTTGCCTGTGGGGCACATCATGAGGAGGCAACGGAAGAGGTGGTTGTGGCCCGGCAGCGGGGGGTGGGGTGGGGGGTGGGGGGGGGTGGGGGGGGGCGCACAATGTCAGCAGCAGCCCAGAGTCGGGCGCCTGCCGTCTGCGGTGCCAGGCCCGCCCCCCCGGCCGGAAGCCCTTACCGCTGCTGCCGCACAGCGCCCAGTCCACCGGGTTGAACGCGATGGGCTGCCGCTGCAGGCGCACGTCGCGCGGCGCGCCGCCGCCGTTGGCCGGCCGCACTGTGAGGACGACCTCGGTGCCCTCTGGCCCCTGCAGCAGGTTGCCTGCGGGGAGGTGCGGGGGGTGGGGGGTAGGTGGAAGTGGTGAGGGTGAGGAGCGCAGCAGGTGGAGAGGAGCAGGCGCCAAGGCTGGGAGCAGGCGCCGCGGCTGCGCAGCTGCGGCAGAGCCCGGCCGCGACCCTACCACAGGCTTGCATGGGCCAAGTTGGGGCAGGGGCGGGCTCGCAGCAGGTGCAGCGCGATTCGCCACGTCGATGCGGGCTCAGCCGCAAACCCCGACAAACACAGGCATGTCCATCCAGATGCGGGCGGCACGGGCAGCGCGCGGCGGCGGCGCGTCTTTCTTCCCTAAACAAGGCATTGCAGTACACCACAAAACGGCGGCACGTCTCTCACCCCTAAACAAGGCACTGCAGTTCACCAGGCGGCCGCGGCGCGTCTCTCACCCCTACCTGCGGCGTACAGCGATAGCGAGCTGGTGGGCTGCCCATCAATGGCCAGGATCTCGTCGCCCGGCCGGATGCCGGCGCGCTCCGCGGGGCCGCCCGGCGCGGGGGCAATCACGGTCAGCGCGGCGCCAGACCCCGCTTCCGACTTGAAAGACACCTCCACCCCCACGCCCGTCACCGACCCCTGCGTGCTGCGCCTGCACGGGGGGAGCAAAGCGGGGGATGTGGGAGGGGCGGCAGGCGGGGTGGAACCTGGGCCGGGCTTGCAAGAACAACCGGGCAGCTGGTCGCCTGCAGCCGCCGCCGCTCTCTGGGATGCAGGGCGCTGCAGGCTGGGCGGGCACCTGGCACCTAGGCTTCCCGCCGGGCATGCCTGCTGGCGCCTCACAGCAGCGCCCTGAAGTGCAGGCCAGGCAGGCATGTGAGCCCCACCGCAGCGCGTTGTGTTGCCTCACCTCAGCGCGTTGTACTGGTCGGGCGCCAGGAAGCGGGTGAAGGGGTCGCCCAGGCTGGCCAGCAGGGCGCGGATCGCGTCGTGCGTCTCCCCCCGGTTGCTCATGGGCGTCTTCTTCAGGGCATCCTCACGCACCTGCAGCCGCAGGGGCGGGGCAGGGCAGGGTGGGGCGGGAGGTGGTTAGTGCGTGTGCGTGTGTGCGCGTGTGTGTGTTTGCTTCAGTGTGTGAGTGTGATGGGGGTGCGGGGCCGGCTGCACGGTGCCTGGCGAGGGCTGTCCCCAGGGCCGGAGGCTGCGCCACGATTTGAGCGACCGCGAGGCTGTGGGGTGGCCCACCAGCCGGGGAAGCCTCCTGAGGTGTGCGTACTGTGCTCGATACAACTGCCTCCCTCAGGACGAAGAGAGGATGGACAAAGCAGGGCGAGGGCGGTGCTGTGATGCAGCGCCGCGCGGGGCCGTGGGCCACCGCAGGCGGCGTTGCACACGCCCAGGCGCCTGCGCACCTTGAACCAGTTCTGCCCGTTGAACTTCTTGTCCACGAAGGCGCGGTCCACCGCCCGCCAGGCCTCCAAGAAGAGCAGCTGCTCCTGGGTCACAGCATCCGCGGCTGGCGGCGCTGCCAGCGGCGGCGTCAGCACGGCGGCGGCCGCCAGGGCCGCTGCGGCGACCGCCGCGGCTCCACGGCGCGACACATCGCCAAGCTGCTGCTGCCAGGAGGCATGTGCAGGCGCGGCCAGCTGGCGCGGCTGCGGCTGTGGCTGTGGCTGCGGCTCCTGCGCCGGGAATGGCTCGCCGCTGCCGCTGCCGCCCTGCGCCGCCAGGCACCTGCCGCCACTGGGCCGGCGCCTGCTGCTGCTGGGACGCCTGGTGGGCAGCCAAGCCCTGCAGGGCGGCTCTGCAAGCACGCTGGACGCCAGGCCTTGCATACCTTGCGGGGACAGGGCTGCAGGCCAATGGGAAGCAGGCTTTGGCACACCCGTCACCCGATGGCGCAGATCCACACTCGATGGCAGGTCTGATGCATCGAATGCAGCACCTTGGTGGCTGCCCTCGTGGCAAGGTGCTCAGCAGGCAGGACAGGCTACCCCTTCAGATATCTCACTGCAAACCGCGCTCAAAGCGCTCGCGGCTCGAACTAGCAGTCCACGCCCACCTACAAAGGCCCCGTTCTACAACCGAGGGCCTTCCATCGCTGCCAGTGGCGATCTCAGCGGAACAGGGGACAGCAATGGTGTCTGCAGTGCCCGCCCAGCGGGCTGTCGCGGTCACAGCGCCGGTTGCGGGCTCAGGCAAGCTGCCGCGGGCGCTGGAGAGACGGGTTCCTTGCGGCAGCGGCGGCGCTAGCGGGCAGCTGGCCCAGCAGACCCGCAAAAAGGCTGGCTGGCGAGCAGCATGCAAGCAGCCGGCCTGAAGTGCTTCTAGTGTGCAAGCTTACAACTGATGCCATTTACCGCCTCTGCTGCCCTGCCACCCGATGTCGCAGCCCCCCGCGCGCAGCAGCGGGCGGCGGCGGCGCGGCGGCCCGTGCGGTGCGCTCGCCAGCTGCGTGTGCAGGCGGTGGCCGACGCTGCGGCGCAGAGCGCGGCGCAGAAGCGGTGGGAGAGCCAGGTAGGAGGGCGCCCTGGGGCCACACAAGCCGAGCAACCCGGGAACTCAGTGCACTGGCATGCGCAGCCCTGCGGCACTGCGCCCAATAAGCGTGCTTGCAAATGTGCGCTCCTGCTGGCTTTGTTGCATACCCTTGCTGGGCCGCACCCAGCAGCCCTGGGAGGGCAGGGCGCAGCCCTGGCATGCGAGCCCTAGCAGGCCGGAGTAGCCTGTGCTTGGTTTCTCCAGTCTGTTCAACCCCCTGCCCTGCGCTAAGCTTGCCTGTGCCTGCCGACTTGACTCCCCTGCCTGGCCCTGCGCACGGCTTCTCCATGCCTGCCGACCCCCCTGCCCGGCGTGCGCGCAGGTGCGCGAGGGCAAGGTGATGAATGTGAGCGCCAAGGAGGCGGGCAACATGGTCAAGGACGGCTGGGTGCTGCTGGATGTGCGGCCGCCCAACGAGATCGCCAACGTGAGGCGGCCCGCCTGTGGCTGCGCGCCGCGGCGCCCACCCGATGAGCCGCAAGCCTGCAGCCGTGCCCCGCTGAGCCTGCTGAGCCGCCACGCCGCCATCGGATCCGCCCGTGTGCCCTGGCCACGCACACGCGCTGGCCGGCCGCGCGCCGCCCTTGGCACCCGGCCCAACGTTCCTGAGCTCGCGCCCCCTCCTGTGAGCTGCAGGCCAAGCTGGAGGGCGCCGTGGAGGTGCCGCTCTTTGTGGTGGACGACGAGATTTCGCTTGCCAACTTTCTGAAGCAGGTGGGCCCCGCGACAGCACCACTGCAAGAGCCTGGCCCGCGTGGGGCTCTTGCCTGTGGCCCACGCTTCCCCCTGGCCGCACAGAGCAGGCCAGCATGGGCCAGCCCTGTACGTCGCCGCCCGCCGTGGCTGTTGACGTTTCCTGGCCGGAAACCCCTGCGTGCCACGCCACCCTGGGTGCCCTTTTGCAGTGGTCGAACTTTGGCATGGGCGGCTGGTGGCTGGGCGGCTCGCACATGAAGCCCAACGTCGCCTTCATGAGCGACGTGCAGGTGGGTGGGTGGGTGGGTGGGCTGGAGGGCAGTCACTCTGGCCGATTAACCAAGCGAGCACGGGTCCTCGAGTAACGATGAGCCGCGCAGGTCACCCCTCGTCCCGTCATCCCACACACACACACGCACACACACACACCACCCCACCCCAACCCCTCAACCTCCACCCACCCACCCACCCACACACCAACCCCCAACCCCACCCCCCAGGCCTCCATCCCCCGTGACGCCAAGGTCATCGTGGCCTGCCAGAAGGGCCTGCGGTGAGGCGCCCAGCGCCGCCAGCATACATGGGCCGCTCGCTGCGCCGCCCTGCGCGCCGCACCCCAACAGCCTGCACCTCACCCCTCCTCAGCCCGCACCCACCCACCCACCCATCCACCACACTCTCCCGCCCCCCCCCCCGCAGCTCCCTGGCGGCCTGCGAGCAGCTGAGCCGCGCGGGGTATGGCCCGCTGGCCTGGATCAATGGCGGCTTTGACACCGCGCAGCCCGGCGACCTGCCCACCAAGGACGGCGTGGACATCCGCCTGGGGGGTGGGCGCCGCTGCAACTGCCGCTGCTGCTGCTGGGCTGCGGAGGCTTGCAGCCGGCGCCTTCTGCCCTGCCCGCGCCCGGCTCGATGACGCGCTGCCGCGAGCGCCCGCCGCCGCCAAGCCTGCGCAGCCTGCCTGCTTGTCGCTGCGGCCTGCTCTGCCTGGCAGTGAACGCTTCTCTTCGCCTAACGGAGGCGCCTTGGGCGCATCATGATTCTCATGCTTGTGCACACCCGGGGCCGCCGCCCCCCTCATCACCACCATCACCACGCACACACACACACACATACGCACACACCACTACCACCACCACCCCGCAGGCGTGGGCGGCCTGTCGGGCCTGCTGGGCTGGACCGAGGCGCAGCGCGCGGCCAACCGCAACGAGGGCTTTGCCGGCGGCGCCTTCAACCTCATCAAGATCGGCATCGTGCTGCTGGTGCTGGACCTGGCCTGGTTTGCCTGGGAGGTGGGTCGGTTTGGAGGGCCCGATGCCAGGCTGGAGCAGAGGCAAGCCTGGGAGGTGGGCGCGTGCAGCTGACTGTTGGCAGAGGCGTCGGCGGGGGCTGAGGCCGCGCAAGGCTCGGCCCGGTGCCGAAGCCTGCGCGGTTGCCTGGGAGGTTGGTCGAGGAGCGTGGTTGGGTGCCAGGCGGCAGACTTGAGGGCAGAGGCAGGCCTGGCCTGGGCCTGCAGGCGCTTGGCACACCTCACGCCCAGGGGGCCCACGGGCTGGCATCGCTCTGCTCGCACCCCGTGCACGCCGTCATGCGCCCCGCGCTCTCGCCGCGCCAGTACCCCTGCCAGCGTGGGCGTTGTCGCCGTCCCGGGGTCCCCGGCCCCACACCTGCTGCTTTCCCCCCTCCACCCTTGTGCAGGTGTCCACCAACTCCAACCTGCTGGACAGCATCGGCAAGTGAGGCAGGCCCTGAGTCCGCCCTCGCCCTGTGTACCCGCTCACTGTCCCGGAGGCGCAGCTCTGGTCGCCGCATTTGGCAGCCGAGCCGTGACGTGCCAGCCCCGCTGTGGGGATTGCGAGCCGCCAGCTGGCTGTCGCTGCGACTCTTCCTCGCACGCCTCGAGGGGCCGGCCTGCTTTTGCAAACACACCTCTGCATTTGGTTTTAGCCTTTCGTTCTCGGTTTCGGTTGTACCCGGTCTGTGACGCTGTAAGCTCCTAGTACAAGGAGGCTTGGCATTGACTTTACAGAGCAGGGGAGGGGGGCAGAAGTGCAGAAGTCAAGTTCGTGGCCCACTCTCGAGAAATCAACCGGGCGGCAGGCAGATCTGCGCATGTTCTGACTGTTTGCCTCGGCCTGCACCTGATGCACGTTATCAGTTGCACGGAACCACCCAAATTTTCTGTCAGGTGCATGTCTGTGCACAAGGTGGGGTAGGGCTTGCTGGGTCAGCCTGAACAGCACACTCATGATGCTCTGTGCAGCTCTGTCTCTGCGCTGTGCGTGCTGTGCTTGCTGAGGTGGACGAATTCCCGCCAGATTTGGCGCGTCCGCCATCGCTGTCGCGCCAAACAACCCGAAAGTCTCTTCAGTATCCACAGCATTCTTTTTGCTCAAGCGGTAGGGTGCGGAAGCATCCAGAGGAGCGCAGGCGGGCTGAGCCTCCGCACCGAAGCTTGAGAGCGGCATCGAGTTGTTATAACTTCCAAGTCACGTGAGCTATTTGCGCGGCGGTCGGCAAAACTGATGGCGCACTGCAGCGCTGAGAGACCCTCCCACACCCAGCCCACACCCTCTCAGCGCTGGGTTGCAGCGGCGCCGGCCGACCGGTATGCACCTGCAAGCTGCGTGCGCTTGCTTCCCAACAGGCTGGATGCCTGCCGCTGAAAGAACACCCGTCCCCCTCCCCCTGCTCCCGGCAGATGGGGGCAGCTCTCTCATACCCCGGCAAGCGGCTGCATGCAGCCATCAGGAAGGGCCAAGTGGAGGAGGTCAATCGCCTGGATCCGACTGCGCTGCAGGCACCCAAGCCGCGCTCGGGCCGGCGCCCGCTGCACACCGCGGCCCGCCATTCCCAGGCTGCCTGCCTGGCCGCCCTGCTTGAGGCAGGCGCTGGTGTGGACGCGCGTGATGCACAAGAAAACACGGCCTTGCACGCAGCCGCTGAGGCCGGGTCGGCCGAGTGCGTGAAGCTCCTTCTGGCGGCGCGTGCCGACACCACAGCTGCGAACAGCGCCGCCAACACCCCTGAGAACCTAGCGCTCATGAAGGGTCACACCGAGGTTCGGGTGCTGCTGCTGCTGGCGGAGCCTCCACCGGGTGAGCGGCATGTGGCATGCTGGGCCTGTGCAGCAGGCTGTGATCATGCTTCCGTCATGCTGTGGCCTAGCAGGCAACCTTCAGGCCACACGGCCCATGCAAGCCCATGTCGACAAGCTGTCTGGTCCCCCCCCCCCCCCTGCAGAGCCCCGCAGCCCCGCGGCCCCAACCGCCCAGGTGCCAGCGAGCGCCCAGCGCCGCAAGCCGGCAAGCGCCAGCTATGCACCCTCTGACACGTACCTCCCCTCAGCCAGCGCCGCTTCCAGCAACCCGCTTGGCGACCTGCAAGTGCTGAGCGCCGTGCTGGCCAGCAGTGACGCCCCCTCAGGCTGCAGCCACCACCACAGCCACAGCTACAGCCACCACCACAGCCACAGCCACCACGACAGCGGCTGCCACAGCCACGTGGGCCACTCTGAGTCATCCTACTGTGGCGGAGGCTTTGACAGCGGGGGCGGCGGTGGCGGCTTCTAGATAACTTGGACGTGTGCACGCTGCCTTTCTCGCATGCTTGCTGGATCAGCCAGTGTATATTACTGCCCATGCCCACTGCACTCACACACTTGCAAGTCCCCGGCTGGCTGCAGCCGCTGAACCTTCCTGCCGCCCCAGCAGCGTTTGCCGCAGCGTGCCCGTGTTGCATGTCGTCAAATGCACATTGCTCAATTCTGTCATCACCCATGTCTACTTTCAAGTTCAATTCTATACACAAGAAGAATCAGGGCTTGCTGGATTTGCCTGAACACCACAGTCATGATGCTCTTGCAGCAGCATCGCGCCCTGCGCTGTGCGTGCTGAGCTTGCTGAGGTGGACGAATTCCGCCAGATTTTGCGCGCCCTCCATCGCGGTCGCTATAACACACCGATAGTGTCTCAGCAATCGTCACACGCCTTTCCTCTCACACGGTAGGCTGCGGCAAGCCGCTCAGGAGGGCTGAGCCTCAGGACTCACGAGCTGGCCGTTGCATCGAGTTGTTGCAACGTCGAGGTGAGCCATTCGCGCGGTCTTGAGGGTCGGCAAAACTGAGCTGGCGGACTGCAGCACTGCGAGACCCTCCCACACCCAGCCGACACCCTCTCGTCGCTTGGTTGCAGTGGTGGCCGCCGGCTGGTGTGCACCAGCGCTGCAAGCGCATGCAGCAAGAAGAGATGGCTGCCTGCGCCGAAGTAAAGCCTCATTGCTCTGCGCAGCAAGCGCTAAGTCCGACAGCAGAATATACCCCACGCTGAAAGTACACACGTCACCCCTCCCCCCCTCCCCCAGCAGATGGGGGCGGCTCTCTCGTACCCCGGCAAGCGGCTGCATGCAGCCATCAGGAAGGGCCAGGTGGAGGAGGTCAATCGCCTGCTGGCGCTGGATCCGACTGCGCTGCAGGCACCCAAGCCGCGCTCGGGCCGGCGCCCGCTGCACACCGCAGCCCGCCACTCCCAGGCTGCCTGCCTGGCTGCCCTGCTCAAGGCGGGCGCTGCTGTTGACGCGCGCGATGCACAAGAAAACACGGCCCTGCACGCCGCTGCTGAGGCTGGGTCGGCCGACTGCGTGAAGCTCCTTCTGGCAGCGCGTGCCAATGCAAGGGCTGTGAACAGCGCCTTGCAGACCCCTGTGCAACTGGCGTACTTGAAGCGCAATTTCGAGGCAGGGGCGCTGCTGCTGCAGGCCGCGCCTCCGCCAGGTGAGCCGCAGGCGCTCTGCTGTTGTCTGCTACAGCAGGCTTTGAGCATGCTGTGGTCATGCGGCCGCTCAGCAGGCTACCTTGAGGCCACACACGACCCTCGCCAGCCCCTGATGCAGCGCTGTCTGCTTCCCCCACTGCAGAGCCCCGCAGCCCCGCGGCCCCTACGGCCCAGGTGCCAGCCAGCGCCCAGCGCCCCAAGCCGGCACGTGCCAGCTATGTGCCCCCCGTGCGCACGTACCGCCCCTCGGCACCATACAGCACCAGCGCTTATTCAGGTGGCTTCTACGGCGGCTACCATGGGGGCCATTTCGACTCCTCCCACTGTGGCGGGGGCTCCTGCGGCGATGGCGGGTGCGGCGGCGATGGCGGCGGCGGCGGCGGCGACTAAATCATGTGGCCGCTTGTACCCTTCCCTATCACGTGCTTGCAGAGCTTGGTGGTGCGATGCACTGCCCATGCCTGCCCACTTTCCAGGCCCATGGCCTATGCAGCACAGCCGCTGCAACTTTGTTGCCCATGCTTGATGGCTTTTTGTTCAACACTTGCCACCGCCCGAAAGTTTTTGACATGCCTTCTGCCTCTGCATGACTTGCTTGCTTTCTAGCCTGCTTGCGTTCATGGTGATTGAAGCCCCAGTGCACTGCATCAATCACCCCAAGGAGGCGGCGCTGGCTGGAGAAACAGGCTTGCAGCTGCGCTGCCACCTGCAGCCTATCCGGCTCCTGTACCCTCACCTAGCTGACTGTGCGCACGTCATGATAACTTTGCTTCAACTCGTTAAGTGAGCCTAGGCCATGCTGTTCGGCAGGGCCATGGCGCTGCCTGCCTGCTGCCTGCCTGCTGCCGCCTTGTCGCCGCCCGCTGCCACCCGCCCATTTGCATCTCTGGCTTTCTGTTCTTCTACTGTTCTGATCTACTGTTCTGATATTCTCACTCAAACGTAGCTGAACCACAGTGTGCGAGCGAGAAGCGCAGACTGGCACTTGACTTGGCGGGCTATGGAAGGCCCCACGGTGCTGCTGGTGGCTACCAGCAGTCCCGAGGGTAACATCACGGTCTGGTGAGCCTGCGCGGCGGCCGGCCATGCATGTCGGCAACACAGCTAGCAGGAAGGAGGGTTCCGTTGGCTTGCCCAGTGCCCCCATCTCGTCCTGTCGCTATCGGAAGCGGTTAGAATATGCCGCCGCTCCGCCGCCGTGCCCGGCTCTTAATGCCGCCGCTGCCGCCCACCTGCCGCAGGGACCTGCACACGGGCACCCTGCTCACCACCTTCAAGTCATGCTCCTGCCCCCCTGGCGGCCTGTCCCGCCTGGGCCGTGACTACCTGGTGGCGGCGCAGCTGGGCCGCGGCGGCGGCCTGCACTTCTGGGCGTGGCACAAGGACCAGCCGCACCTGCGCTGCTTTGCCGCCGAGCAGCTGACGTGCGTGGCGGCCTCGCCAGACGGCGCCTGGTGCGCCGGAGGCGGCGCCTCGGGGGCGGCCTTTGTGTGGGAGACCTCCTCGGGCCGCCTGCTGAGGACGTGGCCGGCTCACTACAAGGTGGGGCTGGCAGGGCGGTGGTGGTGGGGGGGGTGGGAGGGGTCTCGTGCCTCTCCGGTTTGGGAGCATGCCTGCCCCTGCCGTGCCCCTGCCAAAGCGCTGCTCGCTGCAGGACAGCAGCCACAGTATGCGCCGCAGACTCGGCAGCTGACCCATGTGTGCGCCAGCTGTTGTCTGCAGCCAGTGCCAGGGGCCTCGGTCGGTGGGTGGCTGCTGGTGCGCGCCCTGACTTTGCCAAGAACCTGCTCCTGGCATGCGCCCTCCTCTGGCTGCACTGCAGGCCATCACCTGCCTGGCATGGAGTGACAGCGGCGCTGTGCTGGTGACTGGAGGGGAGGACACCCTGGTCAATGCCTGGCTCCTGGCGGATGTGCTGGATGCCACGGCCGGGCAGCAGCTGCAGGTGCGCCACGGCAGCCGTGCCCCTGTCGCTGTTGTCACAAGCTGGCAGTTCTTGCATGAAGTCCGAGCGGGGGGTGCCTGGCCGCTGGTGCCAGGGAAGGCTGCAATGTTGCGGCAGCCGTGCATGCGGTGATGACTGTCCACCCTGCTGGCCCTGCCCCCGCCCCCCTGCCCCGCCCCCACACCGTCCGCAGATGGGCGGCCCGCTGCTGCAGCCGCTGCAGTCGTGGTCAGACCACACGCTGCCCGTCACCTGCCTGGCGGTGGGTGCGGGCGACGCCGGGGCCGTCGTCGCCTCTGGCAGCCTTGACCGCACGGTCAAGGTCCGCAGCCTGGTGGCCGGCGCCGGCGGCGGCGCCG
>KQ481946.1:992848-1003112 GCA_001430745.1 Auxenochlorella pyrenoidosa
AAGTACCCAAATGCGCCCGGGGCGCTGCAGCCGTGGGAAGGGGGCCTCGTGCTGCTGGATGGCTCGGCGGCGGCAGCCGCGGCGGTTGCTCCCGTCGACTGGCCAGCGTCGTCACTACTGGGAGCCTCTTCGGCAGCGTTTCCAGGCAGCAGCCCAGCGGACGCATCCGCACCTGCGGCCTCTGCTGTGGCAGCAGCAGGAGGAGCAGCAGCGTCGACGTCGGGAGGGGCGGCTGATGCGGCAGCGCTGCAAGAGGAGAATCAGCGGCTTCGCGAGCAGCTGGACCGAGCGCTGGCGACAGTGCAGCAGTGGGGCCACCTCAACACCCAGCTGCAGCAGATATGCGCTGAGCGGCTGCTGGCAGCAAACGGGCAGCAGTGAGAGCAGCGGCGCTGTCGCAACGCAGCGTGACTGCAGCGGGGCGGGCGCACCTGCCAGCGGTGCCTGCATGCATGTCGCCGTGTATAATGTGATCATTGATCTTTTTACCATCAGTAATAGGTCCCCAAACAGACAATTTCAGCATGGAGGGGGAGTGGCAGGTGGCGACAGGAGGCAGGCGGAGGCGAAAAGCCGGAGCGGGCGGCTCAGGTTTGCTCTGGGTTATGCGGGAATGCAAACAGAATGGGCGACGTCGCTGAGAGCCATCCCTGTTTGCCCGTCAAGTGTCATTTCTCTCCTCCGTCCCTGCAGATGCTTCCCACGGCGCTCATGCAGCACCTATGGCATTTGAAAGGCCATCGCAGCCGCCCAGCGAGCGTCAGATAGCCAGGGCCTGCTCCACGCTCGATGCTGCAGCGGCCGACCTGGCGGCAGCGCCGGTCTGGGCGCACCTGCAGCAGCAGCTGGGCAGCCTGCCTCCGCACTGTGCTGTACACTGTCTACGTCACATGGTCATCTACGGCCTGGGGTCTTTGGAGCAGCCGGGGGCGGTGCACATCCGCTACCAGCTGGCCGCTGCCAGGCTGCTGGCGGCTCTGCTGCCGCTGGCAGCGCCCGCAGAAGCCTTTGACCCTGTGTTCACCGCGCTCGACCACGCTGTGCTGGCGCACTGCAGCATCCAGGTGGGTGCTGTGGGCTCTGCCGATGAACACTGGAGCTGGGCACTGGATGGCAAGGCCTGGAACGACCCTTGCCTGCGCCGCCTGCCTGCTCAGCTACATAGCAAACCGAACCCCCCCCCCCCCCCCTCCGCCCTGACCTCCACCCCGGGCCCCCGCCCGGCAGGTTATACCGCAGGACGAGTGTGGCCGCCGCGTGGCCGCCGACCCGACCCTGTTCTTCATGCCCCACTGCGAGGCGGCCCTGACCGACGCCCTGCTGGCCGCCAATCTGGCAGCCGGCACTCTGCACAACGTGGTCATACTGGGCAACCGGTTCAGCGGCTATCAGGCCAGCTGGGCGCTTCGGGGCCGCAAACAGCAGCAGCAGCAGCAGCAGCAGCAGCAGGCTCCTGCAAGACAGCCTCCTGCAGGGCAGCAGTCGGCGCAGGGGCAGGGGCAAACAGCCGCGCTCGCAGCGGCACGCAGCAGCACCCGCGGCAGTGGCAGCGGCAGTGGCGAGGGCCGCGAAAGCGGCGGCGGCGGCGAGCAGCCTGCCTCGATGCTGCGGCTCTGCGACTGTGGGGCAGTGCAAGAGCTGCGCATCTCCGAGTGCGGCTTCCCGGCTGCCTCGGCATTCAACGACCTAGGCCTGCACTGGTTCCCGACAGACTGGCAGGAACGCTTGGGCCAGCCACCCATGGCGCTGTAAGCTTGTACTCACGAGACTGTGTTTGCAAAGGCTGCCAAGCATCCTGCCGATTGCTGGGCAAGTGAACTTTGGATTGACAGGCAAGGCCAGAGCATGTGTGGGCATGGGGAGTGGCAAGCAGAGTGGTAGACGCGAGGGCAGACACGGGCAGGGAGCACGAATAAATGCATGGGTAGACGGTAGATAGCGCATGCAGTTCTGGGTAGAGGCTTAGGCTAGCAGTGCAATGCAGGCATCAATACACGGTATGCATACGTGGCAGGAAACTGAAGGACGACTGCAGGGCAGCATGTTTACGCGCAAAAGGGTTTTGAGACTGCAGCGAGGGGTTGCGTTGCAGCTTTGGATGCAGTGCGTGTTGGTTCAAAAAGATGGAGGCGCGCACGCCTCGAGCGCTTGATTACCAGGGCTGGAGGCCGCACAGCTCCTCCTCCCACTCCTCTTCAGGCAGCAGCGGCGCCGTCTCCGCGCTGATTGACAGGCGCGGGTTGGCCGCGAGGGCGGCGGCCGCCTGCACAAACGCGGCGGTGTCGAGCGCGCCGCCGGCGCCGCCCAGGGCCAGGCAGAGCCGGCGCAGGGCCGGGTGGCGCCCCGCAAAGCGCAGCAGATCGGCCTGCAAGTCGGCAGGCAGGCTGCAGAAGTGGTCGAGCGCCAGCTCCTGCAGCTGGGCGGCAGCCGCCAGCGGTGCCAGGCTGGCGGCCGCCGTGCCCGCCGGCAGCGCCAGGGACGTCAGCCCGCACAGCCACCCGCCGGCCGGCAGCGCCGGCAGCGGCCCCTCCAGCTGCCGCTGCTGCAAGCCGCCGCTGCCGGTGCTGCCGCCCACCAGCCAAGCAAAGGAGCGCAAGCTGCGGAGGCTGGACAGTGCTGCCGGGACGCCGCGGTACTCTGCCGCGCCATGCGGCACCCGCAGAGCCAGCCGCTGCAGAGCAGTGAGCAGCGGCAGGCCTGCCTCCAGGCCGGCGCCCACAGCGGCGGCTGGGCTGCCCTTTGCAGGCTCCAGGCTGAGCGAGGTCAGCCGCTCGGACAGGGCCGCCAGGCAGGCGGCAGACGGCAGGCCGTCGTTGCTGGCGAGCCGCAGGGACTGCAGCGCTGGCAGGGCGGCCAGGCACTCCAGGCCCTCGGTTGACACCGCACAGTTGCAGAGGGACAGGGAGCGCAGGCGCCTGAGGCCAGCCAGCTGCAAGGGGGGTGAGGTGGGGGGTGGCGGCAGTGTGGGCGAGACCTTCACTCTGGCTCACTGGCGGGCAGAGCGGCACCCGACAAGACTGGTGGCCCAGCGCTGCTGGTGCTCTGTGTTGATAGCCTGCCTTGTGTCGAACAGGGCCTCCGCCTTGGAACCTTGCGAGGCAGCGCTGGGCCGCCGCACAAGCAAGCATGCGTGTTTTTCTCACATGTGTGGGCCGAAGCCTTGAGAGGCAGCAGCCGGCCAAGCCAGATTGCATCATGGAAACGCACAATCACGTCACGCTGCGGCTTCCCAGCGGGGCCCCATGGACAGCTTAATTGCACCCACCCGTCAGCCAGGACCCACCTTTTCGGGGAGCGCCAGACCTCCGTCCACCAGCCCGCCGAGGGCCAGGCGCTCAAGGGCGTGCGGCAGCGACGCGCCCCGCTGCTGCGGCGCAAACTCCAGCACAGCCGCCGCGAGGCGCAGGTCGCGCATGGGCGAGCCCGACATGTCTGCACAGGGCGCGGCACCACAGGGTGGGAACAAGGTGCAGCACGGCAGACGGAGAGTGCAAGCAGGCAAGGCGCGGGTTGGACCGCACTGCATGCTACAACTTTGGGGCAGATCTAAAGCGAGGCTAGCGGCCGGGCAATGCACTGCTGCGGGCCAGCAGCCCAGGCCGGGCCCAGCATTGCGGGCGCTGCATGTTGCGTTGCAGATCTTTCGAGCGAACCCTAGAGCTTTTCCGGGCGGCACGGCGGGGCGCACCCGTGGCGTGCACGAAGCGCCCCGCGGGCGCGTCCACGCGGCAGCGCAGCAGCGAGGGCGCCACCATCTCGCAGGCCGCGGCGGCATCCACAGGCACCTCAGTCGCGATGCAAAGGTCAAACAGCCCCGCGCCGCCTGCTGCCGCCCCGATTTGCACGATGGCAGCACCCAGCTCCAGGCTTGCCGCCGCCGTCTCTTCTGCCGTGGGCGCGGGCTCCTCTACCGCCACCGACACCGACAGGCGGCGCACATGCTGCGCCACCGCCGGGCAGGTCAGCCAGCGGGTGAAGGATTCGAGGCTGGGCAGCCAGCGCCCGGCAGACGCCACCAGCTGCGCCTCCACTGTGTGCAGCAGCTCGGGCGCTGCGGTGGCCAGCACCGCCCAGCGGCTGCACACCAGGGCTGCGGTGTTGAAGCTGCAAGTGGTGCGGGCGGCCAGATGGCATGTTGAGAGGGATAACTATCGATGCTGGGGAACCGATGGCAGGGCAGGGCATTCCATGAAGCATGTGCCTGCCTTGGCTCCTCTGCAACCCAATCCTTTGTGAATGTAAACTTCTTGCGCAGCGGAGCCTCACCGCGTTCTCAGGTCAAGGTGACGGAAGATACAGAGGAGCACAGAGTCGGGCAGCGGGCCGCCGCCGGCAGCAGCCCCAGGACTCCCGTCAGGGGACGCTCCATCGCTGCCGTCAACATTCATGCCCGCCGCACCCGAAGGTGGCGCCCCGCCGGCGTGGCAAGCACCTATCGAGCGAGCTGAGCAAGGCGCCGCTCCAGGTGCTTAAGCAGAGGTGCAGCCACCGCTGCAAAAGGCTCTGCCCGATGCAAAGAGATGATTGGAAGGTGCTGCAAGCCTGCGACCTGTCCCGCTTGTGGTATGACATCATAAGTGTGCTGCCGGTCTGCTTAGCGTGCCGCGGCACTGCGGATAGACCGGCACTGCCCAGGCGACAGTCGTCTGATACACCTCCCCATTCAGTATGCACATTCAAAAGTCGAATCACGTTGGTTACATGGAGTCATGGAGGGCAGAAGGCCTAGCAGCCGCGGTCAAGATTGGCCAGGATGCCTCAGAGAGTTGCTGGTGCACAAGCCGGATCAGGCAAAGCAGGCCACTGGTTTGAAAAGTAGCACATGGTGCAACAGATCACGTCTGGATTTGATTTTGATATATAAACAGTAGTTGTCAATGAGCAGTCTGTGTAATTAAATATGTTGGCCGACAAAGCTGCGCTCGTGCCGCGGCCATTCGAAAGAATGGCCGCAGGTTGCTGCTGCCAGCTGC
Organism: Auxenochlorella pyrenoidosa; assembly: GCA_001430745.1. Classification (NCBI taxonomy): domain Eukaryota; kingdom Viridiplantae; phylum Chlorophyta; class Trebouxiophyceae; order Chlorellales; family Chlorellaceae; genus Auxenochlorella; species Auxenochlorella pyrenoidosa. Next base: position 997,822 of record KQ481946.1, read on the forward strand.
TCCTCGCTGCCGCTGCAGGCCACGATACCCCTCCACACCGCCGTCAAGTTGGGTCCTGCCTCAGGTTGCCCGGATGCTTGCAGGAAGCTGCCTGCACGCGCCTGCATCCTCAGGTCCATCACTTGAGTACCTACTCGCTAGCTGGCGTCAGTTGGCGCGCTGCCCGGAGAGGTAGTTGCGCATGCGCTGCATGGAGGAGGCAGAGCGCTCTGCAGCCGCCAGGTCGGCGGCGGGCACCGCCACCTGCAAGCGATAGCCGGGAGAGCAGCGCTTGCTCAGCTGGCGCTCTGGCAATGCATGCAAGGCATGGCATGTACATATGTGAGACTGCGCTGCACACCTCGCAGCCCCGCAGCTGTGGCTAGCCACACCTGGGACACATGCATCTGTGCCGCTGATTGACAAGCACGAACGGCTGCATGAGCACTCACTGTAATCTTGCTGGGCCGCATGTCGAGGCGCTGCGCCTCGAGGGGAGCACACGCATCTGCCGGCTGCACAGACACGCCGCCGTCGGCGGCCGCGCTGCCGCTGGTGGCAGTCAGGAAGATGGTGGGTGCGCCGCTGCCCTGCTTGCCGGCGCTGCCGCTCAGGCGCTGCTGCTGCTGCACATACTGTTCAAGATAACCCGACTGGCGCAGGTGGTGGCTGGTGTCGACTGCAGAGGACGAGCGGGGGGGCTGGGCAACAGCAGCGGACGCACCAGACGCGCTGCTGACGGTGCCGCCAGGCTGGCCATGCCGCATCAGGCTCTTGCCAAACACGCTCTGCAGCCAGTCGCGCTGCTGCTCCGCAGGGGACGGGGAGGCAGGGATGGCGGCCGTGCTGGCCTCGTCAGGTTGACCGGCGGTGGCAGCCGCGGGCCGCGCCTGCAGGCTGCCGGCCTGCAGCGCCGACGAAAGCGCCGAGCCGGCCGCCCGCCCCATGCCCCCCAGCGCAGCCGCCAGGCCGCCGCTGCCTGCCTGCTTGGCTGCGCGGATGGCCTGCTTGCGCTGCTGGTTCACTGGGACGGACGGCAGCGCGGGCGCGTCATCAATCTCCGTCTCCGCCAGCTTGGCAGCCACCTCTGCTGCGCTGGGCGCCGCCCTGCTGCTGGGGCGCTGCGCTGGCGGGGTCGGCACCGCCACTTGGGCAGGCAGCGGCGAGCTGACAGGGGCGCGCGCTTGGGCAGACGCGGCCGGGGCAGGGGAGCCGGGCCGCAGGATGGCGGCATCCAGCACTATGGAGGGGTCTCGGGGGTGCAGCACGCCACGCACGCTGGGCGGGTCGGGCAGCAGGCGCTTGACCTGCACCGCACCGCAAGGCCAGACTTATTCAGTCGGATTGCAGCGGCAGCAGCAGCAGTGAAATTCCCAGCAGGGCTGCGTGCGAGGCGGCACCGGGCACTGCCAGCACCCCCAGTGCCGTACTCCTCCCGGCTGTGCGCCGCCCAAGACACCTGCGCCACTTGCGGTGTCGTCTGGGGCGAGCGCACGCCCTGAGGGTACTTGCGGCTGTCATGGAAGGCCTGCAGGCAGGCAGAGGTTGCCACAGCATTGAGTGGCCAACTGGCACGCTACATAACCGGCAGTGGCATGTTGCTGTGCCTTGCAGCTAGAGCCGCTGCGCTCCCCCCCGTCGCCTACTCCAACCACACCCACTCCTATCCTCAGGCCGAACCTGTGTGAAGCGCAGCGCCGAGGCGCAGGTGATGCCGTACAGGCGGCCCAGCATCACCGCAATCAGCGTGCCGGTGCGGCCGTGCCCGCCCCAGCTGCGGGGGGCGGGGCCAGACGACGCGTGGGACAGTGCACCAAAGGGTGCTCGACACGATGAAACACGTGCAAGCAAAGCCAGTCACGGATGCAACAAACTCTGCCTGCTTGACCCCGGAACAAGAGCCATCTCTGTCGGGCTGCAGCAGGCGAGGCGGTGTGCCAGCACCCACCAGTGCACGTACAGCCGCTCGCCACGCAGGATGCGGGTGCAGCAGTCATCGGCAAGGCGGGACAGCGCCACGTCGCTGGTGACGCTGCCGTCGATGATGGGCAGGTGCAGGAAGTCGAGCTTGTCCTGTGCAAGGACGGGAGAGAGAGGGGAAGGCAGGGGAAGGTTGGAACCGTACTGTTCCCCAAGGTGTGGCTGGTCGCGTGCCATGCGGAGCTCGTGCCTAGCCGGCAAGCAGCACCAGCGCAGGCCGCACGCTGCTTTTGCCGCAGAGGAGCAAGCAACACCTGCAGGACGCGGCGGCTGCCAGTCTCGCGCGCCCGGATCAGCAGCCGCTGCGCATCCTTGATGTAGGGGCGCAGGCCCTGGCCCGCCCGCCACGCCGCCTCGGGCGTGTGCAGGCTGAACTCGGCCTGCCACGCACGGGTGCCAAGGTCATGAGTCAGTGGACAAGTTGCGTGGCCACACGTGGAGCACGTTTGCCACACGCTAGCTGGGCGGCTGGGCAGGGCATGCGATCGCCGAAGCATGACCCTTTTCCCCAGCGCTTGCCCCAAGCACCTGCAGGCACACGAAGGTGTTGATGCCCAGCTCCAGCAGGGTGGTCAGGATGCGCTCCGTCTCGGCGTCATCCAGGGAGGCGGGGTAGGCGCCTGCAGGGCGCCGGCGCCGGCGCCAGCATGATGACGGGGCGGCAGCTCGGAGCAAGCATGCAGGGCACGTGGGTGCTGAAGACCCCAGCGAGCGGCCCCAGGCAGCTGCCTGCACCAGCTTCTACCGACCCCAGCCCTCGCTGTCCGCACCTGCCAACAGGCGACCGCGCAGCACCCAGTTGCACCACGGTGTGGGGCCTCTCATCTCAGGGCACGGCAGCGGCGGCAGCGGCGGCAGGCCATAGTCGTGTGCAGGAGGGGTCCCCGGCTCATCATCAGTCGTCTGGTAATGCACCTGCATGGTGGGAGGCCACACCAGAATGCAGGATGTGAGCAGCAGGTGGGCCGACTGGGAGTCGGCCAGTGCCGCTTCCGCGCCCTCCAGCCCACCATTCTGGGGCCGCCGCTGGTTGCGGTGACTGATTATCGAGCCGCGGGGAGAGCAACGGTGCTGTGATGAATACTAATAAGTCTTTGTAGAGGCCGCAAGAAGAAGTGGTTGCCGCGTTTGGCGGGCGCGCGCCGGCCGTCGGTGGGCTGGCCAGGTAGAGCAAAGACCCGATGGCGAGGTCCGCGATACAGAAAGGACAAGATGGTGGACAAGAAGGCCCTGCTGAGGAGCGTGCGTCGCCATTTAGGGGCCTCGGGCTTGTCTTGCCCTCATGCATCTTCCGCCCAATTGCGCCGATCCTTGGTCTGCGATCTTCAGCCTGTTGAGCTTGCCGCAAGCGTAGGAGCTGAAGCTCTCGGAGACAGAGGCAGACTCGCCGTCTTCTCCCGCCTTCTGCGCTTCGCAGACCCCGCCTGGGCGCCGTTGACTGATTGGAAACCCTTTTCCCACTGAAGGGCGGGGGCGCCGCTTCCAGCGGGCCAGGCGGCTTGACGGCGGCTGCCAGCAGCGGCAGCAAAGCGGGTGGTGCCTCGATCAGTGATCCCAGAAGCGTACCCCCAGCTGCACCCACCATGCGGGTTTGGGCCGTGTCTGACATCCACACCGACTATGCAGGTGGGGCGCAGACAGTACGGGTCCTTGGATCAGAGGTGGACTAGGCGAGCGTTTTGCCGCCGGTTTGAGTGATGCGCCTCGAGAAGGGTGCTCATCACCAGTCTGCTGTGTGCCACACTGTATCAGAAAGCTTCCCTTTGGCATGGCCTTGCGCCTGTCACTGCCTGCAGACAACCTGGAATGGCTCCGCCGGCTGACACAGCAGGGCAGGGCGGGCGGCTCGATGCGCGGCAGCAGCAGCAGCGGCAGCAGGGCCAGCGGACCATTCAGCGAAGACGTGCTGCTGGTGGCTGGAGACGTCAGCGACTCGCCTGAAACCTTGCAGACGACCCTCGAGCTCTGCGTGGCTGCCTTTGGCCACGTCTTCTTTGTGCCGGGCAACCATGGTGAGGCGGCGGCGAGAACAGGCCGGCAGGTGCTTGTTTGGCGCATGCGGGGCACGTGCCTGCATGCTGCAAGCTCAACCACCTTGCGCCCCTCCTCTGCCCGCCCTGGCAGACCTGTGGGTGCGACGCAACGAGCGCGGAAAGTACGACTCACTTGGTAAGGTGCTCTGTTGGAGCCGGCGCTGTGCCCTGCCCCTGTGCCTTGCTTCCAGCCCGACGCTCGTGGCGTCAGCTGGCCCAGGCTGCCCCCGCTGACCACCGCAGGCGGCCCCTCCCCTGCGCCCCGCAGGCAAGCTGGCGGCGGTGCAGGCGCTGTGCGCGCGGCTGAGCGTGCACACAGCGCCGGCCCGCGTGGGCGGCCTCTGGATCTTCCCCCTCTACTCCTGGTACAGCGCCGAGTGGGACCGAGAGCCCGACGTGCCCGGCAGCATGCCCATCAGCAAGGTGGGCCCGCCCCGCTGGGAAGCACCGCCGCCAGCCCGCGCCGCCACACAGGCTGTTTACCAACAGGGCAGGCCCACGCCCCGCGCTGCCTGCCTGCACGTTCGCGTTGCTGGCTCCCCGGCGCCCCCTCCTGGCTGTGGTTTATATGTGCCCGGCCTTTCTCCTGTCCTCCCCCTGCCGCTGCCCCCCCCCTCCCCCCTCTTAGGTCATGATCGATTTCCACGCCTGCTCCTGGCCCGCCCCGCTGAGCAGCCACGACGGCTCCCTGGCCGCCCACTTTGACAAGCTGAACGAGCCCGCCTTCAGCCGGGCGCTGCAGGCGGGTGCCGGGCTGCCGCCTGGACAGCAACAGCCGCAGGGCAGGGCAGGGCGGGAGCCCGCTGCGCCACCCGTCCCCTGCCCTCCCCCGCTTGCTGCGTACGTTTGGCCAGCGTTGGTCGCGCGGGCGGCACCCCAGTTGGGTGCAGCGCGCCGGCTGCCGTGCCGCCCCACCGGCCTGCCCTCCCTGACCAGCTGCTTCAGGGTGTGTGTGCCTGCAGGAGATCGAGGCGGAGACGGCGGCGGCCGGCGGCGTGCGCCCGCCCGTCCTCTCCTTCTCACACTTCCTGCCCCGCCAAGAGCTGCTGCCAGAAAAGGCGAGCCCCCATCGTGGTTTGCGCCCGGCCTCGCGCAGACCTCTGCATGCGCCTGCCGGTGCCGGTGCGCTTCCGTCGAGGCCGGGGCCGCACTCAAACTGCACCCTTCTTGCGCCTGCAGCGCATGCTCTTCTACCCAAACCTGGCAAAGGCGTCGGGCAGCGACCCGCTGGAGGCTCGGGTGCGCGCGCTGCGCCCGCTGGCCCACGTCTTCGGCCACACGTGAGCGGGAGTAGTGGGG
>KQ481946.1:1008655-1019228 GCA_001430745.1 Auxenochlorella pyrenoidosa
GGTCAGTGCTGGCTGAAGAGCCAGAGCGACTGGGACGGGGCCATCCCGCCCGCCCAGACAAACCTCAAGGCCAAGGGACGGGGCGGCAACAACGAAGAGGATCGGCGGCTGTACGGGGCGCCAGGTGGGGGCGGGGGGGCGTGGCAAGTGGGCACGGGGGCGGTCGTTGCCGCGCGGGGCTAAGGGCGGGCCGCCAAGCGCTGTGGAGGGGCATGGCACTTGCGCAAGGTGCCCGAGCCCGAGCGGCGGGGGCAGGAACCGCAGGGCAGCTGGGCTGCTGCCGCTGCCCTCCCACCCCATGAGTGTGTGCCCAGGAACCCAGATTTGGCTGGTTGTGGCCGCCCCCGGGCACCTACTGCAGAGCTCATCGCATGGACAGCAGGCGTGGTGGTGCCCTCGTGACCCGCTGCATGCAGCATGCAGCACAGCAGGCGGCCCTGGCGCCATGGCTCCAGACATATTGCCCAAGCACTTGCAACTGCAGCCGTGTGTAACATCAACAGGGGTGAGAGCATGTTGACGCAAGAAAGGGCACGTGTGGACGACAGGGCCAGGAGCATGCTGCAGAGCGGCGGACGGAACCCAACTGTGGCAGCCGCGCCATAGCCGTCACCATGCGGCAGCACCGCGTGCCTAGCTGCGCCGGCGGCTGAGCAGCGCCTCGGGCGCCGGCCAGCAGGCCGCCTCGCCCGCCAAGCTGGTGGTCCCGGCCGGGCAGCGCTCGCAGCGGGACGCGCCAACCAGGTCAGAGTAGGTGCCGGCCGGGCAGGTGAGCATGGCGCCACCGGCGCATGCCGAGCCCGGGCTGCAGGGCAGGCACTGCATGGCGTGGTGGACGGGCCCGCCAGGCGAGCCGGCCTGCAGGTTGAAGTCGGGCGCTGTGCCCTCAGGGCAGTCGCCAGCGGGGGCAGCGAGCGAGTCCGAGCAGGAGCCCAGGGGCCCGGCGTCGCGGGCGGTGGTTGCCTGGAAGATGGAGAGGGAGAGGGCGCTACCGCTGCGCACGAGGCTGAAGGAGGTCGCCGTGTTCCCGCTGCCCGGCAGCTCGCCAATCAGGGTGCTTGCATCATGCCAGTGCCTGCATGGAGACCAGGGAGGAGGGAGGGAGCCCAGAGCATGGATCGATAGCGCCACCGGCGTTACAGGAGCCGAGCCAGGACCAGGCCGCGCCAAGAGATGGGGGGGCTCCGATGGGAATGCTGCGCAGGCCTCCTGGCTCACCCTCGCATGGCAATAAGAGAGGCAGGGGTGGAGCAGCTGACGTCGCCGGCCACGTACACCTGCAGGGGCCAGGGCCGGTTGGGCAACAGGCTGCCAGGGTGTTCGATCAAGGCCAGCCAGGTCAGCGGGTGCAGTACAGCAGTACCAGTGTTTGCCGACACCCTCATCCAGTGGCGCAGCAGCAGCAGCGCCCCTGTACCATGCGACTGCCGTCCAGCAGGGGGACCCACGTCTGCACCTGCGCGGAGCAGTCGGCCGCGGTTTCAATGGCCACCGTGCGGCCGTCCATTGAGGTGCAGCCGGCAGTGAAGGGCGAGAAGGCGCAGCGGGAGCGGTCGGACAGCGGGCTGGGAGAGGAAGCCACGCCAGCCAGGTAGCCTGCGGGGCAGCCGGGCAGCAACGTCGGTCCGTCTCAGTGTGGGAGCTCCAACACAGGCAGCGGGATGCATTTCTCTGGAGAAAGGCACCAAACTGCTCAGAAACCCATTTACAAACGCATGGCTGTGGGGCACTGCGCAACAAACGCAGGGAGGGACCCGCTGGCCCTTACTGTCGTACTCGACCGATGCGCTCACCTGGGCTGGGCAGCTCTGCAGGCAGGCTGTTTAGTGTGGCGGCGTCGTCATTGGCCAGCGCCATAGGAATGCCAAAGAAGCATGCCACGCAAGTCTGTGCGCCAGGCAGGTGGGCGAAGGTGCCACCAGGGCAAGGGGCGCACTGGGCTGCGCCGCGGCCGGGAGCGTACGTGGTTGGCTCGCAGGGGAGGCAGGCGCTCCAGCCGCTGCCTGAAGCATATGACCCAGCAGCGCTGCATGGCCAGCGCAAGGAGATGGGGGGGCATTGTGATGCTGAGCGGGCGTGGTGTGGGGTCTCGGTGTGGCTGCTCGCAGGGCGCTGCATGCACAGCAGGCGTGCCATTCAGTGAGGCAGCGCCTCCAGCCCAACATCCCAGACCTCACCAGGTAGAGCAGGTGGCAGAGCCGGCACGCGCAGCGGCGCCAGGCTGGCAGACTGCCGGGGGAGAGCTGCCGCCCCTGCAGGCAGAGCCTGGCGGGCAAAGCGCGCACAGCTGCCTGGCGCCCGCCGCGAAGGGGTAACTCCCGGCACGGCAGCCGCCGCTGTGGGCAGAGGCTGAGCCAGCTGGGCAGGCTGCGGCGCTTGCTGTCAGCGGGCCAATTGGCACCTTTGCAAAGGTGCCCTGCACAGAGACAGGAACAATCGATTTTCCTGTTGGGGCTGCCAGCTGGTTGACAGCACAGTTGGTTGCAGCAGAGGAGACAGCACAGCGCTCAAACAGAGGGCACACGCGTCCCTCCTCAACACACTGCCCATCAGCCTAGTGGAAACAACCCACCTGCACAAGCGCATAGGTGAGCGTCCCAGCAACGGGGGCTTGCACATTCACAACAAGACCGCTGACGCCGGTGGACACAGAGACAACAGCGCTTGGCGAGGCGCCGGAAAAGAGGGCGCCCGCCAGGGCGGCACGCATGCCCGCAGCCAGGCAGGCAGCATCAGTGGCGTCTGCCGTGCCACCATTGAGAGCATGGGTTGGACAGGGCTGCAGGGAACCCAGGGGGCGTGTGCAAGAAGAAGTTCAGGGCTGGTAATCATGCGTTGGCTCAGGCAAGCTGTGGGGGCGGCCTTGGAGCAAGCGCAGCCTCTGCTCGCACCGCCAGTCGCGGGTCGGGAACCGCGACAGGGCTCCAGAGGGTTGGGTCTCCAAGCCATGGCCTGGGCATCAGGCTGCACAGTCAGCGTGCACCCTGCGCTGACTGTGACAGCAAGACGAGCAAAGCATGTGCCGTGTGGCCCCCTGGCGGCGCTGCCGCCCACAAGCGCCAGCGTTGCTGTGCTGGCAGTGCAGGCTGCATGGGAGGCACCCAAGGCAGCCAGTAATGCCACCATGACGAATAGGCAGCACGCCATCCTGCTGTGGTCGGTGCTGCAGCAGGCACAGGCGGCGGCGGCGGCGGCGGTGGATGACAGGCGGCAGTCAGTTGGCCTCCGAATCTCTGTTCAGCATTCCCCGACTCCAATGACTGAATGGGCCGGACTGACCCGGAGTCGGTCACAGAATTCTTGTCCGGCGGTTGGTCGACTGCCGTTTGGAGCGACTCCAGTTGCCAAGTTTGAGCGCTTGGCAGTTTACTAAAAGAGTAGAGGTACGAGCAAGCATGGCCGCATTTTCTAACATCCTGACATTCACTGGCACACCTGGGTGCTCAGCGCGCGCTGTGGGCACCGTGCCTGGTTGCTGCCGTGAGTCACACTGTGGTTGTGTGGACAACAGAAGCACACATAAATTTGACGTTTGATAGCTTGCTCCGAATTGGCCTGATTTGGCTAAATCGGTCATGGGAGCAGCGGCAACGGCGGCAGCGGCGGCAATCGTTGGCAACGGCGGGAAGTGTTCAGGATGCTTGCTGGCAGCGCCATCGAGACATGTGCATAGATCCTTTCACTGACATCTACTGTTGTGATTCTTATAACACTAGGCAGCAGCAGTTTCCCAGTTCCCGCAATGCGGGATCCCGCATTCGCCAGCCTGGCGGCGGCGGGGCTCTGGCAGCGAGCGGCAGCCGATCAAGTGCACTGGCTGCGTCTTCCTGAACTGGATTAACGATCCGTAGAGGTTCAACAAGTGCTGACCGCTGTCCCGGAGTGAGCCCTACCTAGGGCAACTGGGACCACCTGCAAGTTATGCCCCCGCGCAAGCTGCCGAGCATGTCAGAACTTCAATCAATCTTCGACGAGGCTGCGGGGGCCCGGCAGCAAGAAGGCAGAGTGTCTGGCACAAGTGATGCCGACACCGGCTCAGACCGCACTGCAGCCCCGCCCGGCGCCCGGCCACAGCACAATGCAATCCAGCCCCCCAGCATCTCTCCGTTCGAGCAACAGCAGGATGGCTCGCAGGCAGGCGTGCCACGCCTGTCATTCAGCAGGAGCCACAGCGGCAGTCAGCACAGCGCTGGCGGCAACCTGCCAGGGTCGGGGTGTGGCAACCGTTGCCGTGACGAGGGCGCCATGCCCCCACCGGCCCGGCTGCCGTTGCAGCCATACGGCCAGCAGGTGGCAGCTCAGCTGCGGCGGTGCACACTTGCATCAAGGGCGCTGCTGGAGGAGATGCAGGCGCAGCTTCCGGGGCTGGCTGGCGGGGGGCACAAGCCGCGCCTGCCCAGCTCGGCGCTGCGCTTCTGCACGGCACGTGGGGGGTCGGAAGGGGCGTGGTTTGCGTCAAGCTCACGAACCCCAACGCACTTGAGCAACCACCTTGCCATGCTAAAACCGTGGAGTGCCATATGGCACTCGCAACAGCCATTCAAACCCGCGCGTCTGGTGCCAACCCCTGCAAGCTCCTTCCCCCGACATACCCCTGCAGGCCCTGGCATTCATGGAGCAGCGCAAGGCAGGCCTGGTGGCCGGCTGGACTTGGGGCACCGGCCTCCTCATCCGGCGGCTGCCGGGGGGCACCTGGTCGGCACCGCTCTTCCTGCGCCTCCGGCACGCCAGCGTTGGGTTGACTCTCGGCGGGCAGCGCCTGCGCGCCGTGTATGTGCTGCAGGCGAGCAGGCCGTGCAGCGCCGGCGGGCTGGCACGTGCGCTGGGCGCGACGCTGCTTGCGCGCTGCCGGCCCAGCGCAACCCGCCCGTGGAATTGGCCCGCCCTTGCGTGCGTGTTTTTTTTTGTGTACAATCGGCCTGCTCTCTTATCCGCCCTCTGGCCCTGCCCTGCAGACGGAGGAGCAGGTGGCGGCGTTTGCGCGGCGGGCCGGCACAGTGGCCCTGGATGCCGCCATGCCAGCGGAGCTTGACCCTCTGGATGTGTATGCGCCCGCCAAGCCAAAGAGGCAAGCTCAGAGCCCCCCCCCCTCCCCCCGGCAGGGGTTAGGCAGTGTCAAGCAGGGGCAGGAGCTGCAGCCCCTCAGTCCCGTGGGTGGGGCGCCTACTGCTGCTGCTGCTGCCCAGCGTCAGCCCGGCATCAGCCAGGGGGCCCTGGCAGCCGCCATGCAGGCCGGGCCTGGGGACCGTCCTGTGGGGGATGCATCCATGGCGCCTAACGTGCCGGCCGCTCCGTGCAGGCACCGCGAGCTGACGGCCCGGCCGGACTCCTCGCGGCCGCAGTGTGCCCAGCTGGGAGAGGGCCTCATCTGGGACCTGTCCCTGCGAGGTGACGCCCCCCTGGCTTTTTGTTTTTTTGCGATCCAGGGTGTGGGGTTAGCCGCCCCGCGCAGGCACCGCGAGCTCCCTGCCCGGCCAGACGCCCCGCCGCCGCAGCTGCGCCCCTGCATCGCCTGCCCCCGCCCGCTGGCCAGCGGCCGGGCGACAAGTGAAGAGATGGCTGTGCAGGGGCGTTCCCCTCAATCTCTGAGCGGCAGCACCGGAAGCTTGCTTGCTCACTGCCAGCGCCCATTCCATTGCTGCTGCAAAAAGCGGGCTACGTGTACCCTGATGGCCGGCTGAACAGGAAGCTGTATGGCCCAGGGGTGACGCCGGAGCAGGTGGGCCGGCGCAGCTGTGCCAGCACCTCTGCCTACAGGAAGATGCGCGCCCTTGTTGCTGGGTTCCTGGCTGCGGTGATCTGATGCGTCGGCTGCATGCCCAGTCAACCCTGGCGGCGCCCTGCCCCCTGCCGCGCGGCCGCAGGTGTTGGGAGGCCTGGTGCCGCCGCCGCCAGAGCTGGTGCCGCTCTACCGCGACATTGATGCGCGGGCTGCAGAGGCGCAGGTGCGAGCGATGCTGCCGGCCATCATCTTTCACCCCTGCTGCTGCTGCCGCCGCCGCTGCTGCCGGTGCTGAGACACCATCTCTTTCTCGGCCGCTGCAGCAGGCAGCCCCGGCGCCCAAGCTGTGGGTGTGCAACATGCCCTGAGAGTGTACAAAGCTACATGTTTGCTGCGTGTGCCCTTCTGCCCCCCTGCAGGTCGTCCGCCCCGCGCTCAGCAAGTTTGAGCTGGTCCGCCGGCAGTCCCGGCAGTTTGCAGAGTGGAGCAGCCGTGGGGAGCGCAGCGTGCGGGGCGGCGAGCCCAGCTCGCGCAGGTGCAGGGGCGGCTGTTGTTGGGGACTGCGGGTAGCACGGCTCTGCAGCCCTCGTTTACTTGCTATTCTTTGAGCGCTGCTGGAACTGCCTGTGGGGCAATCTGAAAGAAGTCGATTAATTGGTCACGTGCGCTGCCCCCTACCCCTCCGTGTCTGCAGGGGCTCCAGAATCCTCGCGCACAGCCAGCGCAGCTGGTCCGGCAGCATGGGCCTAACACGAGCCGCCTCGCAGGATGGCGGCACCGCCCACGCCGGCAGCATCAGCCCAGCCAGCGCCGGCTCGTGCCTGCTGGCAGGCGGCTCGACCCTAGAGGGCTCTCCGGTGACAACCCTGGCAACGGCTGGGCCCTGCCCAGAGGGCGGAGGGGCCTTCAAGCTCTTTGCAGACGTGGAGGGGGTGGAGTTCGAGCCGCTGGCGGAAACGGCATGTGCCGTGGAGGAGCCAGGCGCAGCGGCAAGATGAGCAGCCAGGCACGGGCTGGCGCTCGAACTGCCGGTCCGCCATCGGCAGCTGGCATGGTTTGTTTGCTTCCAGTTTGGCTTGAAACCTAGAGGCATCCAGGCTGCCGACACCGTCATCTGCCCACTTCCTGCCTGCAATGCGCCCATTGCATCCACATGTGGACATTCCCAGGAAAGGTCTGAAGGAATCTTGAACAACAGCAACCACAGGCCTCCGTTAAACTGCTGGCTTGCAGCAAAGGTCTAAGGCAGGACACAGGAGCGCGGAAGGGTTTTTGCGCATCGCGAGGCCGCATCATGGCAGTGGGAGCGCATGGTCGCTCAAGCGCTGCTGAGCCCATCTTGCTGCCTGCATGAACCTGAAGTCCCCGCTGCACGGATTTCACTGCCAGCAGCTCGCAGGCCGCCCCAGCTGCCATCAAGCGCGCTCCTGCTGCGCCTGCCCCGCTGGCCCCGGGGTTGGCGCCGCAGATTGTGCTTACGACTCTTGGATCGCCGACGCCGCCGCCACTTCCGCTGCTGCTGCTGCGCCAGAGGGCGGGCCTGCCTCTGGTGGCATTATCCAGGAGCCAAAGCCAGCTGATCCATCGGGCGCAGCCGCTGCAGGCGGCAACCCGCCTGCCCCTGCTGGCATGCCTGCCGCCGGCTGGTCCGCCACAGCCGCTGCGGCCGCCCCTGTCTGCTGCCCATGCTGCCCTGCTGCTGCCAGCACAGCAGCGGGCTGGGAAGCTGTGGCATGCCCGGCTGGCGATGCCGCTGCAGGCTGGCCCTCTCTTTGAGCCGCTGCGGCTGTGTCTGCCCTATGCTGCTGCAGCGTGGCCGCTGCTGCGGCTGCCCCGTGCTGCCTGTGCAGCAGGGCCTCCAGCCAGCCGACAACATAGGAGGCCGCCATGCTGCCGTGGGTGAGCCAGAAGTGGTCGCTCTCGGGGAAGATGCGGAGCAGCAGCTCGCGCCGCGCCGCGCCCGGCAGGGCGGCGCAGCCCGGGCCGCCGCCGCCGCCGCTGTCGCAGCTGCCAGAGGACCCTGCTGCGCCTGCTGCGCCTGCTGTGGCTGCTGCATCCTGCTGGGGCTCGAACGAGTCGTCCTGCCGCAGCAGCGCGCCCCCTGCCTCCTGCACAGCCCTGCGCATCGCCTGCTCCCTTGTGAACTGGTCCTGCAGGTGACGTGGAATGACTCATGATTCGAGCGTGAGAAACGATGACAGCTACGCGAACAGCGCTAGATTCTGGGCCGGTGCTCAGCGCGAGCTCTGCTCCTCCATACACCAGGCCTGCAGGCTGGAGCAGGCACACACGACCGGGAGTTTGCAGGTGGCCTTCGTGCCCTGGCGTTGCAGAGGGTCCAGCGCCCGCGGGCCGGGGGCAACGGCGAGGCGGGCCGCCGCCTGCCCCCGCGCCAGCTGCCAACGGCTGCCCTCCGCCCTCTGCCACTGACCCATCACACCCACCTGGTCTCCAAGCACCAGCAGCCGCGGCAAGTGGGTCGCCCGCGCCACCTCCCCAAAGTGCCTGCTCGTCTGCAGCACCCAGGACAGCCCTCCAAGGGGAAAGGAGGCGCTGGCATAGGCCGCCACCGCAGGGTGCGCCAGGGCATATGCCGCCACGCAGCTGCCCCAGCTATAACTGCATAGGAGGGGTGCAGGGCCGAGGCAGGGATGGCAGGCGCCTTTGAGGGGCGCCAAGGCCGACTTTGTCCACCAACTGGCGCGGCTGGCACGGCAGTTTTGCCGTCTCCAACCCCAGAGGCAGCCTGCAGCGCACCCGACGACCGCGACCCGCTTGTCAGGGCCGGGCAGCTGCGCGGCAGCAAACTCCACCACGTCGAGAACGTCCGCCATGTCCTCCCTGCCGCGCACGTTCACCCTGCGGGCGCGACGGGTGCAGCGAGGGCCGTCATGTTATCTTGTTTATCCAACCTGTTTATCGCCATGCTCTGTATGCGAAACACTGGCGCTGCTCGGCTTTTCGGCATGCCCCGGCGCTCGGCCTTGTGCGAGCGGGGGGACGGCCGACCTGCCAGAGGAGCGCCCCACGCCGCGCTGGTTGTAGCGCAGCACGAAGCTGAAGGCTGGGCTGGACGCCGCCGCCCTGCAGGAGGAGGCAAGAAAGTGGCTCGCGGCGTGCTGTTGAGCAGCGCAGCAGCGGCCTGGGCGAGGTACAGCTCGCTGGCAGCCCCACGCGCCGTGCCAGGACCCGGCATGCCCCAAGGGCACCCAGGCACGCCTCTGCTGTGTTGCCCAGAAACAGAAACCAGATGAATTGAGGCACCTATTTTCTTCACCTGAACAGCTCCTTGACCATTGGATCATTCATGGAGCCGCCCAGAGGTGCGTATGGGTGCAGAATGATGGCGGCAGCGCCGCCGGAGCGGTGGGGCGCTGTGTAGGCAAGCCCCTCGAGCTGCGCCGTCGGCGTCTGGATGAGCAGCCGTTGCTGGGGCAGGGGGCTGGTCATGGCAGGGCTACTGGAAGCAGGGGGTGCCAGAGGAGATGGATGATTGCGAGGGCGGCCAGCTGTCGGTGCGGTGGCAGCACAGGCGGGAGCTTGTATACAGGGGTTGCTCGGTGCGACGGCCGAGTCCTTTGATCGCGTCAGGACTTGTTGCGAGGCCGTTTGAAGGGCGAGCAAGACTTGCGCGCAGCTCAGCACCTCGGTGAAGCTGCGGCGCTCTTCCTGCAGGCAGCCAGCTTGTGAAGCTGTCCAGGATCGCAGAGGATGCGGCTTCAGGACAGCACGGACGGCCTGAGCAGGCATCAGGGGCACGCCGGCAGGCCGTGGCAAGCATGCTGGGCGGCCTTGCCGCCATGGCCGTCCTGTGGAACCGGCTGCAACTGCAACTACAACTTACTCGGCAGTTGTAGCCGCTTGTCATATGTTTCACTTTGGGATTTGGAACACCATGCAGCAGCCATCAGGCGCAGCCACAGCAGCAGTGAAAGCAGCCCTGCCCCTCAGCGGTGCCATGCTGTCATATCTGATTCGCTCGACAGCTCAGATGTTCCTCTCCACATTCGTCGTTTTGCTGCAAAATATGCTCTTCACATGTGAGGGTAAACAGGAAGGAAGCAACAGGAGCTAGAGCCCGATCCCCACTTGCCAGCTGTCAACAGTGAGACCCAGCCTGCGATGGATGAGTAGGATGCGCGTCCTGCTCCATGTCTAGTGTCCAATTTTACTTCTGCTGAACCACACACAGCGCACAGCTCATTTCCTGACTAGCCTGACGCAGTTCAGCCCCTGCCCGCCCACCTCCCCCGCCGCAATAAGCTCCCCCGCCGCCGCCGCTGCTGGTGCCCCTCCCCCCGCCGGCGCCGTCGCAGGCCAGCCCAGGCCCCCTGCCAGCACGCCTGAGAACAGTGCAACCTGGCGGTGGTCAAAGAGTACATGGAAGTGGCGTACGGCCCCGCTCGCGCAAGCGCTGCCGCGGTGCAGCACCTGGTGGCGCCTGGCTCCCGCTTCACCGCACCCTCCACCTTCCCGCAGGCAGGTGCCAGGCACGAGGGCAGGGGGTTCAAGGCAAGGGCATGGTTTCGATTCCGCTGAGCCCGCGCAGGGTGGTCGGCAGTTGACAGAAGTGTAGGCAGGCCCTGCAATCTGCACTCGGGTGCGTGCCAAGGGTCCCACCTCCTCTGGTTCCCTGGCTCGGCTTGGCTGCCAGCTTGCTTATCAACCGCGCACGCACGCATGCTGCACCCGCCACCGCAGATCAAGGACTGTCTGCAGTATGCGGAGGATCACGGGCAGCTCATGAAGGCAGGCAAGGCTGCCGGTGCATTGGTGGCAGGGTACAACATGGGGAAGGCGTGCAGGCACACCTCTCCAGCACTCTCTGCTAGCAGGTCCCTCTCAAGCCAG
>KQ481946.1:1089060-1102660 GCA_001430745.1 Auxenochlorella pyrenoidosa
CAGGCGCTTCCCCCATGCCGACTTTACGTATGACGTGTACATAGCCACCAGCGGGGCGGTCAAGCTCCTGGACTTCAACCCGTTGGGCGGCACCACGGCCCCGCTGCTGTTCAGCTGGGAGGAGCTGGGGCTGGCTGGGGGCCTGGAGGCTGCCGGAGCCGACGGCGCCGCTGGCAGCGCCGCCAGCGGCGCCGCCAGCGAGACGGCTGCGGGCAGCGCCGGTGTTGCCGAGCCCGGCAGCGCTGCTGATGGCACATCGCGACAGCCTGCAGCGGCGTGCAGCGGCTGCTGCGCCCCGCAGCAGGGAGCAGAGGCCGTGGCGGCGGCGGCAGAGCCGGCGGACGAGGCAGCGGGCGGCCCTGCTGCCCCCTCTTACCTCGAGCAGCTGCGCCGCGTGCAGGCGCTCAGCCTAGCAGAGCAGCAGCAGCAGCAGCAGCAGCAGCAGCAGCCGGCGGCTGGGGAGCCCCAGACAACCTCACAAGGGATGCCTGCGGCTGCCAGCCCGCGGCCACCGCCGTTTGAGCTGCGCATCATCGAAGAGCCCGTGGCGCTGCGCCCCGCCACGCTGGCCTACGGCGTGCCTTTCGACTTTGTGGACAGCAGCGAGGGGAGCGCCCTGGACCGGCTGATGCAGAAGGCGCAGCAGGCGGGCGCCGGCGAGCTGTGGGCAGTGCTGGCGGCGCAGGGCGACGGCGGCGGCGCGGCAGGCAGCAGCTGAGCCGCGGATGGAGCGGAGAATCCCACCAGCAGGGGTGCAGCAGGATTTCAGGCCCCTTGATCGCTCTCAAAGAATGAGGGCAGGCCGTGTGCCGCAGTGTGTGCTGCAGTCGCGCTGCAAACTGCGGCCGTGTCCCTTGCTCTGGCTCTAATGCACGCGGCGTTACACCTGGCCTGGTCGGCATTGTGTGAAATAAATGCATCACAGCGCTGCAGCCAGGGTGCCCTTGAGCAGGCCCAGGGACGGCCCCACAGCGCCGCCGCCGCCACCGCCGCCGCCGCCGCCCGTCAGCTCCCCCCAATACGCAGCGTCTTGCCGCAGCAGGCCTTGAAGGCCTTGCGCGTGAGTGGGCACTTGGTGTTGCGCGCCACCGGCTGCCCGGCCAGCCCGCACCGCTGGCCCTTGAACCCGATGTGGTCCCAGGGCACCCCGCCCTCGCTGCCGCCCTCTGTCTCGCTCTTGTACTGCCGCCAGCTGCCCAGCATGCGGTCGACCTGCGCAGCATGCCCAGCAGGCAGACCACGGGCTCAGCAGCAGGGGCTCGGCAGCGGGCGCCCAGCAGCCGGCGCCCAGCGCTCGCGCGTGTTATCTCAACCGTCAGGATGCGGCGCGCATGCCCCGGGGGCTGGGGGCTGTGGGCTGTCTTGTATCCAAAGGCCAGGTGCAATGTTGCCGCCAAGCTTGGAGGGGACCCAGAAGCTGGGGCAAACTGTGCAAGGGGTCTACTGGAGGCCGAGGGCAAAGCGAGGGCATGATGCCTCACCTCATCCATGCTAGTGGGCATCGGCTTGCCCTCCTTCTTAAGCTGCGCCAGCTTGCTGCAGGGCGGGGGAAAGAGCACGGGAGCCGCCGCATCATGCACGTGCCACTGTCAGCATGCAGTGCTGTGCTGGGGCCTCGGCGGGCAGCCAGGCTCTTCAGCTGCATCAGCGAGACGCACCGGGTGGAAAAGGAGAGCCAGAGGAGAGATCAGAACACGGAAGCAAAGCACAGGGCGATGGCAGAGGGCAGCGGGGTGCGGCAGCTCGGGCAGCTCACAGCGTCATCTGCCGCGTCCACAAGTAGCGCGCGATGCAGTCGTCCACCTGCCGCGGCGTGGTGCCCACCTGCACTCAAAGCGGGCGAGCCAGGCTTGGCATGTCAGGGAGAAAGGCCAGGCTATCTTCCTGGCTGGCAGGCTCGCGCTCGGTGGACAGGATGCTGCGTAGGGCACGGCACCAGTGGCTGCGATGGGCCCCTGTGCACCTCTGCCGCGACGCGCTGCCTGGCCGCCGCGTCAAACAGCTTCAAGTCCTTCTTTTCCTCTGGCCGCATCGAGCTGCGCAGAGGGGGGCCAAACGACACCCTTGGCACACGTGGGCACTGTGAGCACGCCCAATGTGAGCTTGATTGAAAGGAGCGGGCAGCCCCCATGGCGTGGCTGGGGCAGGCCGGGGGTGGGATGCTGCCCCCGCGCTGGGAGGCAGGCAAGCCGTGCAGAGGACAGTGGGCAAGTTAGGGGTGCAGGCGCGGGCGCCGCGCAGGCGCGTCGATGCTCCCTGCCCAGCTGCCAAGATCGGCGCAGCCAGCCCCAGGCTGCACGCAGGCACAGCAGAGCCCTCAAGGAAGAAAAGCTGACGCAGGGCAGGCGCGCCCGCCTCACTCGATGATCTGCTCAAACAGGCGCAGGGTGCCCTGGGCCTGGCCGTCATTGATGGCGGGGGTGCCGTGCACGAAGCCGGTGAGGCCGCCCAGCTGACGGGCGCGCTTCAGCGAGGTGCCAAAGGCTGCGGGCAGCGGGGGGATAAGCATGTGCCCCCGCTGGGTGCGCTGTGTGTGCAAACGCGCGGCAGAGCGCCGGCCGCCCCCTGACGCGCGTCTAGCCCCTCCGCGCCGCGCTTCTCAAGTTCATTCTCCACGTCAGGGACATCTGGCCGCCTCTCCTGACGGATCCTCAGACAGGCCCAGTCCCCGCTCACTCTCGATGTCCAGATCCTCAATCTTGTCTCCACCCAGCATCGCTGGCAGTTTGGAGGTGAGCCAGCCGGTGATGCCGCCGCCCCCGCTGCCCTTGCTGCCGGTGTCCTCGCCGCCCCTCCCCATGCCCCAGGCATGCCGCACGGTGGCGTGCAACCAGGCCGGGGCGGCGCTGCTGCCAGTGCCGCTTCCACAGCCACCGCGTGCCGCTGCTGCTGCTGCTGCTGACAACGCGGGCGGGCACTGCGACAGCTGGACCAGGCGCGCAAGCGCCCGTGCCTCATGCCGCAGCGCCAGCATTGCTATGTGTCAACCCCCAACTGCAAGGTATTGAGGGGGAGGCATGTCATTGGCACGTCAATGAGTGCCTCTGAAGAAGGAGGACGACTGCAGGCAGAGGCGGCAGCACCGGCAGAGGCAGCAGCACGGATCGGAGCGTCCAGTTCAATTTGAATCGCCGTCGCAATATCGTCTAGGCCTCAGATCGAGGTCGAACAGGACTGCGGCGACTGAACACAGGCTGCAGCGGTCTCGTGCGAACTGCCAGCGGCATCAACTGACTGGCAGGCAACCGGTTTCGATCCAACGATCTTACCGACCGACAATCAAAATGCTGGGGATGTGCCGCAAGCACGCAGGGTGTTGGGTCGCGGTCAAGTGGAAGATAGACGCAGTTCCTGTAGTTTGTGAGCTCAATGACGAAGCATGCTGTCTTGTCGCGCGTTCTCTGTATGAAAGAGTGTCTGCAGGACTAGCTGAGTGGCACAGCAGGGACAGCACACTGTCCCTCTCACAGCCAACAGACTCTAACCACTCCCTTGACGCAAATTGGTAACTTTGGTGTCATAAAAGTCGTAGCTAGAATGGCCCTTGAGCGGGTTTTTGCCGTTGCGGTCCTCGTCGCCTGTGCCCTCTGCTCCGGTATGGCTGGTAAGCCCTGCCCACCTGACAATGCGCAGTTGGAGATCCTAGCAGATGATAGAGAGTGTCGAAAGGCAGGGTGCGGCATCTGGCAGCTGAGGCAACCGAAGCTCCCTTGCGGCGGCACCGCAGAGTACCGGCTCGCCTGCCCGTGCCCCAAACTTCTCAGTTTGCTGCCTGTTTTTGCCAACGCCGTGTCATGCTCACAATGTGAATTTGAATTGTTACAATGCAAAACCCCTCCACTTTGCCGCCCTCATGAAGCTGCCCAGGCGCCTGGCGGGTCAATGCACTTTGCCACTGTGAGCGAGTGGGCTGACGTGAGCAATTACACGCTGCAGATGGTGGTGACAGCGGTGAGTGCAGATGGAGTTCGTTCGGCTATGAGTGCAGATGTGCTGCAACGCCCACGCGGCTCGCCCCGCCAACCTTGCTGCTTGACAGCTTTGTCCTCCCCGCCCTGCGTTGACAGCAGTCGGCCAGCAGCTGCCCTTGAGACTGCCCAACCGCGTGCTGATTTTGCCCACCCCAACCGGCCTTTTAACGGCAGGCTGCAGCCCCAGAACTTCTGGCATCCTATGAGGACCCTGCATGGGTCGGCACTGTGTTTGCCATACAAGGTGCACATGGCTGTGCCTGGGAGCACCAGGGGCCGCTGAGACAGCTGTGCAGCGGTGCTGCATTGCCGCGTCCGCATGGCATGCATCCCTTGGGTCTGTTGGGTCCCAGCAGTACCAGCTGCAGCAGCACGCACACTTGCTCGGGCACCTGCTGCCCTGCGCTGCCACCCGCCAGGCTTCCTTCCTTCCGCTGCCTCTACGATAGCACTGGAAGCCCTGCCCCGCCCTGCAGACCCGGTGTGGGAGGTGATGGCCCAGATGGACGGCCAGGGCACCTTTGACAACATGCTGTACCAGATTGAGAGCAACGCCACGTACCAAGAGGGCTTCAAAATGGTTTGCTGCGCCGCGCCAGGGCCCTTGGGGGCTGCGGGCAACCGCGACGCTCCCGTGCTCACTCGAGATTGCTCAACTTCTGGTCGAGTATCTGGCATGCTGCATGCTACCCTCGTCGAGCAGTGCCTTGTCTTCCCCTCCTTCCCCCCTCTCTTGCTCTCCACCTCTCACCTGCACACCAAACAGATTGTGGAGTACAATGTGGTGCCTGGCGAGGCGCTGACCCATGCTGATCTGGCGGCGCTGGCTGCAGACGAGCAGCCACTGCCCACCCTGCTGGAGGGCCAGGACATTGGGGTGGGTCCTCCAGCAGCGGTGCTGGTGCAGGCCGGGTGGGCAGTTGGGTTGACAGGCTCTTGGCTGGCCTGTCTCGCATGCAAGCTCCGCGGCAGGTGCCTTGCCAGCCCGCCCTGCACAGCAGCTCTGCACCCCACCTGCGTGTGCCCAACGCCTGCTGCAGACAATGCTGGAGGGGAGCACGGTGACCCTGGTGCCCACAGGCCAGGAGATTGGCAACGTCACAGTGAGCAGCACCTGCCTCTTGCTGCCAGCCAGTGGGGAGCACAGAGGGAGCACTGCGGTCGCACACCCCTGCCGATCTCCAAGCAGGCAGCTTGGCGTGTTAGGATTCGGGGCTGAGACCCAGCCCCAAAATTAGCTGTTGCACATGGGCCTAAGAAGCTGTGGTGCAACCGCCGGTCAGCTTGATTTAATATAGCTCAACTGCCATCCAGCACCGGCAAGCCTGCCAGCCTGCCCGGAACCCACCCCGCTGCAGGTTCTACCGACCCCCGATGTCTTTGCCGGAAATGCAACCGTCATCTACCTGCCTGTGGTGAGGGTTGAACGCCTAGCTGCTGGCCTTGTCGAAGGGCTGGCCGGCTGACCTGCAGGCCTCTGCCCTCTGCATGTCCTGCCTTTTCAATTGGAAACAGGCAGCGTGGGGGTGCTGCCAGACAGTGGCTGCAGCCAGCTGGCCGTCCGCCGCCGCTCCTCAGCCACCAAGGCATGCCCATGCGGCCACCATCTGCAGATCCTGCTGCCACGGCTCATGCCGGCCTAGCCGGCCCAGCAACCTGCCAGGAGCAGCAGCTGTGAGGGGACGACTCCGCTTAACCCAACACCTGTTTGTGAAGGTGTCAGCAGTGAACAAGCACCTGCACCTGCCTGCAGGTGTTGGCTTTGCTACACAATTTTCTGCTTCACATGGCACACATGAAACAATACACTGCAGGCAAAATGAGCGCAGTGCTGCAGGCAGCTCTCAAGTTGCTGGGCATCGGCCGCAGGGAGAAGAGTAGCCGCCCCTCTCCCTTGCATGAGGCCAGTGCCTGCGGCGGTGTGCTCAGCGCTGCGCCCTGGTGGCATCGCATGTTTCGACCCCTTCGCAGGTTGACATGTGCATGGCGTCTGCAGGCGTACTGTGATGCACAACAATGTGACGCCCACTGGGTGGTTAACTGGCACCTGAATCACAGCTCGGCATTTTCGCGCATCCCTCGCAGCGTGGGGCAGGCCTCCCGGTGCCCTGCACGCCACGCCGTCAGCTGGCAGGCGGCAGAGCAGTAGGCAGCTGCTCTGCAGCTGCTGCAGCGCTTGGGCCTGCCTGCAGGCGCATCCATGTTGGCGCAGCCCAGCCAGGCGCAGCCGGGGCGGGAGGCGGCTGCCAGCTCCAGCTCCAGCCGAGCTGCCTCGGCCTGCTGTGGCAGCGCCCAGAAGCGGCGCAGCAGGCGGGCAGCGCGGGCGGCGGGCTCGGCTGCGCGGTGCAGCAGCGCTGCGCAGAAGCCTGCCAGGCTGGACTCGATTTCATCCTCGGGGAACCTCACTCTGTCAGGCAGCGAGCCTGACAGCTCCGCCGCTGCCTGCTGCAGCTGCTGCCGCAGCTGGCTGCCCTCTGTGCCAGCTGCAGCGCTCTTGAGCTCAGCGACGGCAGCCTGCGCAGCGCGACACACCTCCGAGAAGGGCCGGACTGCCTGCGGGATAAACTCTGCGGCCTGCACAGGCACGCGTGGCACGGCATGGGCGGCGCTTTAGGTGCAGAGCATCGGATGGCCCTTCAGGGCTGCGAGCAGCCCAGGAGGCGGCGGAGTCTAGGAATACGGCTGGCAGGGGGCGGGCCCACTTTCTGCCGGGCCAAAATGCTACAGCCCTCACCGGGAGCGTTGACAAACTGTTAAGGATTCTCACCTCGGCCAAAGTCAGGCAGCCGGGCTCCAGGCTGGCGGGCAGCTCAAGCACAGCCCGCAGCAGGCTGGCTGTGACCAGCGCAGCCGCCAGACGCAGCAAGGTCTTGGCTGCATGGGCCAGAAAAGATCCTGCCTCTGACAGCTGCTGCCTGTTGGGCACCTCCCCCAGCAGCTGCATGCATGGGTGAGGAAGCTGGAGGGGCGCTTGGCAGGCTGCAACCAAACCAAGCACCGCGTCAGGCCGGCGTCTGTGCCGTGTGAGCGCACGGGGCAAAACCGCAGGGTGGTGTCGCCAGCTGTGTGTGCGGCGTGTCAAGGCGCGCCCACCGACTCACGCTTTCCCTGGCAGCAGGCAGCAGCAGGCTGAAGAGCTCCTGGTTGGCAAGCTGGGGCGGCGCATACTGGACTATGCACACCAGCTGTACCAGCCACACATGGGTGAAGTGCGGATCTGGGATGCGGTGCACAGCTCCCAGCTTCGCAGCGGCGGTGCGAGCCACGTGGTAATGGGCCGCCGCCGTCGCCTGCAGGCGCCTGCACTTGGAGGAAAGGAAGGGCGTTACCCCTGCGTCGCCATGTGAACTATGCATCAGTGTGCTGCAGGGCCAGGTTCAAGGGCGGGGGATGGGGGTGGGTTGGGTGGGAGCGTGGGTGGTGGGGCGAGCCTAGCTGGCGCGACACGCATCCTCTTTAAGAGCGGGGCGGGGCGCAGATGAAGGCACATTGGCATGTACGTGAGTGGCTCCCAAGGCTAGCCCGCAGCATCGGCAGGGCAGGAGGGGGGCAGGCTTACCTGTTGAAGGCCGCAGACGCTGCGCCGCCAGCATCCTTTGCGCTTGGGGCCAGGTGCGTCACCAGAGTCAGCGCCTGGGCAGCAGTGCTCAGCAGCACGCCCCAGTGGGTCAGGGCGTGCAGCATGCGCTGGTGGCGGGGGCTGGCGGTCGCGGCCCAGAGCAGCAGGCGGCAGGAGGTGTCGCTGAGCTGCAGGGCAGCTGCCAGCGCTGCCTGCGTGTCGAGCTGCAGCCGGCTGGGGGCGGGCGCGTTCAGCAGAGGCAGCAAGGCCTTGTGCGCCTGACACAGGGACAGGTTCCACACTTTTATGCAGCGGGCTGGCAGGGCTGTTGGCTCCAGCTGGCCGCTGGCTTCAGGGGCTGTGCGCCGGGCTCCACCCTCCTCCCATGCTGAATAGAGGTCGAGCAGGGCTGGCAGATGGCGGGCGGCGGCCTCTCCAGCAGCCAGCAGTGCCAGCAGGTCGGGCCCCATGCTTTGCTGGCTGGCGCTGTCGTCGACAGCCAGGACGAAACCCAGCGGGCCCAGCAGGCGCTCCCACAGCACGCTTAGTACGGCGGCGCTGCGCCGGGGGAGGCCGCTGCCACGGCCTTCGCTGCCTGCCCCGGCCCTTGCCCCCGCCTCTGCCTCTGCAGCTGCCCCGGTCCATGCATTTGCGCCCACCTCCGCCGCTGCAACAGCTCGCAGCGCCTGAAGCAGCGCCGGCAGCATGCGCGCTGCCGTCCAACCCGTCGCCCGCTGTGCTGCCGCCTGCTCAACGCTGGCCCTGCCTGGCTGCCACGTCATCAGGGGCAGCGTGAACATGCATGCCAGCATGCCCACAGCCTCCCAGTCCTGCTGGAACGCCCTGAATGTCGCCGGGCTGGGGCAGCTGGCTGGCAGAACTGCCGCCAGCGCCTCGGCTGCATGCCGGACCTGGCTCAGGAGAGCTAGGTCTTGCTGAAGCACAGCATCCATCGCATACACAAGAGGCTCCTTCATCAGCGCATAGCCCAATGTGTGCAGCAACAGCCAGCTGTTGCGTTGCCTGCTGTCATCAAGCTGCCAGCGAGGCGCAGGCTCCCACGGCTGCGCCAGCGCGGCCGCCTGCTGCAACGCTGCTTGCAGGAACATGCGTGCCAGCTTGCCTTGCAGGCTGGGCCAGCCTGGCAGCTGTTCTTGCAGCCCACACATGAGCAGCTGGCATGCCAGAGCAGCACAGTGGCTGACGAGCCGCTGCGCCTTTTTGGGAGGTCCTGCAAAGGAGATTCTGGCATGGGGAGGCATGGGCTGCAGGGGAAGTCGAAGAGGCACCGGATTAGCGCACAGGCGGCACAACAAGTTTCCGTCTGTCCCTCCCCCTGGTCAGCCCATCCGCGCCTCACACCTTCTTTGGCAGCACCCTGAGCGTCCGAAGGCGGCGAGCACAGCAGCACCTCCATTACCGCCTCCAGCCATGCCGCTGTGGCGGCAGGTGGAAAGGTGGGCTCCAGGTCGGGCTCCTCGCCTCCCACGCGCAGAGCAAGGCTCAAGAGGTCCTGTGCGCACTGCATCTGTTGAGCTGCCATGCGCAGCAGCAGCTCATCCTGCCTCATCCCGGCGGCTGCGGCAGGGGCGCCCCCGCTGGTGGCCCGCTGCCCCCCCAGCAGCCTGTGCCAACCAGGCCAGCAGGCGGCGACCCGATCCCAGCAGGAGGCTCGATGCAGGGGCCAGCTGCCGGGCATCCTCTGCTGCCAGGCTGCCTTCCACTGCAGGCAGGAGGCTCAGGCCAGCTGCCAGTGCATGGATTGCTGCCTGTGCGAGAAGCGGTGAGGTGGCCGCACTCGGCGGGCCATCGTCGCTGCCGTCGGCTGGCTGCAGGGGTCCCGCCTCCAGAGCAGCGAGCAGGGCCCCCAGGCGGCACAGCTTTCTGCAGCAAAGGGGAAGACATGCTTTAAGGGGGGTCGCACGAGTCTCTTGAGGCTGTAGAGCGTATGACACACGCAGGCCCGCACCTGGCCACCTCTGAGCGCTCCTCATCCAGCAGGGCTGCCTCCTCTGGTTGGCTGCCAACAGCTCCTATCAGTGCCTGTGCTGCAGAGGCCAGGGCGGCGCTGTCAGGCTCCGCCGTCCCCTCTAACAAGGCCAGCAGGCCATTCAGGGCAGCCACGGGACTGCTCATGGTATGAACTCTCTCGTTGTATACAGCAGGTCCTGTTTTGGAGCAGCAGGCCTAGGCACCTTGCCAGCCTGGCACCTTCAGTTGGTGCCTCCTCCCATCCTGCTTACCCTCCCCTTCCCCACTTTGGCCCCTTCCCATTGCTCAAGATCTCTTTGACAGAAGTGTAACCGGCATCTGCCTGCCTGTGGTGAGGGGTGGACGGGACCCCAGCTGCTGGCCCTGTCGGATGGCAAGGCTGTGCTGCATGCCAGTGCCCTCTGCATTTTCTACATGTGCAGACCAGGCAGGCAGCACCGGGTTGCTGTAAGCTGTAAGCTGGCTGCTGGCAGCTGCTTCTCTGCCAGATGAGCAGGCGCCGCCACCATCTGCAGATCCTGAGCCAAGGCTCATGCCGGCCAGGCTGGCGAGGGGCAGCTGCCACCCCGAGGAGAGAGGAGGCCTGCAGGGGCATCTGCCGGGCAGCTGCGACCCAGGAGAGACGAGCGCCACGCTTTCACATCTTGCCTGGAGTACCAGCGCTGAGGGAACTCCCCCGACCCCATAGATATGTATGACTGCAGTTCACAAGCATCTGCCAGTGCCTCTGGCTCTCCTGCGCCGATTCCTGCTATGTCAAGGGCAGATGGTGCTTTGAACACTCGACTACAAGGCATGAAACACTACCTGTTGCACCAAACACGAGCAAAGCATGCAAGCAAAGCATCAGCAGGCGTATCATGAAGCGGCCTCAGCAATTTTACGTCGATCGGGGCAGTCCGCTGGCACGGCGTTGCTGCTGCTGCTGCCGGAGACTCAAGGCAGTGCCTTCAAAGCTGAGACGAGGGTGGGGCTTGCCATCACAGCTCGACATTTTCGCGCATCGCTCGCAGCGCTGGGCAGGCCTTCCAGTGCCCTGCCTGCCATGCCCCAAGCTGGCAGGCGGCAGAGCAGTAGGCAGCTGCCCCGCAGCCGCTGCAGCGCTGCGGCCTGCCGGCGGGGGCATCCATGTTGGCGCAGCCCAGCCAGGCGCAGCCGGGGCGAGAGGCAGCCGCTAGCTCCAGCTCCAACCGAGCTGCCTCGGCCTGTTGGGGCAGCGCCCAGAAGTGGCGCAGCAGGCGGGCAGCGCGGGCAGCGGGCTCGGCTGCGCGGTGCAGTAGCGCTGCACAGAAGCCAGCCAGGCTGGGCTCGAGCCCGTCTGTCAGGAAGCTCACTCTGACAGGCACCCCGGCGGACAGCTCTGTCATGCTGTCCAGCAGCTCCCGTCGCAGCTGGCTGCCCTCCGTGCCAGGGGCCGCGCTCTCAAGCTCAGCAGCGGCCGCCTGGGCGGCGTGATGCACCTCCAGGAAGGGCTGGGCCGCCTGCTGGGCCAATTCTGTGACCTGCACAGGCCCGGGCAGCATGAGCTTTGGCTGCACTTACAAGTAAGCTGTAAGCGCGCAACGCTGAATGGTCCAGCAGCACAGCTGCTGCGCTGGAATCTTAGAGTATGGCTGGCATTAGGCAGGCCCGCACCAGGCTAAACCGCTACTTGAAGCTCTCACCTTGGGCATAGACAGGCAGCCAGGCTCCAGGCTGGCAGGCAGCTCAAGCACAGCCCTCAGCAGCTCGTCGGTGACCAGCGCAGCCGCCAGGCGGGGCGAGGTCTTAGCCACATGGGCCAGCAACCGGCCCGCCTCTGACAGCTGTCGGCCAGCAGGGCTGTTGTTGGGTGCCGCCTCCAGCAGCTGCATGCAAGGGGGATGGCGCAGGAATAGTGCTCAGCAGACTGTGGCCTAGCCAAGCGCCGCCGCAGGCCGACAGCCATGCTGTGCAAGCATGCCTGGGCACAGTAAAGCCAGGCCAAGTGCAGGCTGGTGTTGCTGGCCTGTGCGTGCGGCATGTCAAGACTCACGCTTGCCCTGGCGGCAGGCAGCAGCAGGCTGAAGAGCTGCTCGCCGACGAGTTGGGCCGGCGCATGCGGGGCAATGATGAGCAGGCACGCTTGGAGGATGTGCGGGTTGGGGTTGCGGTGCACAGCTCCCAGTTTGGCGGCGACAGCACGGGCCGCATGGAAGTGGGCCGCCGCCGTCGCCTGCAGGCGCCTGCAGTTGGAGAGGAACCAGGGCGGTCTTGTCTCTGCGTTGCCTTGTGACTTGCGCAAGCATGCATCGATGTGCCACATGGACATGCAGGGGGTGGGTGGGTGGGGCTGCTGGGGGTACACACGTGCCGTCCAAAAATCACAATGGAATGCAAGTGCGCGGCAGCTAAGGCCAGTACACAACCGCCAACCACTCGTGAGAGGGCAGGAGGGGGCCGGGCTCACCTTTTGGCAGCCACAGCCGCTGCCCCGCCAACAATCTCGGGCCGTGTGACCAGATGCGACACCAGAGCCAGAGCCTGGGAAGCAAAGCTCAGCAGCATGCCCCAATTGGTCAGGGCAGGCAGCATGCGCTGGTGGCGGGGACTGGCGGTGGTGGCCCACATCAGCAGGCGGCAGGAGGTGTCGCTGAGCTGCAGGGCGGCGGCCAGCGCTGCCTGCGGGTCAAACTGCAGCCGGCCGGGGCCTGCCGCCTTGAGGAGAGGCACCAGGGCCTGGGTTGCCTGATACAGGGACAGCTGCCACACTGACATGCAGCTTGTTGGCAGAGATGGGAGGCCGAACTCGCCACCGACGTCGGTTCCCACGGTGCTGCTCCGGGCTCTCTCCTCCTCCCACTGTGAGTAGAGGTCCAGCAGGGCTGGCAGGTGGCGGGCAGCGGCCTCCCCAGCCGTCAGCAGAGCCGGCAAGTTGGGCCCCACGCATTGCTGGAGGGCGCCGTCATCGACAGACAGGATGAAGATGAGAGGGCTCGGCAAGCCCTCCCACAGCACTCTCGTCATGGCGGCGCTGTACTCGCGGAGGCTGCTGTCGCTGCCTTCGCCGTCGCTGCCTGCCTGTGCCTCTGCCCCCGCCCCTGCCTGGGCCGCTGCAACAGCTGGCAGCGCCTGCAGCAGTGCAGGTAGCATGCGCGCTACAGCCCAGCCCGCAGCATACTGCCCTGCTGCCTGCTCAGGACTGGCAGGCTGCCAGGTGTCGACCGGCAGTGCAAATATGGTGGTCAGCATGGCCACAGCCTCCCAGTCTCGCTGGAAGGCTCGAGATGCCGCTGG
Organism: Auxenochlorella pyrenoidosa; assembly: GCA_001430745.1. Lineage (NCBI taxonomy): Eukaryota > Viridiplantae > Chlorophyta > Trebouxiophyceae > Chlorellales > Chlorellaceae > Auxenochlorella > Auxenochlorella pyrenoidosa. The sequence goes on from KQ481946.1 coordinate 1,101,838, forward strand.
GCAGCGCTGCGGCAGCGCTGCGGCCAGCGCCTCGGCTGCTTGCCGACCCCGGCTCAGCAGGGCCAGGTCCTGCTTTAGCACAGCACCTGTAGCATCCAGAAGATCATCTAGCAGCACCTCTGCCGCTCTGTGCAGCAGCCGCCAGCAGCCCTGCTGCCAGCTGTTATCAAGCTGCCAGAGCGGCGCAGGCTCCCGCGGGGGTGCCAGGGCTGCCAAGTGCAGCAGCGCTGCTTGCAGAAACATGCGGGCAAGCTTGCCTTGCAGGCTGGGCCGGCCTGACAGCTGATCTTGAGGCCCAAAAATGAGCAGCTGATTTGTCAGACCAGCGCAGTAGATGATGAGCCTCTCCGTCTCGTTTGCAGGCCCTGCAGAGGAGTTGTCAACATGGGGTGACATGGGTAGCACAGGGAAGGCAAAGAGGCACTGCCTGAGGGCAGAGGTGGCGCAGCATACAGCCCTCCCTCCTTCCCCGTTGCCAGTCTTCCCGTGCCTCCCACCTTGCTGCGCAGTACCCAGGGCTGCTAAAGGCGGCAAGTTGTGCAGCAGCACCTCCACTACCGCCTCCAGCCATGCCGCTGTGGCGGCAAGTGGAAAGGTGGGCTCCAGGTCGGGCTCTTCATTGCTGTCCTTGTGCAGGATAAGGCCCAAGAGGTCGAATGCACACTGCACCTGGTAGGCTGCCGATCGCAGCAGCTCACCCTGAAGCTGCTCTGTCCTGCTAGCTGCGGCAGGGGCGCCGCTGCTGGTGGCCCGCTGCCCCGTCACTAGCCAGCGCCACTCCTCGCACGCCAGCAGGCGGCGGCCCGATCCCAGCAGAAGGCTT